>MU223399.1:47392-129357 GCA_018584345.1 Thuja plicata
AAGTTAGGAGGGTAAATGAAGTCCTCTTCTTTGAATCCTCCCATTGGGTATATGAAACACGGGAAATCTTGAACTTTGATTTCATCTCTAGGGAGGATTCTGTAATCTCTCAGAGAATTCAGGATCTGGATGAGAAACTGAAGTATGAGGTAGACTCACAAGGTAGAAAGGTAACTCTAGCCACCCTCTTATCTGGCACTTGGTGTCAGATAGATTATCAAAATCATTCTGAAGTAGAGTGTGAACTTTGTAATGCATCTGCTACCCGCCACATCACCAACCTCTGAGAGAAGGAAAGTAAAGCTAGATTCCCTGGACCAAGCAATTTGCCCAGTGGTACACCTAAGGTGCCACTTGTCCAAGACCCTGAACTAGAGGATTTTCTAGAGGAAATTCTCACCCATGTACCATCAGAGTCAAAGGAATCACATCGCAAACCTCCCAACCCCGAAACCAATCCGAATTCCACTTCACCTCCCCAGCCCCATAAAACTAACAATGATTTGTGGAACCTTAATTTTGACAGATCCCCGTCCAAACAAGGTTGCGGGGCCAAAGTGGAACTAATCAATCCACGAGGGAAATCCTTCCTCACATCCTACAGGTTGCACTTTAACTTCACCAACAATGTTGCAGAGTATGAGGCCCTGGTCCTTGGACTCCTGTTCGCATTGAGAAAAGGGATCACCCACCTCCGGGCAATGGGTGATTCAGAGCTGATTGTAAAATAAATTTGGAGCCAATACACGTGTCATGAGAAAAGGCTGGCTACATACCGCAACCAGGCATGGATCCTAATTGAAGACTTTGATTCTTTTGGCATCGAGATTATTCCCCAAAAATGTAACTATGTTTTGGATGTCCTCTTTGTGTCTGTGAGTACCCTCGAGCTGATGGCTGGCTCTCGGCTTTGGAAATTTTCTATTGAAATGGTCCCCACCCCATCCATCCCAAATAATATCACACACTTTCAAGTTTTTGAGGATGACCACCACATCTTGGCCTTCATGGATAACATTGGCATCTTTGAGGATCAGATAGTGGAAGAAATTGATCATGATGATATTGAGCAGGGGGAAGAAGATGATAGGATCATTGACCTACCCACCAACACCATCCCTAAGGGGATGGTAGCTCTACAAAAAATATTTTATTCGGACCCCCGAGGCCGGGACAAGATATCATCCTCTGAGGGAGGAAAATTTGAAAAAGTCAACACGGTAAAGTCGATGAAGAAAAATTGGTTCACATTGGTACCTCCTACTCCCCAGAGGAGAAGGAGAAGATTATCGCGGTCCTTCGAGAATACATCGATGTTATTTCCTAAGGGTATGAAGATCTTAAAAGCTACGATACATCTATCATGACTCATACCATCCCCCTGAAACTAGATGCCAAACCTTGCCTGCAAAAGTAGAGGCTGGTAAACCCTTTGATTGAGCCCCTAATTCATCAAGAGGTTCAAAAATTACTGTCATCCTGGATTATCTTTCCTATCCAGCACACAACATGGGTTTCCAACCTCATCCCTGTGAGCAATAATAATGGCGAGATCCACCTATGTGTGGATTTTTGCAATTTAAAAAAGGCCTCCAAGAAGGACAATCACCCTCTCCCCTCATTGGATGAGGTATTACAAATTGTTAATGGTTCACAAATGATGTCCTTCTGGGATGGGTACTATGGATATAACCAAGTTATGGTTAAGTTTGAGGATAGAATGAAAATGATGTTCACCACCAAGCGGGGGATGTTTGCATACCAAAGAATGCCCTTTGGCCTCATTAATGCAGGGGCCACATTTCAAAAGGCCATGGACATTGCATTCGAGGGCCTGGTTAACAAATGCATAATCATCTACATGGGTGATTTAACAATCTTTTCCTGGGATAGGCGTGATCATTCCGTCCACCTTGCTTAAATCTATGAGAGATGTCACTGGTATGGTATCTCCCTCAACCCAAAAAAATGCATATTCGGGGTCACTAAACGGAAATTGCTTGGGCATATAGTCTCTAAGAAAGGGATATCCATCGACCCTAAGAGAGTTGAAGCATTGCTAAATCTGCAAATGCCCAACAGTAAAAAGGAGATGAGATCTTTCTTGAGAAATATAAATTTTGTCTAGCGGTTCAAAACTGGATTCATTGAGATTGTTAAACCACTTAATGACATGATGAAGAAAGATACCAAGATTGAGTGGAGCCCTGAAGCGAAGTGATCATTTGCTCAAATCAAGCAAACCATAATGGAGGCACCAGTTATGGCAAGTCTGAACTATTCCTTCTCGTTCCATATTTACTCCTTCACCTCACAACACTCTGTCACTACAATTTTAACCCAGAAGGTTGAAGGGGAAGAGTGACCTATCACCTTCATGAGCTCCCCCTTTAAAAATGCTGAATTCTGATATACACCCTTTGTCATGCCCAAAAGTTGGGCAAAAACACACAATCAAAAATTTTTAAAACGTACAAAGAAAGGTAACAATACTACCACATGGGTAACATGTGCACACAAAATGGTGCAAGGGAATAAAAGAAACCAGAAGGGTTCCTTAAGCTGCTAGCTTGATCTGTACGCAAACTGAGGTAGTTGACCCAAAGTTGACTAAAGTTGACCAAAAGTCAACTATACTCCAAAATGTGTGAAAGGTAAGCACTAGGGTTTGATAAACCCTAAGGAAGACTCATACACACAAATCAAGATAGTTGACTAAAAGTCAACTAGGGGTGACCAAAAGTCAACTAGGGTTGACCAAAAGTCAACTATACTTTGAAATACGTGATGGAGGGTCACTAGGGTCTACTAAGTTCTAAAGAGGCCAAGGAACGCAATTTGATACGGTTGACCAAAAACTCAACCCATGTTGACCAAAAAGTCAACAGTCACCGAAAGGCGTGAAACTGAAACCCTAGGGTCCAGAGGCTGCAAGAAACATCTAGTTCAAATTTCAAGACGTACAGACAAGGTTTGACCATGGTTGACTTAAAGTCAACCGTGCACAAGAATGATCAAAGGGGGACGTTAGAAAATGTCTAACACTTGTTTACTTTAAAATAATAATTTAATTAAATATCTAACGTTTTAAACCCCCTCATAAAATTATTAAATATAATATTTCTTATTCTATAACAACTTAGTAATTAAAAACATATTTAATTTAATAAATGAATTTAACTTCTCAAATCTCCTCAAAGTCCATAAATACATCTATAAAGTTAAATGATCAAAATAAAAATTCCCCTTTTTAAATTTTGACCTAGAATAACTTAAATCAAATTTTATTTTAAATAGATGCAAGTTTATCAAAAAAAAAATCAATTATAAAATCATATCTATTCTTATTAATTTAAATCTAATCTATAAAAACAACATTAACCCTTTTCATCTAAAATTTACATATTAAATTAAAAAATTTTAAATCCAAAATTAAATCTTCTACCTAAAACCTAAAATACAAAATGAATACATTTATAAATTCCAATTAAAAAAAAAATACAATCAAACCTACATATAATAAAATATCCTAATAATATTTAAAACAACTAAACAAATAAAACCTAAAAGGAAAAAAATTGCTATGGAAGATGAAGGCGGCCGAAGTTCCCACAGAGGGGCGGGGGAATGCTCACGCGCCGCCCTCCTCCACAACTTCCTCCCGCCGCTAGACAGTCTAAAAACTCCGCCACCGCCAGTTTTCCACCGCTCCACCCACCATCCCTTCTAAGATTGAGTGGAGCCCTAAAGCGAAGCGATCATTTGCTCAAATCAAGAAAACCATAATGGAGGCACCAATTGTGGCAAGTCTGAACTATTCCTTCTTGTTCCACATTTACTCCTTCGCTTCACAACACTCTGTCACTGCAATTTTAACCCAGAAGATTGAAGGGGAAGAGTGACCTATTGCCTTCATGAGCTCCCCCTTTAAAAATGCCAAAGTCTGATATACACCCTTGTAAAAGCAAGCCTTTTCTCTAGTCCAGACCATGAAGAAATTCAGGCACTATATTCTCCGAAGCAAAGTGCATGCTATTATTCTGGACCAGGCTATCAAGTCTTTACTTCTGAAAAGTGAATTGGGTGAACGCTGGGGGGAATGCATGACCATCCTCTAAGAGTATGATCTCGAGATGCAACCAATGAAGATAGTCTGAGGCTAGGGACTATGTAGAGCGATGGCTGAAGTAACTTCAAACATCGAATATCAAACCTATACCTGTGAAGTCCATCACTCAAGATCCATGGTATACTGATCTAGTGTACCTATTTCTCAATAACAGATTCTCAGAGGGGCTTCCCCCTAACAAACGTCATACCCTACGACTAAAAATCACACACTTCATGATAAAAAATGGAATGCTTTTCCGTAGGAACTTTGAGGGAATTTACCTCCGGTGCATAGACAGGGACCAAGCTGCTAAAATGATAGAAGAATTCCATGAAGAGTATGGAACCAGGCATGGCTCAGCTGATGCCACTACCCATCATATTCTCTGGGCCAAATATTACTGGCCCTTCATCTTCAAAGACGTGCACACCCACATAAGGAAGTGCCACACCTGCCAAACTGCCGCTTCTCGTGAGTAGAACCCAAAAATACCTTTACAGCTGGTCTTTGAAGTTTGACCCATCACAAAATGGGCATTCAATTTTATCGGGGAGATAAACCCCAACTCATCTTCCAACCACCGGTATATTTTGACTACGACTGATTACTATACCCGGTGCTCTGAGGCAATCCCATACAAGAACAACACGACGGATGTAGTTATCAAATTCTTGGAAGAAAACATAGTCACAAGGTTTGGAATGCCCTTTTCTATCATGTGTGACAATGGTCTAGCATTTTCTTCAGAGCAACTGTTAGAATGGACCTATGAGAGGAAGATCACCCTGAAGTTCTCTAGCAACTATTATCCCCAGTGTAATGGTGTCGCCAAATCCACTAACAAAACCTTGCTGGAAGTGATCAAACATTTTCTAGAGAAAAATCCCTAGGACTAGCACCAAAAACTTAGGTTCTCCCTTTGGGAAGATCATATCAGAATCAAGGCAGCCCTGGGAACTTCTCCTTTTCACCTGGTTTATGGCTAGAGTCCTGTGTTCCCAATCAACTTACAAATCCTAGTTTTACAATTCATGCAAGATTTCAATGCTCGGGATAACATTGTGGAGGTTGGCCTCTTAAACTTGGTGAGAATGGAAGAACAAAGAGATGTAGCAGTGAAACATTTTGCACATCATCAAGCAGTCATCAAATGATGGCTCTACTAGAGATCCCAATACAAAGCCTTTTGGGTTTCAGACTTAGTCCTTTTATGGGACAAGGCTTGAGAGAAGAAAGGAAAGCACACTAAGTTCCAAAGGCTCTGGCTCGGACCTTACGTAATCTCATAGATTTGCGGGGCTAACACTTATTGCCTCAGCACCATGACTGGAGAAGTCGTCCCATTGCCTGTCAATGGATATTTTCTCAAATATTACTTTGAGTGAGATGGGAGGTAAAGTTGCCCAACTTTTTTTTCATATGTATATTGTTCCTTCTTGTAAATATTTTTTCGGCACTCCTTGGGAGTGTCTGGTCCTTGTAAATAGTTGGTGGCCCTCTGGGCCCTTCTTCTTTTTCTTTGTTTTGTTGTCTTTGGTTTCTTTTTCTTTGCGTGTCTTGTTTTTTGGGTTCCCAACATGTTTCCTTCTTGTAGACAAGTATGCTTCACATGACATCTAGTCTCTGGAATGGTGCCTTATTCATTTCAGCTAGTCCAGAATCTATTTTTAGCATGGTGAAATTCATCCACACTTCGGAGTTATTTTGTATGCATAGTAAAAGGTTATGGGTAATCTTCATCAAATGCATATCTCGAATGTCGTGACATAAGTTAATAGACAATCTAAGAAGAAAGTAATTGTATGATCCTTGAGATCAGATCGGTTACATTGGTTATTGGCCATGTCTGAAAATCAAAAGAATATCTTGGGTGTAGAATGTCTCTCCTATTCATCCAATTAAAATGGATGGCAAGATGAAAGAAGTACCACCGTAAAAAGTAGCTAAGATTAAGGTTCACGGTGAAAGAAGTACCACATTCCCCATCTTCAAAAGAAAAGAAATAAAACTAGAGAATAGAGAATTTTGGGATCTGAGGGATCATGCAGGATCTAGTGATTTTGGTCTGATGTACTCAATGCACTCTCTCTGCTTCTCCCAGAAATCATTGACTTGATTTTATTCCAAAGCACACACTTCACAACTGACAAGAGATTGAAGGATTGAATCAATGATGAGTCAGATTTTCTCAAACACCTCATGCCTTGCAAGTTAAATGCTCCAGGTAAAGACGAGTCCTAGTTTTGCTAACCAGAGATTTTGCAGTTCTCAAATGCACTAAGGAATTCATCCTAGTGAGTCACCATTTGTTATGCCCTGCATACCCGTCCCTACATTTTGTTGGAAAAATGTTGGGTCCCTCTTTTTTTCTTTTTGGTTCTTCCTTGTTTCTTTTTGCTTCTTTTGTTTTCTCTGGCCTTTGCCTCCGATGGGCCATTGTTGTTACCTTTTGGTTTTCCTTGCTCCGAGGCCTGGTCCTGGAGTGTTTTGTTCCTTTGTGCCAGCTGGATCCCAGACTCTGGGATTCTTTGCCATTGCTTCCTCTTTAGTTAGAGGATGTGGTTGTGCGGAATCCCTAGGCCCAGAGTCTGAAGGTTTGCCTTTTCTTGAGACTTGCAGAAGGAAGTGGTGTGTTTTCACCTAAGGGTATAAGTGGGGTCTCACTTGTCATTTTTACATTTACCACGAAAAAATTACTCTCAGAGAAATTAAGAACGATTAAGAGAAAACTTATGCTAAGTGCAATTTTCTTTGAGATTTTAACCTTGAAGTTGGTGTTTGAGCTTGTGCATGCTTCCAGTTATCCTGCAGGGTCTTTGTTGTGTTCATGGTTCAAGAAGCTATCTACTTGCAGAGCACCTCTAGTGCCCTTCCCTTTTCATTCCCGGTGTTTAAGGTAGGCCCCTCTAGTTCTTAATTCTCTTTTCTATTTTCTTTGTTATTTTCGTCTTTGGTTTTGTTTTCGCTTTTCTTTCTTTCTTTCTTCTGGTCCTCGTCGTCGCCTCCCATTGTTGGGATGACTTTGCAGGAAGGTTGTCCACCATCTATGCACTGTATATTTTGTACATTTACAGATAGTGTAAGTTTCTAGGTAAATTGGTTGTAGAATAATGTAAGTAGCTGTAAACTTTTATATATATGTAAAATAGTTGTAAATTCTTGTTAGTTGTTAGTAGCCCTTAGGTTAGCTAGTCGTCTGTTGTAAATTTTTTGTTCTTTGGCATCCTATGTAAATAGGGTGTCCAAAGTGTGTCTCTCTATATTGGTTTGTATATTTTGTCGTGTCTGACCCACCCTATGGTGAGTTCACCGCGCCCTGTTGCATCGTATACCCAAATTGGAGCTCGCTCACCTAGTTTTTGCCTAACTCAAACTTGGAAACTTGCATATTTGAGTCATGGTTGTTTTCTCTCTCCTTTGTTGTTTCAACATTGATGGAAAGATTAACTCCCCATGTGCAAGCATTAAAAACCATCCCATCTGGCATTCAATTCACCCATGATGAGACAACTGTTCCTTTTAATGCCATTACTCTATTATTATGTGACCACGTGACAATCCACGTCATCCTAGTACCACGACCTACCTTGGTCATGTTAGTAACAGTTAGTTTCTTTGAGCTCCAAGTGTTGCAAAGTCCCCTGGCCTTCATCCCATTTGTCGCATGAGCCAGAATGCTCGGGACCCCTGGGTGTCGATCAAATTCCAAGTAAGTTGTTGATTGTTGTATTTCTGGGATTTGATGAAATAATGTCTTCTTAAGGATAGGTGAAAAATGGTGGTGAACTCTCCAGATTCCATGAAATTATTTTATATCTTATATCATGTATTAATGGTTGTCCGATCTTGCAGGCTGTAGACTACCCAACAAACAATGTCTAAAGTAACAACTCCTCTCGGAAGTCTGGAACTTTTGACCACTTCCACCTGGACGAACACCAAGACAAGGGTCAAGAAAATGCTAGAGAAACTCCCATTAACATCCAAATACCCAAAGGATGGTTTCCTTGTTAGATCCAAGGTGGATTCCAAACTTCAAAATATTACAGACACAGAGGTCGGATCATGGGCCGAACTACAGGGCCTTGTCCAAGTAATGTATTAACAAAGATCTGTCAGGGATAACATGGAAAAGAACGTGGCTGCCTCTGACATCATCAAGGCCACCTATTTCCCTTGCTTAGTGAAGGCACTAGAGCTTATTCTCTACCTCGTGAAGCACTACAACACACCCACCCAAGTGGTTTTTCTTGCTGCTTCCCTTCCATTGAATTACCCAATGCCCATAGTAACTTTTGATGCTGCCACTTTTGCTTCGGGACTGGGGATCCCCCAGTTTAAGAAGGCTACTGTCATCTCCTGGGCCACATCCTTGAAGGAATTTGGCAAAGTTCAACAACTCACCTGAAAACATCTCAATTCCCACTGGTTGAAGTCCCTAAGGAAGGACTATAAGAAAATGAAGTTGGAGATCCCCTGTGGAGATTTCAAGGAATGTATACAAGAGGGGATCATCTTTCTATGCAGGATCTTTGGGGAACCACATGCTAGGGACTTTTCATTATGGATGTATTATTTTCTATACTGCATCACCACCCACAAAAAGAACTTTGACTGGACAACTATTATTGCCAACCATGTGGATTTTCAGTTGAACAACGTTAGTCAGACATTGAAGTTCCACATGACTTTGTATGTATTATGGACACTAGCACAACAGAGACCTGCACTCTGGGGTTTTCTTACAATGGGCATCCATGGGACCGTGCCTGGCCAGAGTGCACCTTGGGATCATTTTCCCCAAATTTAATGGGAGGCCAGCTTCCCCAATTTTTTCCAGATAAATGACACCTTCATTTACCACAACATTTTGACACTTACTCAAGATTATGGGTATCAACTGTCCAAAGAATCAATGACCTTGGTGATTTCTTACGGATATTACTTCATTCAATTTCATTGGAATTCTTATATTCGGGTGACTGGGTTTTCTAGCAAGCCCTACCCACTCCCCAATCATCGTGGGGATAGGATTATTTTGATGGAGTTTTGCAGGCAAATCCTAGAACTTCATCCATTTTATGGAGTGAATAAAGTTACCTCCATCTTATTCCAGATTATTTGCGGGAACTATTCTTGCATCCTTGGAGCACCCAAAGAGGTCGATAATAAACTAAAGATTCTGGGGTTGGTCGAGTTCTACCTAGCAAGGAATAATTTTTACCCACTCAGAAAGATAAACACAGCCTTGCTTCGGGCCTCCACACTCCACGAGCCTCACATGGAGGATTTTAGGGTAGATTTCCAAGATGATTTCAACATTCAGGGCCGGAAGTACAAGAGGATGACCAAAGGGATGATGAAGAGCCTCGACCTTTGGACCTTTCCAAAGGAATTTTTAGATAGTGGGTCCTTGGAGGATCCGTCATACAAGTCACAGGTTATTGATAAGATGGATCTCCCTCTGGTGGATTGGCACACCCCAGAGATTATGATAATTGAAGACGTCATCCAAGGAATTGTGTAGTGTAGCCACAATTATTTTGCACAAGAGTGCAAGAAAATCACCCACCGAGGTCAAATTTTTTGGGGGTCCACTTCGGCCTCCAAAGTGGCCAAACCAAGTAAATATAAGGGGAAAGCTAAAGAGAGCACCCTAGTCTAGGTTCTACCCCCGCCTCCACTCTCCATTCTAGAACAACTCCACACTCAGATTGAGGTGTCCCGCTAGTTGAGTGAAACAATGAGTGCCCAGCTTTCTCTTGGCCTTCCAGTTACTCTGGTGGGATTTGTCGTCCCCTCAGGATCACCATCACTTGTAGCACTTATGAGCTGAGTAATTAATACGAAGGATAAGAGTGCATCTATTCTGGACATCAAAGTCCCACTACAGACAAGAAGAAAGAATCCAAGGGTGGATAATCCCCCATCAAGCACAAATGCAAGTCCCAAGATGTAAGAAATTCCCCAAGGGGAACTTTTCTTCTTCTCCCAAGCTAGAGGATACTCTGATGGCCTCCCCTCCCCATGAGGATTTTGATGACCTCTTCCAGATGGAAGACTTGGTGAACTTGCAGGCCAATGTGGAGAGGGCGGTGGAGGAAATTGATGCTCAAGAGATAGCCCCAAAAAAGAGTTCTGGCAGCAGGAGCAGGATCAGGAACAAGAACAGGGACAAGAAAACCCACAAGATATGGAAGAAACACCAATCTCGGGGATTGAGATAGAACCAAGGAAAACACAAGATGAGAAGCCGATAATGGCTGGGGAAAATGGACCCTAGGGAACAACCGTACCCCCAGTCATCATTCTCCAGACACCTTTGGTTACTCTGGGTGGCCCGTTACCCCAGAATGTGACATTTGGTAAGGTGGTCTTTTCATCCCAACAATCTAATCTAGGCCAAACACCTTTGGCCGCTACAGAAGATGTGCCCCCGGAGGAGAATGTCTCGACAGAGAACACTGAAGTAGAACAACATTAGCAGGATGAGGGGGATAACCCCAAAAATATGGATATTGAGACCACAATCACTGGAGAAGGGGAGAATCCTGGAGATAAAAATGTGAATGCCACCAAGGTGGAAGATACGGGAAATCTTGGGGAGAAAGAAAAGGAATCTAAAGTGACTATGGATACTGGGGAAACACCACAGGGCCCCAAAGAAGACCCCAATGCCCAATCCTTAGCAGCAAGAACACCCCAACTACCATAATGACTAGTAGAATCCCATAAAAGAAAGGCCCCAGCGGTAGCAAAAGCCCCTCTCTACCTGGTGGAAATGATGGCCCAAAACCAAGAGGTTCACAAGCCCAAGAAGGCCTGGACTCTCCATACCCTTCAGACTAGTCCAGGAGGAAATACAGTCATAGTGGTAGTGACACCTCCCCCAAATGAAGAGGAAGTAGTAGTACGAGCTACAGAATATACCAATATAGAATTTCCTCTAGGGAGGAGAGACAAACAAGGAGAATTGAACTTGTTTAAAGAGGAAAGCCAGGCAATTGAGGCCCGATATGACAAATAGGCATAGAAGATGAAGGAGGAAAAAGAAAAGAATGTAAATCTCCTCGGGCTTCTCATAGAACTAACATAGTTGTTGGCCATGATCCATCGGGAAGCCTCCACATTTGGAACACCGCTCACGCAGGGTCACATTGACACTCTAAGGGCCATGAAGAAAAAGGCACAAGCTGTGAAGGGGTGGATCACTAAGTAGATCACAGCGGTAAGGCATTTCCCGGCAGTGACACTCTTGGACCTCTATCAGACCAATAACATCTTGGGTGAGGTGAATGACGTCGTCTCCCTATGGGAGGCAGAAGTGGAAAAATATGAAGAGTGAGGTCCAAACTAGAGGAAATAATGAACTTCACAGAGGAAGTCAACACAGAAATAGGTATTTTGGGAGAAGAACCTTTTGGGTTCCTCTAAGCCAAGCACTCCAGACCTGGTCTCAAAGTCGAGACAAGAAAGAAACTGGTAGCGGCCCTTAAGGATAGAATCTTGGAAGTCTGAAATTCTTTAAATTCATAAATGGCATTTGTAACATGGGTTTTGCAAGTCGATCCCTTCACCACTAGGATATGTTCTCTAGAGGATTTTGTATTGAGAAAATTTTATGAGTTTATGGAGTCATGGTACCGGTCCTCCAGGGATTTTGATAGAGGGAAAATGTCACGCCTAACCAAAATGATGCTTAGGGCCCACAATGCAGTGAAGGTAGCTACAAAATTCAAGAAGGGGGTCGGTGATGTTGATGAGAAATTTGGGGTTGTCAACGACCACTGGGACTGCATCAAAGAGGTAGATGAGGAAGGAATCATCCATATTTTGGAGGCCTTTAAAAAGAAAAAGGAACAATAAAATTATCTGGTCTTCGGAGATTTTTGCTGACAGAGCAAAGTTTTACAAATTCATTATTCTTTGAGCGTAAGCTCCTAGACTCTAGAATTTTGGGTCCAAAGTTTTGTATTCATTCACAGCGATCTATGTCAGGGTTCCCTAGAGCTGACAGATCACTATCAAACTATTAATAAGGGGTTATAATGTAGGTGATTTGGAAAAGATATGTCAAGTGGATGAGATGTTTCTGACAGATGATTCCGCTGAGGTGTCGCTCCCACATTAACTACCTGGTGCACATCGAAGATAGAGAGCCACAATTTTCATTTATGAGGCATGTAAACTAGGATACCAAGAAAATCAGATTCTTGGATAAGTACCTCGGCTCTCTTCTCTAGGATGATTCTTCTAGATTTCTTCTCTTATCTTCTTCTTCTGTCTTGTTAGACCTCTACACATCTCGAGGTGATTATAAGTGGTGCAAGTAGTACCGGCCACATATAATATATTATATTTAACAAGTGTACAGTTAGATTAGGTTAAGCTTTAGGTCAAATTTGTGTATAAATAAGAAGTCTAACACCATAACAAGGGTCGGAGAAATTGATGATTTTGTAGTCCAGCAGTAATGAAGCATAGTATTTTACTTTTAGTTGTTCTCAAGAGTTCAATTCTTAGTTGTTCTTAGTAGCTTAGAATTCTCCCTTGGAGCCATGGATGTACTTTCCAGTGATGGTGGAACCATTTGAGTTAATGAAGAAAGAGGAACATCTTGTGGCTTTATGTTATATGTTGTTCTGATCTCCGAAGTAGCGATATCTTTTGTGTTGTATTTTTTCTCATGTCCTTTGCTCTGGTATTCTTCATTTAGCTAATGTTCTATCTCCCTTTGCTATTGAATGCATGTGAGTCATTGGTGTTGTGTGTATTCAATATTTAGTTTGGTTTTCTGATATTGGAGCATTGTTGATGTTTGAACATATATTGCACAAATATAAGTAGAAATATATCTTAACTCTGATCTATCTTTTTCTATTTCTTTTTTAGGTCCAAATTCTTGCAGGAAACCCCATCCCTTTTGAAATCCCCAAGAATATAAGTAAAAACTAGATATCCCCTCAAAAAATAGTCACCTTCCCAACTTAGCTCCTCCGCACCATCGAGAGATGACTACCAGGTGCTTGGAGGCTAGGAGAATTCATTCTTTGGTAAACCTCTTTAAGCAAAGTTGGTCGGTACCCCAGTACCCGGTGAAAACTTATCCTCTATTGGCAGAGCCGATCACAAAGTCTCATCAATAGAGACTGGCACTAGAAGGAGGNGCACCATCGAGAGATGACTACCAGGTGCTTGGAGGCTAGGAGAATTCATTCTTTGGTAAACCTCTTTAAGCAAAGTTGGTCGGTACCCCAGTACCCGGTGAAAAATTATCCTCTATTGGCAGAGCCGATCACAAAGTCTCATCAATAGAGACTGGCACTAGAAGGAGGGCATGATCTCATCTCCCTTGAATGATTTGGATTTTACACCGCCTAAGGGCTCCCCAAGCAATAGTTTTAGGAACCAAGTTTTTCGTGGGGTATGGTCATTTTTGTGGGTCACTAAGTAGATCATAGTCTCAAGGCAGTTCCTAGCAGTGACACTCCTGGACCTCTATCAAGCCAATAACATCTTGGGCTAGGTGAATGACATTGTCTCCCTATGGGAGGTAGAAGTGGAAAAATATGAAGAGTGGAGGTCGGAACTAGAGAAAATAATGAACTTTGGAGAGGAAGTCATCACAAAAATAGGTATTTCTAGAGATGAATCCTTTGGGTTCCTCCAGGCCTAGCACTCTAGACTTGGTCTCAAAGTCGAGACAAGCAAGAAACTGGTAGCAGCCCTTAAGGATAGAATCTCGGAAGTTTAGAATTCTTTAAATTCATATATGGCATTTGTAACAAGGGTTTTTCAAGTTGATTGCTTCACCCGTGAGACATGTGCTCCGGAGGATTTTGTATTGAGAAAATTTTATGAGTTTATGGATTCATAGTACTAGTCCTCTAGGGATTTTGATAGAGGGAAAATTTTGTGCCTAACCAAAATGATGCTCTGGGCCCACAACACAGTGAAGGTAGCTGCAAAATTCAAGGAGGGGGCTGACGATGTTGACGAGAAATTTGGGGTTGTCAATGACCGCTGAGACTACATCAAAGAGGTGGATGAGAAAGGAATCATCCAGATTTTGAAGGCCTTTAAAAAGAACAAGGAACAATAAAATTCTCTAGTCTTCACAGATTTCCGCTGACAGGGCAAATTTTTCAGGTTCATTATTCTTTGAGCATAAGCTCCCGAACTCCGTAATTCTGTGTCCAAAGTTTTGTATTCATTCACAGAAATCTACATCAGGGTTCTGTTATGCCCTGCATCCCCATCCCTACATTTTTTGTGCAAAATGTTGGGTCCCCCTTTTTGTTTTTTATTTTGGCTCTTGCCTTGCCTTTTTGCCTTTGTTTCTTTGTTTTCCTTCTCCAAGTTTTCTTTCCCGCGGTGTTGGTTTTGCTTTGTGTTTTTGTCCCTCGTGTCTCTGGGACCCGATCCTAGAGTTGGTTGTTTCTTTTCCAGGAGCCAGACCCTGGACTTCGGGATTCTCTGCCACAATGTCTTCTTTTCGTAAGAAGGTATGGTCGCATGGAATCCCTGAGCCCAGAGCCTGGAGGTCTGCCTGTTCCAGATTTTGCGGAAGGAAAGGTAACTTTCTTTTCACCTCGGGTATAAATAGGAATCATGTGTCATTTTCATAGTTACCATGATTAAAAACACTTAAGCAATTTCAGAGCAATTCCTTAGAGATTTGAGTGAGATTTAAGTGTGAGTTATTCTAAGTTGTTCTGAGCAATTACAAGTTGTTTTCGGTGTTGGTTGGTGATCATTTGGAGGTGGAAGCTATTGCAGAGCATCCAGGGTGTCTTTCCTTCCTTGCCTTTCTTTGGTTTTTAGGTTGGTGTCTCTGTTTCTTTCCTTCATTTTTCTGCTTTTTGTTGTGTTTTTGTTTGCATTTTTCTATCTTGTTTGTTCGTGTTGTTTCTACATTTTGGTCATCTAGTTCGCCCCCCGTTGGTGGGTCAGCTCTGCCAGAAGGTTGTTCACCCTCTATGCGGTGTAAAGTATTATGTATGCTTGTACATTTTCTATGCTATTTTGTATAGGGTTGTCATTCCGTATTTTTGTTCTAATATAAATTTGGTGTATATGATGTATATCCTTCCATTTTCATGTATATATCCTTTGGCCCCACTATACTTAGGTGTATATTCTATGTATATGTGTTTGGTCTCACATCGATCTCACCATGCTTCATCTCTATTTCATCCAAGTTTGTGAGCTTGTTCTAGACAGAATACCACCTGGTTGAAACTCAGCTCTCAACTGGTTTCAACTAGGTGGTTTTCTCTCTCCTCCATCAGCCAGCCTTTATGATCCATTTATGTCCCACATATGCATTTAAGGTTGTCCAAATGGCCTCTTCTATTTGCGCATTCAGATAGTTGGCACCATCATCACCATAACTCCCCATTTATTGCATAGCCACATGACATCCACGTGGGCCTGATAGCTCACTTTTTGCTCACATCTTCCAACGGTTAGTTTTTCAGACCCTGGGTCTTTTGTCTTCACCAACCCACATCTTACTCCCATTAAGTATTTTGGAACCCCTAGGCCCGAATAGGGGTTAATTTTCTAAGTTTGCATTATATATATATATATTGGGATTTTGAACCCAAACTAACTTTTCAGGCTAAGGACGTGCCTCAGTGGTAAGATCACCAGATCCCAAAGTACTTTTATCTATGAATTCTAATGGTCACCTTGCCTTGCAGGTTTCCAAAACAACATACCTACATTATGTCTGAGGCTTCTGCATCTTCACCACCTAGGAGTCCAGAACTTCCCACCACGTCTTAAACCAGGCCAAAACCACCATCACCATATGGGAGGGAGACATCGATAATTATGAGGCATGGAAGGTTGAATTAGAGGAACTCATCAGCCTTGGAGAGGAGATTGTTTCTGAGTCCAGAATTTTAGGAGAAGAGTCATTTGATTTTGTGAGGACCCAGCACTCTAGACCTGACCTCACTTTGGGGGTAATCAAGCAACTGGTGGGGACTCTACATGATAAGGTAAATGCAGTCCAATATTCTTTCAATTTATACAATTCTTTTGTTTCAAAGGTCTCTGGAGCTGATCTGTTTAGCACCGACACATGCACGCCAGAGGAATATGTTTTGGGGAAGTTTGATGAATTAATGGAATCAAGGTATCAATCCCCAGAGGGGATAGACGGAGCTGAAATGACATGAATAACTCGCATGATACTCAGTGGTCACGATGCGACAAAGATGGTCGAAGAATTTAAGAACAATATTCCAGACCTAGGAGAACAAATTGAGGTGGCCAAATACCAGTGGGCTGGCCTTAAAGATATCAATGAGGATGGAATTTCCTATCTCCTCCAGACCTTCAATGACAATAAGCAATAGTAGAGGTTCTCCAGGAGCCAAAGAAAACCTTCAAGAAAAATGTTTTGTATTCTTTATTCCTTCATAACACAAGTTCTCGGATCCCGCATTTTTGTATTCTTTAAAGTGACCCATGTCCCAGTCCCCAAGGTTGACCGATCACTTTCAAAGCAGTTAATAAAGGTTGTCTGAAGGTGGATAACTACATCAAGGCACGTCAGATCGGCAAGAGGGTTTCTTACAGATGGTCTTCCCAAGGTGCTGCTTCAGAGATACACCTGGCGCATCAAAGACAGGGTGCTGCTTTTCCCATTTATGAGGCATGTAGCCTCGATCCCAGGGGGATCAGATTTCTTCTTTCTCCATCCTGGCTCTCATCTCGAGGCTGATTCTTCCACTCCATCTTTCTTGTCTTATTCTTCTAACATGTCAGACCTTCTCCATCTCAAGGTCTTTTGTAGAGTGGTGCAGGTAGTACCGGCCACCGGATAATGTATTTTATTGTAAAGTGTAAAATAAGTAAAATAAGTTAGGGTTAGGGTTAGATAGAAAGATGTGTATAAATAGTAAGTCCGGCCTCATTCCAAGGATCGAAAAAATTGATGATTTTGTAGTCCACAATTAATAGAAATCTAGTTTTCTCAGTTCTTAGTTGCAGAGCTCAATGCTCCATAGTTTCTAAGTTTTCAGTAGTTAGATGCTCCCTTGGAGCCACCATTGTATGACGCACCAGTGCTTGCTGGAAGAGATGTTAATGAAGAAGGAAGAATTCTCTCAATGATGTTGTTGGCATTCTGACTTTGGGGTTAACGGTATTTTATGCTTTGTGTTCTTCATGTCCTTTGCTCTAATGCTTAAAGTAGATTAATGACCTCCTTTCCTTTGCTATTGATGAAATATGAGCTGATGGTTGTACGTTTCTTTGGTATTTAGTATAGTGTGTTAGATCATTGTTGATGTTTAGAATGTTTAGCATAACTATAGGTAGATGAAATATTTCTAACCCTGTAGTATCTTTCTTAGTTTATTTGTTAAGTGTAAGCATGCTTGGAGAAACCCCACTCACCTGAATCCCCAAAGTTGACAAGTTGAAGATAACTAGCTATCCCCTTTGAAAAATAGTCACATCTCCCAACCGAGCCCTGCACTATCGAGACCCGACTCTCACATGCTTGGAGGCCCGGGGAATCTCATTTCCCCAGACAACCTTTATAGGCAAAGTTGGCCGGTACCCTAGTACATGGTGACAACTTACCTCTGTTGGTGAAACCAGTCACAAGAGTCCCATCAATAGGTTCCCCAGAGCCAACCAATCATTGTCAAACAGTTAATAAGGGGTCAGAATGTAGGTGATCCGGATAAGATATGTTAGGCAGATGAGATGTTTCTAATAGATGATTTCCCCAAGGTGTCGCTCCCGCATTAAATAGCTGGTGCATATCGAAGATAGGGAGCTACAATTTGCATTTATGAGGCATGTAGCCTAGGATATCAGGACAATCAGATTTCTTCCATAAGTACCTTGGCTCTCTTCTCTAGGATGATTCTTCTAGATTTCTCCTCTTATCTTCTTCTTTTTTCTTGTTAGACCTCTGCACATCTCGAGGTGATTGTAGGTGGTGTAGGTAGTACCAACCACAGATAATATATTATATTTAACAAGTGTACAGTTAGATTAGGTTAAGTTTTAGGTCAAATTTGTATATAAATAAGAAGTTCGACACCATAACAAGCATCAACAAAATTGATGATTTTGCACTCAAGCAATAATAGAAGCATAGTATTTTACTTTTATTTTTTCTCAGGAGCTCAATGCTTAGTTGTTCTTAGTATCTTAGAATTCTCCCTTGGAGCCATGGATATACTCGCCAGTGATGCTGGAACCATTTGAGTTAATGAATAAGGAGGAACATCTTGTGGCTTTATGTTATGTGTTGTTTTGATCTCGGAAGTAGCAATATCTTTTGTGTTGTATTTTTTCTCATGTCCTTTGCTCTGTTATTTAGCATTTAGTTAATGTTATATCTCCCTTTGCTATTGAATGCATGTGAATTGTTGGTTCTGTGTGTATTTGATATTTAGTTTGGTTTTCCGATATTGGAGCATTCTTGATGTTTGAACATATATTGTGCAACTATAAGTAGAAATATATCTCAACTCTGATCCATCTTTTGAAATTTCTTCATTAATTCCAAATTCTTGCAGGAAACCCCATCCCTTTTGCAATCCCTAAGAAGATGAGTAAAAACCATCTATCCCCTCAAACAACAGTCACCTATCCAACTTATCTCCCCCGCACCATTGAGACCCAACTACCAGGTACTTGGAGGCTAGGATAATTCATTCTCTGGTAAACCTCTTCAGGAAGAGCTGGTCGGTACCTCGGTACCTAGTGACTACTTATCCTCTATTGGTAGAACCGGTCACAAAGTCCCGTCAACACAATCTTCTCAATTCTCTTCCTTCCTCTCTTCAAGAGTTTAGGAATCTCAATTTCCAAAGATATTCTTCCCTTTTATTCTTCATAAGTACCAAAATATTGTTCTTTGGGATCAACAGGCTCATTCACAAGAGCTTCAATGATGTCTCTGGTCTCATCTATGTTAACCTCATATGCAAGAGGTTTCATCCATGCAACCCTATTATTGACTGCTTGAATGTATACTTTTTCACTATCAACTAGGAAGCAAATATCATCCTTATAGTATTCTACCAATTTCTTAGGAATTCTGAACCTATTCAACATCTTCTGTCTAAAATTCTCAAAGTATGCATCCATGATGCTCTCAAAATTATCTCCTAATTCTGCTATAAATTCATTTATCTGATAGACTATAGATCTGTCCTTTTTCCATACAACTGTGCCTATTGAAGGGAAAAAATTCTAAACATAAAATAATATGCAGACCATAAGTGAATCAAACTTACATGTATTTGTCTTTGATGCCCAGATGCTCTCCATGTTTTTGCTCGGTTGGATGAACTACAACTCAATAAGGTCAAATGACAAATTTTTCTTGACCACTTTGTATGCCAAGTCCATAGCCTCACATGGTACACTATTTGGTCAACTAGAACTGTATATCTTGTGTGCAATCACATGAATTCCAAACTTCAATTCCATTTCAGTGACTCCATTCAATTTCATACCTCTTCCATCCCACTCGAAAAGCATCTTCTTGGCTAGGCCATCCCGGGGTAGGGTTTTGGTAGCTTTGGGTTTGTCAAGCATTGGGTACCCTGTCACATGGTGTACCATTTTCTTAGTGATCTTCACTAGTTGCTCCAACCAAAGATACATGTCATGAACACAGCTTAGAACAAACCTAAACCACTTTATATGAAATTTCTGCGACATATGCAAAATGTGGGTTAAACCCTTGACTTCAAGGTTTTTGTGTTCTAGCTTCAGATTTCTATCCACATAAATTTTCTCATATTCTTGATTCATCTCTAGTGTGCCTAGTTGTTGAATGGTGCAATGATAGAAAGCTGGGATGTTGTTAATCAATAGTACCTTCAGAGGAATTTCAGAACGGGCTCCCATCAAATCTGTCTCTTCTGCAATCACTAGATGAAGTTTGAACTTTGGTGGTTCACAGACAACATTCCTTACTAACATCTTGGATCCCTTCTTGACCTTACTGCTAGATGAAGATGCTATAATGCTTGGATGATTGATAAAACTTCACTACAACTAAATCTTTCAAACACAAATTCACTCTTAGATTGCTATAATCTCTTAATCACTCTGTAAACTTTAAATAATAACCCTTTGATTTCACCATTTATGAGAAATTTCATCATAGGTTTTCATTAAATGCTTTGTACATGGTATTTGTGACAGCTCGGGTAGTTCTCCCAATATTTCTTGGAAGCTTGACCAAAACTAACCTTTGCATCTTTGAAACTATACAACCCAACTTAACTCAGTTAAGCTTAAGTAACTTGGTTGTAATTGAGATCCAGACTTAGTTAGAACCATAAAGTATCCTTGTGCATCAATATGAAGATTTGGACTTGCTAGCATATCTAGAACTGATGTATGATGGCTTGTATGCATAGTTCCAGTTGTCTCCTTACATATTTATTTGGAGATGGTGGATCCACCCAATTCACTGCTTTGGGTGGCATTCGATCCTTTTTTATTTTGGTCTAAATTTTCAAGAGACTTCCTTACCCACTGTTGACTCTTCTGAGTTCTGATTTCAAAAAAATTTGCTTTGCCTTTCTCAAAACCAGTATCCACTTTTTCTCTGTTCATGCAATTCTTGCTTAGATGACCGAGTTGTTTACACACATAACATCTCTTAGTAGGATTCCTTTTTCTGAGATGATTCTTTGCACAATTTGCACCAATGTGCCCATATTCACCACAATGTCAACATCTTCTCTATGTGTTATAATCTCAACAAAAATTTCTTTAGCTAGTTTTTCAGCAGGGTTCTCTTTCTTAGTTCTATACTCGAAAGACTTATGACCTTGTTCATTACAATTGAAACATTTTCCTTCAAACTTAGGTTTCTCAGTGCATTCACTTGCCCTACGTCCATGTTTGTTTCACCTATAGAATTTACCATTAAACTTTGAATTTCCATTGCTCCAACACCTATTTGATGTATACCCTAACTTACCACAATGATTACATATAGGTTTCTTGTTCTGTTGAGCTCCTTGTTGTGAGGATTCACCTTATTCAGTATTGTAAATAAGAAAAATGTTGTTGGAGTTGTGTGGATTCATTTAACATAAAATACCTTACATTTAAATATGTTTATGGGGGTAAATAAGATGCTCTCCTTCTATCCTTAGATATGTAAATGAAAGATCCAAGTTGATTAACCCCAAAAGGAAGGATCAATGCATAAATGAATCAATCATTTGGAAACAAGAATAAGGAAGGAAGATCTTAAGTACCCCAGTTCAATTTTTTAATTTGAATGTATTTTAGATTTAGACAGATTGATAACCTTAATTGAATTGAATAGGAGAAATGCACTAACCTTGAAATATTGCAGATCTAAAGAATGTTATTTTTTGAAGCCTATGTTGAGTTTACAGAAAATCCAAGACCAAATCTAGAATAGAAATGCAGAGACAGACAAAACCCAAAATTCTTTTTCTATTCTTAGATAGTTCTGATTTGTACCCTCAATTCAATGTCACCATTTTCTAGAATTTCCAATTGGGCCCTAGGTCACAATCAACCCAAAAAGTCTCATACTGAAATTCTATTTTCGGATCCCAGAAGTTTTCCGAAAAGGGTATCCAAATCTCTGTCTTGATCTATTGTTCTGAACTTGTACCTATAATAAAAAGGGTTTTTTTGGGGGGAGGGGTTTGCCTTGGTCAAACCCTAGTTTTGGAATTAACCTCAAATATAATTGAAATTGCAGAATATAAACAAAATAAACAAAATAATTCACCTTGCTCATGTAAAAGTCCTTGTGGAGGATTTGAATCCTTGAATCCACAATTATGGATGCACCAAATTGATATACAATGTAGAATGTAGGATGTCTTCAATCAATTTCTTATAGATCTTCAACACCAATATTGAATGGGTTCTTGAATTGGAAGAGGCTTGGAGGAATGTGGATGGAAAAATCTTCAACAAAAGGGCTCTGTGGAGCTTGAATCCTTCAATGGCCACCAATGGATCTCCTTGAGGAAAATGGATGCTTGAATGCTTGAGTGCTTGAGAATGGATGAATAATTCAATGGCTACTTGGCTTGCTTCAAATCTTACTTCTTCACCTTTGGAATTCACTCTTCAAATCTTTGAAAGTTCTTGCAATTACGCTTGATGATCATAGTTCATGGTTTAGAAAATCTTAGTGCTTAGAGAAAATGAGTGGAGAAAGATTACTTTTATATGAAATTAGGGCACAATATTCTAGAGAGGCCAACATAGGAGAATTAAATTCTAATTAGACACATGCCACTAGAAGAGGACCTATGTTAAATATAATTGAGGATTTGTTGACCCGAAGTCTGAAACAGCCGACCCGGAAGCGAGAACTAACTTTTTCCAAAGAACGACATCTAGAAACATAGAGATTTTGAAATTTGAACCCCAAGCTTGGAAAAGGTTGATTGTGACCTAGTTCAAGGTCAAGGTTGACATTAACCCAAAAAGGTTGACCTTGACCCTGAGGTCAAAGTTCCAATTTCTTGATCTGGGGTGCCAGAAATAGGTTGGAAAAAGTGGAAATGCGGTAGAATAGGGGGATAAAGCTAGATAAAAGTTAGGAACCCATTCAAGGTGCTTGACATGACCCCAAACCACTTACTCAGAAGGATAAACCAGTCTACCATGGAATTTCTTCCATTTTTTGACTATACATTTAGCCCCCACTTTAGCAAGAGTATGGACTCAATACAAACTCTTGGTAAATGAGATAAAAAAGAATAGATAATCTTATTGGAATCAAAAAGGGATAAAGGAATCCTCAAGCCCCCAAGGGCCTTAAGTCTTTATCAACCCTAATATCATGATAAGAGAGACATCACAAGTTAAGAAGAAAGAGAGATATAGTATGGTTACCTCGCCCAATGAGAAATTGTGTCCCATTGTGAACCACACAAGGAAAAAGTGCAACTGGAAAGATGGAGTTGAATCGCCTAGTGAATGTGGCTACTCACTAGTCAACCCATCAGGGAGATCCATTCTTAAGGACACCTTCCAACCTTAAGGGATCAAAACATTGTAATATTGAAACTGGAGGGATCAAGAGATCTGTGTAACTTTAAACTAGAGGGATAAAGAGATCCTAAAAATTAAAATGTCCATGCTTTAAGGATTAGCCTTTAATCCATACAGGGAAAAATTTTTAAGTTTTGAAAATATTTTGAATGTGTGTGTGTGTGTGCAAAAGGTGAGTAGAGTGTATGCCCCCACATTAAAGTCATTGCTAACACTTTAATAGGAGCAATGGCTTTGACAGAAACATAAACAACTCTATTGATTACGTTTCCACTACGAGATGCCCCCAAATGAAGAAAAATCAAGGGAAATATCACATAAAAATACAAAGAACACATAAGGGATCTACCTACTGTGGGGTCAGTATGATCATAAGATAACATGTACATATAGATATGATATTATTACAAATGAACAGACATCATTCCCCAAAGCAAGTAGAACTACAATCACAATGGAGGAAAGAAAACTTAAGAGTTATGAAGAAGAGTCTTTTCAGACCACAACATGGAGACCAAAAAGAATCAGTGCTACCATGTTGCAGATCCAAGCAGACTACATAAGGAAAATATTTACAAACAATAGCACAAGTACAACATAACATGAAAACAACATATAGAAGAATATAGATATATATAGAGGAATTATACAACAGGTTTAATTCCTTTATTACCTTGTACCAACAAAGTAACAAGGGTCATATAAAAGAGTCTAACAAACATTTAGCAAACACATTACAAGAGAAGCACAGTACAATATACAAACACAAAAATAGCTACCACAAAGGATAATCCATTCAGGCGCATCACCTACTCTCCCCATCTCGGTTTATATAATTTAGGGAAGGTGGGCAACTTGCAAGAGGGACTATATCCAATACAGTAGGAATAATAGCCAGTTCCAAACAAGGATCCTCTTGAGAATAGCGTTGCTCGATACTAGGTGTAATTGTCAATTGAGTTGAAAGCGTATTAGGTAAGTTAGTATCAAGATCAATGGTCTCATATTCATCACTAAGATCAATAGGATCATCTAAAGTATCCTCCTCATCAAGATTAATTAAAATGGGATCTAATGCGAATAGGATCATCATACTCATTCATCTTAACATCATTGTGAATATTGACTTCTTCCAACACATCAGGCATAGTTTGATCGAAAGAAGATAAAGAATTTTGAAGAAGAGAAGCATGGGCCCTAGCGTTAGCTCTACACTTCTTACAACATTTGTTAGAAGATTTATTACATTTTTCTTTGTTTGACACATGTGGAGAACTAGGAGGAATAACCAGTGATTCCTTCATAGGTTCTATAAGAGGATTAGTAGAATTCATAGTAGGCTAAGAAGAAACACTAGGAGGTTGAGTAATAGAGTTAGCAGTAATGGATAAAGGAGGTATAGAAGGAGTGGGAAAAAGACCACAGTTAAGATCTATCTGAGGGACGCTTAACTTGACAATCTTGCAATGTTTATAGGATTGATATGAATGAAAAAGGTTATCAGGGCGAGGAGGACATGAATTAGGTATTGAGGGCCAAAAGAAATCTAGAGTAGCACAATCTCTAGGCCTGGAAGGTTGATATAAACTATGATTAATCATTTTTACTTCTCCATTATGAATGAACTTAAGACATTTATGAATAGGGAAGTGATAGCATGCATAGTAGTTATCCAAGGAAAACCAAATTTGACTTGAAATTGATCAGATGTTGGAACAATAATGAAGGTAGTATCTACAACCTTGCCATAGAGTTCAATGGGCAAGTTAATAGAACCAAGTGCATGATAGAGAAAATCATTACAAGTTTGGATCCATGCATCCGATGGATCATAATAATCATGTTGTAGGCCTTTCATAAAAATATTTTCCTCAGTAATAACATTGATTAAAGATGTGGGATCAACAAGAAAACCACACGTAGGTATCTTAGCAATCCTAGCATAAATATAAAGGGGACCATCGGGTGCCTTAATAGTCCCAGAGTCATCAAAGGTAATTGAAAGTTCCCAAGGTCATTTATCCTTAATTTGTTTCTGAGGTTTAGATGGAACTTGAAGTTGAGGTGGAGGCGAAGGATCCTAAACAATAGTTTGAGATGCAACAATGCTCTCCACATGATTAACAATGTGATTAAGATCATCCATCTTTGAATCGTAAACGATATCCACAGAAGATGGTTGAGTGATGGTATTACTATCATGTGTAGGTATAGGATTCATGTAGATTTGAAGGTTTTGATTAGGAGGAGAGACATATTTTTTCCCATTACCATCAAAATTATCAACAAATAAGGCATTAGAATCGATTAAGTCTTGAACTTTATGCTTTAGAGAATAAAAAATTTCAGTATCATGGCCATTCTAGCGATGGTATTGGCAAAAAGATTTAGAATCAAAAGATTTTGAAGCTATGGTAGTAGGAAGGAGAGGTTGAATAGGAGGCATGGTAATCATATTAGCCCTTAACAACCTACTCATATTAGAATGTAAAGATTCAGAGAGAGGAGTAAACATATGATTCATATGGAAGGCAGTGGATGCAGAAGTGGCATTGGGAGATGCAACATCAACTTGATTAGAAACCGCATTCATCTATTTATTAATCTTGATGTAGTTGTTAGGTTTCTAAAATTTATTAGGATTAGGAGCATTGTCACTCTTATCAACTGAACAGGAGCCATTGGAGTGTTGCTCTCAAATTGACTCACTTGTAATTGATAATGATGAAGTGCTACACAAAGTTGTTGAAAAGAGGTAAATTCAGTAAGAAGAATCTTATCTCTAATATCCTTGTGTAAATTTGGAATAAACATGTGTTGAATATCAATATCAAGAATAGGATAAGAAATCTAAGCATACAAATGCTTAAATCTACCAATGAAATCAGTCAATTTTTCCTTAATTTTTTGTTTACAATGCATTAAATCAGTTAAGGAAACTTGTGGACCAATGTTATTTTGAAATTGTTGAATGAAGGTATTAGAAATTTTAGGAAAAGAATCAATGGAATAAGGAGGTAAAGAACAATACCATTGCAAAGCCTTATCACGAAAGGTTCCAGCAAACAGTTTAGCTAAAATCCTATGGTCATAAGCATAATCACTATAAAGGATTTGAAATGTTTTAACATGAGTAAATGGATCTCCTTTACCATTGTAATTCTCTAGACAAGGCATATTGTCTTGTTGAGGAATAGTAGCACGGATAATGTCTAGGGATAAGGGACTACCCATGTCACATGTAGGAATGCTAAACTTGGATTGAGTTAAGGATGCAAGTTATTGTTGTAAAGATGACACAGTCTGAGCCAAACTAATAATTGTGGAATCATTAGAAGACATAGGTGGCATAGAAACATTAGGAACACTAGGAAAAGTGTAGGAAGCAGTAGGAATAGAAGATACAACTAGTGGAACATTTGGAACCACAGTTGGAAGGGGATTAGTATAGGTAAAAGGTACATTGTGGTATGAAGGTTGTGAGGTAGGTAAAGATACCAGTGGAACACTCATAGGAATAGATGAAATTGGGAGAGATGTAGACATCAAAGGAGGATTATAAGTAGGAATGCTAGGTAAAATAACAAAAGAAGGTCCCTCACTAATGATAGGAGGAGTAAATCTTAAATCTTGAGCCTCTTGAGCTAAAGGTTTAATATTCGAATGCATAAGATGAGTGATACCACGCAAGAAATTAACACCTTGATCACTATCAAAAAGGACTTTCTTAAGAGCCTCTATAGCTTGAATGGAATATTGATTATGGTTTTCTTGAATAAGCCAACTTCCCATTTTTATCAAGTTCGGTTGAAAGTTTTTGCACTTGTTCAGGAGGAACTCTTAAAGCATCATCCTCATCATGAGATGAGTGAGAAGAGTTATGCTCCATAGAAGGATTGGACATGAGTATTCAAGTTATCATCCAGGATCCTACGGAAAGGAGAGGAAGATTTAGGATCAAAGGAACCCATGAGTCTACGACTTCTTCTAACCGGTATACTATAAGTAGGACTAGTAGTGGTAAAGCTCATACACCAATGTAATGCAAATGAACTAATTTAGAAAACAAAGAGTTTGATTTTAATTTTTGAAAGGGAAATGCAAGAACATAAAATAAATCTAATCTAATATGCATGCAAGATCTAACATAAAAGATGTAAATCTAACACTAAAAAGAAAGAGTTGTCTATCGTGGGTTCACCAAAATGTAAATAAGAAAATGTTGTTGGAGTTGTGTGGATTCATTTAACATAAAATACCTTACAATTAAATATGTTTATGGTGGTAAATAAGATGCTCTCCTTCTATCCTTAGATATGTAAATGAAAGATCCAAGTTGATTAACCCCAAAAGGAAGGATCAATGCATAAATAAATCAATCATTTGGAAACAAGAATAAGGAAGGAAGATCTTAAGTACCCTAGTTTGATTTATTAATTTGAATGTATTTTAGATTTAGATAGATTGACAACCTTAATTGAATTGAATAGGAGAAATGCACTAACCTTGAAATATTGTAGATCTGAAGAATGCTATTTTTTGAAGCCTATGTTGAGTTTCTGGAAAATTCGAGACTAGATCTAGAATAGAAATGCAGAGACGGACAAAACCCAAAAATATTTTTCTATTATGAGACAGTTCCAATTTGTACTCTCAAGTCAATGTCACCATTTTCTAGAATTTATAATTGTGCCCTAGGTCACAATCAACCTAAAAAGTCATAGACTAAAATTCTATTTTTAGATCCTGGAAGTTTGCCGAAAAGGGTATCTGAATCTCCATCTTGATCTGTTGTTTCGAACTTGTACCTAAAAGAAAAAAGGGTTTGTTTTATGGGGGAGGGGTTTGCCTTGGTCAAACCCTAGTTTTGGAATTAACCTCAAATATAATTGAAATTTCATAGTATAAACAAAGTAAATGAAACAATTCACCTTTCTCATGTAAAAGTCCTTATGGAGGATTCAAATCCTTGAATCCACAAGTGTGGATGCACCAAATGGGTATAGAATGTAGAATGTAGGATTTCTTCAATAAATTTCTTGTAGATTTTCAACACCAATCTTGAATGGGTTCTTTAATTGGAAGAGGCTTGGAGGAATGTGGATGGAGAAATCTTCTACAAAAGGGCTCCATGGAGCTTGAATCCTTCAATGGCCACCAATGGATCTCCTTGATGAAAATGGATTCTTGAATGTTTGAGTTCTTGAGAATGGATGAATAATTTAATGGGTACTTGTCTTGCTTCAAATCTTGCTTCTTCACCTTTGGAATTCAGTCTTCAAGTCTTTGAAAGTTCTTGCAATTATGCTTGATGATCATAGTTCATGTTTTAGCAAATCTTAGTGCTTAGAGAAAATGAGAGGAGAAAGCTTCCTTTTATATAAAATTAGGGCACAATCTTCTAGAGAGGCTGACATAGGAGAATTTTACTTTATAATTAGACCCATGCCCCTAGAAGAGGACCTATGTTAAATATAATTGAGGATTTGTTGTCCCGAAGTTTGTAACAGTCGACCCGAAAGTAGGAATTAACTTTTTCTAAAGACTGACATCCGGAAACCTTGAGATTCTAAAATTTGAACCCTAGGCCTGGAAAAGGTTTATTGTGACCTAGGTCAAGGTCAAGGTTGACCTTGACCCAAAAATTTTGACCTTGACCCTGAGGTCAAAGTTCCAGTTTCTCAGTCTGGGGTGCCAGAAATAGGTTGGAAAAAGTGGAAATGGGGCAGAACAGGGGGATAAAGATAGATCAAAGTTAGGAACCCATTCAAGGTGCTTGACATGACCCCAAACCACTTACTTAGAACGCTAAACTATTCTACCATGGAAGTGCTTCCATTTTTTGACTATACAAGTATAACCTAATCAAGTCTGTCCATGATGTCTGAATTGAGTTTTCTCTATAAATTGATCCATGCTTACTTGTGAATTCATCATACTCTCATTGGTTTTCCTTTCAGTATTGAGATAATTTTGCAGTCTTTCATTTTCAATCCTCGAATTGTTGACTTCTTGATTTGTACTATTGAGTTGATTTATCATATCTGCTTGCTAAAGTGACAACTGGTGGATTTCATTTTCTTTCTCATCTAATCTTGTACTTAGAAATCTATTATCCTCTTGTGTCATTTCTCTATCATTTTTTTCTTGGTTCTTTTGTTCCATGACTTCACATATTCTTACTGAATGAATTTCTTGTTTTCTTTTCAACTTTCTGACTTCTTCATGTAATTTGAGATTCTTTGCCAGTAGGTCTTCAATGGCTACATCAACTTCTTCATAACTTATTTCTTTGCATAAATCTTCAATTCTTTCTTCTATGTAATTTTTATCATTCATTTGCACTGCTAAATCTTTTCTTCTTTTTAGGGAATGAGAGAGCTTCTCCTTGAGTTTTTTGATTTGATCCATGGCCACTTGTAGATCTAGCTTTTCATTTTCAATGTCTTTCTCTAGTCTATATATTCCATTGCCTCTAATCTTTTCTCAAGTTGTTAAGCTTCTAAAAAGAGAACCTAAAGCTCTAATACCAATTGTTGGAAATATATTGAGGCTAGGTGACTGAGAGGGGGGGTGAATTAGGAACCAATAAAACTTATTATCTTTTATCCTTTATTAGATTGACTAATCTAATTGCATGCATGGAAGAGAAAAACAATAAACATTCACAACACTTGACACAATATTTGGTTACCCAGAAACCTTCCAAATAGAAAGTGAAACTGGGGTGGGGATGGTACCCACAATATTTAGTATTGGAATAATAAATTTAGCCTATTAAAGCTTACAATTGACCACTTTTGATGGTATGCCCTATTATAAGAAATAAGGATTGTTAGGTCCACCTTGTGAAAGGATTTGTACAATAAAATTAAGTATGCAACTCTGTTAGGAGATTTGAAAAGGACTATTAAGTCCACCCGATTAAAGGATTTTTCTAATACACCTATTAGGATGAACCAGTGGATGATATTCTATGCAACTCTGATTTTTTGAATGAGATCCTTTGAGATAATATTGATCACCTGAATGTGATAACTGAGTCTTTGTTGTTCCTTTTACTATTGTAGCCTTCTAATCAATTTTCTATTTCATATTCACATGTATTCTCACTTCTTCTCTACTTCATTTGGATAAATAAAGTATCTTACATATATATCTTATCCAAATCAATTACCTTCATAAGTCAGCTTCCATGATATAAATTAATATCCAACAATAAGAACTAATTTGGCCCAATACTGATACTCGGGTCTAGTAATCCACTCGAGTGATATACTGACACTTGGGAAATATGCTGACACTCGGGAGACATAGTGAACTAGAAATCTCTGGCACTCAGGCTACACTGGGTGCTCAGGTCACATTGATCACTCAGAGCTGGTATGCAACTCGGGTAATACAGGTGACTTAGGTGATACTTTTTGCCACTATCTGCTTGGTCAACACTACAACTGCTCAGGTGACACTTCAACTACTCAAGTTACACTTCAAGTTGTTGGCTTGGTCAACACAATAATCATATAAGTGACTAAGTATTTTGGCACTAATTGACAACATGTCTTTTCATAAGGTCTACACACTGTCCCAAAGAAAAATCAAGGTTTACATCAGAAACTACTATCTCTCCATCTAAATGTCTCCCAATTTTCAAATCCATTTTGGATCCTTATGTCCCAAAGTCCATGTCTACTCCTCTATTAAGATCCAAAATTCAAAATTTTATTGTCCTCCATCACTCTATCACCCCTTAAGGTGTGATCCAATGTGTTTATTGAACACTTCCTCATCCACTAAAAAAAAATTCTTCGTACATTCCATTCATTATCTATCACTTATTTTCTAGCCTTTCATCCATCATATCCAATCTTTTCCTAACTCCTTATCCCATTTCATCCAATCATCCATTTTATTTTCCTTTATCATTAACCTACAAACATCTTTGATCATATCATCAATAGTCATGGTTCATCATTGCATATCTTTCAAAAAGCACCATCCAAAGAACAAGATGCTTGAGTCCTTCATCCATGTGCTATCATGCATCCATTATTATGTGAAAAATGTTGAAAAGTAAAACAAAGAAAGTAAATTGTTTCCTTAATGAAAAGACATATCTTGGTGACATCAGAAAAAAAAGAGTAAAGAGAAATAATTCATCCACTAGTGAAAACATGGGAAATAGGCATCATGTGTAATCTATGAACTTCTTGTGTTTCATACTTGGGGGTAAGTTTCATCCATTTTATCATATCATATTATACCCATGTCATTTCCATCTTTGATCTTGACAAGGTTGAGGATCTTATTGAGCATCATGTGTACTTCACCTTATCCATAGGGTAAGTGCACCAAGTTTCTAGTAAAAAAAGTGGCCACATGATGAAAAAAACTAAAATTTTCAAAAAATGCGTACCTGTTATATAAAATTTGAAATCACTTGGCTCGAGAAAACTAAGCCTAGTAAAAACATAAAAAATTCTTCAAAACCCGTACGAGATTTGAAGAGCTAAAATTTCCTCAAAACTCATATAGTTTTTGAAGAACTATTTTTCATAGTTAATAAACATTCATCATTTAAATATGAGAGAATATTTATATATAATCATGCATCATTTAAAGAACTAAACCCATATTGGAGAGAGAGAGAGAGAGAGAGAGAGAGAGAGAGAGAGAGAGACATGTATACAAACACACACACACACACACACACACACACACATATATATATAACAATACATATGCATAAATACATATATAAACACATATTATATATGTATGTCTATGCATATGTATAGTAAATTCTATGTTTACAAGCATATATTTTAATGACTTCATAACCCATACAGGTTATGGAAAACTCAAAATTATGATTTTAGTTCTACCTAACACATACGGGTTATGTAAAACTATGCATGGTACTTTTTACTTTTCAAAATCTAAGCCGGTTATTTTGCACATTGAAACCCATGCAGGTTTTGGTTTAGTAAGAGGGTTGGAAAATGACCCTAAGGCTTGCAAGCCCATTTTCCCTCCAATTTTGTCTCGTTACACATTTTTTCATCTTCCAACATGATTTATTGACTTCGTCATCATCAACTTTACAAATGATCAAGTGGGTATCTCTAAAATTACCACCATCATCTCACACGTCTTCTCAGCTTTCTAACCATATAATTGTTTTCTATTTTTGGACAACATTAGCATAGTAAACTTTAATTTTCTTTACCAATGTCTTGACAGTCCTCACAGACATATGTCTACCATATTTTTAATAAATTTTGATCTGCTTGACCAAATTCAAAACAAAATACATCCTATAGTTCTACACAAGATTCTATGCACTTTTTTAAAAAAAGGTTGCATTTTCAATTATTTTGATGCAAGTTATGCCCAGTGCCCGAACAAGTACCAAATTTTCAGGATGTGATCACTTCAAAAAATCATAAATAAAAAATACTCAACATAAAATTACAAAAAAATGCACAACTTCTAGATCTCACTCTTACCTATCATCCTACCAAAGCATTTTGAAAAATACTGAATCTAACTATATATTTTGTGAAGTGCATGGAAATAGCTATGTTATGTTTTTCTGAAAATATTAGGAACAATTTTCCATGCATGAGAGGTTTGACTTGTTAGAGCTAAGATCAGATTACTGAGAGGGGGGTGAATTGGTAATCTACCAAATAAACCAACTTTATAATCACTTAAACTTTAATCGCCATTCACAAGATTAACCATGATAGTAGAAAATAAAAATCATAAACATCCAAGATCATCCACAACTTTGACACATAGACTTATCTCATGGAAACCCAAATAGGGAAAAAACCAAGGTGGGGATTATACCTACTAAAATGATATACTCTTATAAAGTATGCCTTGTGAGGAGCTTAACCCTGTTATGAGTTTACAACATCATTGTTAGGTGCTACTCGATTAAGGGATTTACCTTAGGCCTGTTAGAGCCTTTACCCTATCAAGAGTATCCTTGTTAACGGAATTAAAACATAAGCTAATGTGTCACCTTGTTAGAGGATTTACAATAAAGATCTTTTAGTATCTACCCTATTCAGGGATTTCACCTATTGTAAGTGTTAGGGAACAACAACAACAATCATCTGTAAAATAACACTACCTATATTTGATCAGATCCTCTAAAGCACACAATATCTTTTTAGCATACTTAACTCTTCCCTAGCTTGATCGCAACATGCACCTTACACCGCACTTTCTCAATACATCATCAACACATTTTACATACAACTTCAACCATTATATACTGAACTATTAAGTACACCGCCTTAATTAAACCCTAAAATGGAGTTACAAAGCATCCCGCTCAAATCCAACTCGCCAAACAACAAAATTAAATATACAAAACATATTTCCAAGACCGTGTCAGCCTACACAATGATTTACATATGAAATTTTTGAAATAATAGTCCACCAATACAACTGAGAGGGGGAGGGGTGAATTAGTTGTATGCCAAATAATTAAACTTTAAACTTTATAAACCAATTACTTAATGAAAATTTGAACACATCAAAATCAACACCATAACACAAGTAATATTTGTCGAGGAAACCCTATTAAGGGAAAACACCGGTGGGAATCAGCACCCGCAAATAATGCACTGAAAGTATTGTATCCCTACTAGGAGATCTAGCCCTATTAGGAACTGATTATTACATACACTACATAGACCATGTTAAAGGATAGACCCTATTAGGAGTCAAGAGAAATAAGAGGCTCACTACCTAAATGTAAAGGTTAAACCCACCTCCAGGCTTCACTATCTAAAGAGAAGTATAGAAGTATACTTATAATAGTGAACTAACTGATTGAAACTTTCTTTGCCTAAAAATTTCCAATGAAGCTCATCAAAATCACTATCTCTTCTCTACATCCAACAAACTTCACAATTACAAGATTGCAGCTTCCATATCATCTATCCATACTACCTCATCAAGAAACAACTCTCCTTTATACAAGTTTACAACAAGCAATTAGGTCATCCATTTAGGACTTCCCCAATGCACAAATAATTACATAGACCCTTTCTAAGATACACATGATACCTTACACAAGTAAACATTAAATACAAATCATCAATTATACTCCAAGATCTGTAAACCATGCTCTCTATCCTCTAAACACATTACACTAGTGTAGTTGGCCACAAATAGATTTTTGCAAGATCACACACCTTAGCTAACATCACCAAGAACTCAGTGACCCAAGAATCATAAGTTACATTCTCTAGCATGTCTTCTACCATGCCTAATTCTTGTATACCATAATATATGATTGCATCAAATTTATACCAAAAAGTCAGAGACCATCTCTGTCATAATCCTCTGTCACTTCTATTTAACCTGTCTCCACCAAATCTGCCATAACTCATCCAAACAACCAGATAATTATATGTGACCTTAGACATAAGGTATATACTCTTCCATATACACAAATGTAAGCTCGTGTACTATGAACAAATATACACTATCTGTACCATCCTGTCAGACCTACATGTTCCTGTCATAACCTATTTGTCTGAGGCTCCTGATGAAACCAACTAAAACATATGTTTACATCAATGACAAAACATGAATTTCAACACTTCAAATAGAAAAAATTCTAACAATATCCCCCTTTGGCATTGATGGCAACATATATAAAATACATCAACCCAAAAGTAGGGATTTTCCACTTGTATCTCTCCCCCTTTGACATCAATGGAAAATTGTGCCATAGCTCTTATCCTTCTTTGTCCATCCCATGTTTGCAAGGTGTAGCTCTTTCAAATTTGGATGCCTGCAACAAACCTAGTGCTTGATCACCCAAATAGGCTATGTTGTGTTTTGCGATCACTCCCCCTGAGGAGTGCATCCAAACATCAAGTCTAGGAAAATATATAGATATGATAGCTACTGGAATGATGCATTTCTGCATCATTTAGTCTTCACAAGGGGGGGTTCTCACCCCAAGCATACCTCTGAGATACTCAAAGGCATCTGTTGACAAAGGTTTTGTGAATATGTCTGCTTGTTTCTCCTTTGTACTGATGTATTGTACTCTGACCTCCTTTTCTGCAACCTTTCTTCTCAAGAAATGGTATTTGATCAAAATATGTTTGGTCTTTGAATGTATAATAGGATTCTTTGACATGTTTACTATCCTTGTATTATCACATTGTATAACCACTATCTCTTCAAAGGTTATCCCAATGTCCTTTGGTATCTTCTTCATCCACATAATTTGTGTACAATTTATAGCAGAAACAACATACTCTGATTTGATAGTAGACTGAGCTATACAATCTTTCTTTTTACTTATTCATGAAACTAACCTCTTTCCAAGGAAAAATGCACCTCCACTTGTGCTCTTTCTATCATCCACACTTCCTGCCCAATCAACATCAGTATAAGCATGAAAAGTAAAATTATCATAATTTTCATACCATAAATTATATTCTAGTGTTCCTTTTAGATATCTGAATATCCTCTTAACTACAAAAAGATGATTCTCTTTAGGATCTTCTTAGAATCTTGCAAAAATTCTAACTGCATTATCAATGTCCGGTCTAGTGTGAGTTGGATATTGTAAACCTCCAATCATAGATATGTACTTTGTCTAAAAAAAATTGAGATTCATCAGTAGTAGTAAACTTGCAACCAGTAATCATAGGTGTTCCAATAGGTTTACAATCTTCCATTCCAAAAAATTTCAAAAATTCCTTAAGATACTTGGTTTGAGAGATTAAAATACCATGTTTGTTTCGAGTAATTTGCAAACCAAGAAAGAACTTCATTTCACCAATCATAGACATTTAAAATTCTCTTTTCATTTCCTCAGAGAAATTCTTACTCATTTTTTCATTGCCTCCAAAAATAATATCATCTATAAAGACTTCAACAATAAAGATTCCATCTTCACTAGCTCTCAAATACAAATTATTGTCTGCACTACCTTTTATGAAACCAAGATGTAGTAAATATCTGTCCAACCAAGCATACCATTCTCTAGGTACTTGTTTCAGTCCATACAATGGCTTTTTATACTTTCAAACCATGTCTTCATCATCTGTCAAAGGAAAGTTGTCAGGCTGGTCAATGTACACTCCTTCCTCTAGATCTCCCTTCAAGAACATAGATTTCACATCCATCTAATATACCTTAAAGTTCTTGTGTGATGCATAAGCAAGGAACAATCTTATTTCTTCGAATATCACAATAGGAGAAAATGTTTCTTCAAAGTTTATGCCTTCTTTTTGTGAGTAGCCTTTACAAACCAGTCTAGCCTTATTCCTTACAACCATACCTTCTTCATTCATTTTGTTTCTAAAAATCCATTTAGTCCCTATAACATTATTGTTCTTAGGTCTAGGAACCTATTCCCAAGTGTTTTTTTTCTCTATCTTATCAAATTCTTCTTGCATTTCTTTAGTCCAAGATTCATCTCTCTATGCCTCATCAGTAGTTTTTGGTTCTATTTGTGAAATCAAACAAATCTCATTTCTCATTCTAGATCTTGTCATCATTGCTTTATTTGCATCACCAATAATTTGATTCTCAGGATAATTTTTTTAAAATACCTTTGTGTATTTGGAGTTTTTGTAGGATCATTCAAGCATACTTCAACTCCATTTTCAATTTCAAGAGTTCCTCTTGACTCTCAGTAGTCTCTCTGATCTCTAGAATCTGATTATAGTCATACATTCTTTCCTAAATTTGAAAGCTCTCATCAATTCTAACATTAGCACTTTCAACTATCTTCCTCAATCTCAGATTGAAGAACTTATAAGCCTTTATCTTAGTGGAATAACCAAGTAAAGTTCCTTCATCATCTCTAGCATCAAATTTTCCTATCTCATCATCCCTTTTGATATGACATTTTATACCAAATATTCTGAAGTATTTTACAGTAGGAGCATGATTAAAGAAAAGTTCATAGGGTGTTTTATTGGTACCTTCTCTAATCTAAATTCTATTTAAAGTGTATACTGAAGTACCAATAGCTTCTCCCTAATGCACATGTGACACATTCCATTCAAGAAACATAGTCCTGGTAGGATCTAATATAGTTTTGTTTCTTCGCTTTGTAATCCCATTTTTTTGTGGTTTCCTAGGAGCTGATGTTTGTATGTATATTCCATGTTCTTCGTAGTAGGTGTTAAACATATTTGATGTAAACTCTCCATCTCTATCTAACCTCAAATATTTTATCTTCACACCTTATTCATTCTCAACTTATGCTTTGAAAATCTTAAACTTATCAAAAGCTTCAGATTTCTCTTTAATAAAAGCAACCCACATCATCCTAGAATAGTCATCAACAAAGAGTATAAATTACCTTTCACCATAGTATTATCTTGTTCTTGTAGAATAATAGAGATCTGTATGTACCAGATCCAACTTTCCATGTGCTAAGTAAGATTTTCCCTGAAAATTGCTTCTAGTTAGTTTTCCCATCACACACTCTCTACACCTGGTGTTATAAGGCTTCACAATTTTTGGTAGATCTCTGACTACATTTTTCATTCTTGCTTTCAAAATGTTATCAAAATTTATATGACAAAACCTTCTATACCATAACCAATTGTCATCAACCTTCACAACAAAACAAGTAACCTCTATAGTATTCAACTCAAACACATTACCTCTTATCTTTGTACCTAATGTGATCAATTCTCCAGTCATACTTTTGATAGAACATTTCCCCTCACTCAACTTTAAAAGATAGCCCTTTCTACAAGTTGTCCAACACTCAACAAGTTATGCTTAATTCCATCAACAAGAAATAAATCATCAGTATTAGTTTTACCATCAAGAGAAATTGAACCTACTCCAATGAACAATTTTGGAGTGTTATCACCAAATCTGACTACACCACCATCATATTTAGTTAGTTCAACAAACTTTTTTATCACCAATCATATGATGTGAACAACCATCGTCTATAACCCATTTTGATTTCTTCTCAACATGAGAAACTAAGGCTCTTTCTTTATGAATAGGCTCATCTTCTTTAATAGAAATAAATCCAATTTCTTCATAATCCACAACATCATCATGAGACACACCTTCACTATCATATTAACATTACTCATCCTTAGAGTAATTAGGTCTATGAAACTTAGGTTTATATTTAGGAACCCTTGTAGGATATCTAGATGCAAAATGACCAATCTTATTACATGAAAAACACTTCAGGGGTAGTTTTCCTTCAAATTACCCTTACCTCTCTTTTCTCTTCTTTTGATCAAGACCACAAGTTCATCTAGTTTCCTTTCTTCTTCCTCTATCTTTTCCCAATCTTCTACATATCCATCAAACTCTTTATACCTGTTGCATCTACTAGTGCTTGCAATACTTTATAAAGTCCTTTTATCATTGTCCACAGTCATCTTCAATGCAGATTCCACATTAGGTAGAGTATCCTCCATCTATGTAGCCTCAAAGGTGGTCAACTTAGAAATAAACATATCTCTATTGAAGTTCGCTGTCAAAGTTATGATCTCTTCTATCACTTTCACTTTAGTTTTGTAGGCAGGTGTCAAATATCTAAGAATCTTTGCGATCACTTCTTATTTTGTATATGTGCCTCCTATGTTTCTAATGTCTGTAACAACCTATGTAGCCCTCTATATATATGCTTTGAAATTTTCATCAGCTTGCATTCTCAGACTCTCTATTTTAGTCTTCCAATTCTACAACTTTTCCTACTTGGTAAATATATCTCCTTTATATAGTACCTCTAGTCTTGTCCAGATTTTATGTGCAGAATCAAAGTATTTAACATTTGTGAATTCACCCTTAGAGAGCGTGTTGATCAATGCTTCTCTTCCAACCATATTACATCTAAATAACTTATTTTCATCTTCATTATCATTTTCTAATTCATCTTTAGGCTTGATCTTCTCATCCTTCTTTGTGATCATCCAGTAATCAATTCCTAAGCAAAGGTGAGTTCTCATCTTGTTATTCCAACTATCAAAATTTTCAAGATCAAACTTCTAACTCTGTTTCCTATAGAATGTCATATTTAGGATCACCTCAAGTTGTTAAGCTTTCTCTATAATGACCACAAGCTCTGATACCAATTGTTAGCAATAATAGTCCACCAATACAAGTGAGAGGGGGGGTGAATCGGTTGTTTGCCAAATAATTAAAATTTAAAATTTATAAACCAATTAATTAATGCAAATAAGAACACATCAAAAGCAACACCATAACACAAGTAATTTTTTTCAAGGAAACCTTGTTAAGGGAAACAACCCCATCGGAATTAGCACCCACAAATAATGCACTGAAAGTATTGTATCCTTGTTAGGAGATCTAGCCCTATTAGGAGCTGATTATTACATATAGTACATAGTCCCTATTAAAGGATAGACCATGTTAGGATTCAAGATAAATAAGAGGCTCACTTCCTAGGCTCACTTCTCAGGCTCGCTGCCCAAATGTGAAGGTTAAACCCACCTTTAGGACTCACTATCCGAAGAGAAGTATAGAAGTATACTTATAGTAGTGAAATGGCTAATAAAAAGTTGCTTTGCCTAAAAATTTCCAATGAGTTTATCACAATCACTATCTCTTCTCTAAATCCAATAGAATTCACAATTGCAAGCTTGTAACTTCCATATCATCCATGCATACTACCTCATTAAGAAACAACTCTCCTTTATACAAGTTTATAACAAGCAATTAGGTTAGCCATTTAGGACTTCCCAAATGCAAAAATAATTACATCGACCCTTGCTAAGATACACACGGTACTTTACACAAGTAAACATCAAACACAAATCATCAATTATACTTCAAGATCCATAAAACACACTCCTCATCCTCTAAACATGTTACACCACTATAGTCAACCACAAATAGAGTTTCACAAGATCACACATCTCAGCTGACATCACCAATAAATCATCCACCCAAGAATCATAAGTTACATTCTCAAGCATGTCTTCTACCACACCTCAATCTCACATACCATAATACATGCTTGCATCCAAGTTATACAAAAAACTCAGAGACCATCTCAGTCATAATCCTATGTCACTGCTCCATAACCAGTCTCCACCAAATCTTCCATAACTCATCCAAACAACCAGATAATTATATGAAACCTTAGACATAAGGTCTATACTCTTCCTTGTACACAATTATAAGCTCGCATAGTCTAACACTTTACACTTTCTATACCACCCTGTCAGACATGCATGTTCCTATCATAACCAGTCTGTCTGAGACTCCTGATGAAACCAATTGAAACATATGTTGACATCGATGACAAAACATGAATGTCAACAAATCAAACAAAAACAATTCCAACATGAAATTGAGTCCAAAAGTCAAACACATTTTTACCAAACTCAAAATTCCTCTATAATCTTCTCCACAAGATAACATCAAAAAATGTGATGTCATAAATAGCCTCCAATCATAAATACACATCACCAAGTTGCATGACTCATTCATTATTAATCACAAAAGCATCGATACCAATCACTAATACAAGATTTGTCATCGATATCACAAGAACACAAACACTTAACCTTTTGAATAACATTGTCTCTGCTCACCGATCACTTATCCTTCCCATCAGTCACTCAAAGTAGTTGTGATTGCAACTATAGCATCTGAACACTGTTGACCACCATATCCTGTGACTTTTCCACAAGGTACATTAGAGATTTGACAAGACATTCTAATCATCTATCACCTATCATTAATTATTCTAGCAATTTTACTATTATACTTTATTCGATTATGATTCTCACATAAACTTACTTCCATAATATCGGTCATGCATTTGACATCCAGAGACATACCTAGGTCTCCCTAAAGATAGAAACCACTAAAAGTCACTAAAACTCATCATTCATCACAAATATGGTTGACAACATACTAAGAACACAAAGTCAATAGTTGACATCAATGTCAATATAATATTTGATCATCCTATAATAAAATCACTATGTCACCACCAAAACACACTTACCATCACTGCATTGGATACACCAACAATACCCCCCTTTAGAATTTATGTAAACACTCTATACATCACTAATTATGGAAACACTTTTCAAACACTCTATTTAGCACTAGAATACATCAACATCTTCAACATGAAACATTAAGGAGAAAAAAAATGTTTCCCCATCTATCTTTCACTTTTTCTTCAATTACTCCCCCTTACACTGAACTTCATTCTTTGTCAAACACACATACATCTTCACAACTTCTCCCTACATCATCTACATACATCTTATCCCCATTTGAAAACAATTCCATAGTTGCCAAATACACCTTATATCTTCTCTGTAGTACCTGACTGACCAAAAAATATCGCTTGAACATAGACTACTCCTCCTAAGGAGTAGCCTCACAACATGAATCCACACATAAAAATATTCAATGAATACTATGGGACTGATGCAACTACATCTAATTTTTAATAAAGAGAAGATAGGGGAATGACCCCTAACCTACCTCTTAGATACTCAAGAGTATCTTTGGGCAATGGCTTGGTAAAAATATTAGCAACCCGCTCCTTAGTTTTCACATAGTCGAACCTTACTTCCTTTTCCTATACACATTCTCTAAGAAAATGATATTTTATAGCTATATGCTTAGTCTTATAGTGCATCATTAGGTTCTTTTAAATGTTAATATCACTTGTATTGTCACAATAGATAACCACTGGTTCAGTTACCTTCTCTTGTATTCCTTCCAGAATCTGCTTAGCCAATACCATCTAAGTACAATTAATTGCAACAACAACATACTCAACTTCAACTATTGATTGAGATATACACTTCTTTCTTGTCCAAGATATAAGTCCATCTCAAAGAAAGAGTGCACCTCCACTTGTTCTCTTTCAATCATCAACATTACATTCCCAATCATGTGAAGTAAACTCACCTCCTCTATTATATCTAAGACATTTCATAGTCTTATTGGTCTTCTTCTCCACTTTGGATTTATAAATCTTAAACATGTGAAAAGCTTCATATTTGTCCTTTAAAAAGATAACCCACATCATTCTATAAAAATCATCAAAAAATAACATGAAGTATCTATCACCATAGTAACTCCTAGTTCTGATTGGACCACATAGATTGGTATGAACCAATTCTAATATATTTTTAGAATAATATTTTTTGCTGATAAAACTAGAACTAGTTAACTTCCCAAGCTCATATTTCTTCACATTACATTGTCTGGTTTCACTAGGTTGGGAAAACCTCTTACTAACTTTGATCAAGTTATCAAAATTTACATGAAAGAACGTCTTATGCCACAACCAAAAATCATCAACCTTAGCAATTAGACAACTCTTAGTAGTAGAACTTATATGGAACAAGTTACCTCTATTTTTTCATGGATAGCAATATGTTCTCCTTATTTCCCAATAATTCTACAAATACCTCCATTGAACTCTAACTTGAAACTTTTTTATTTAACTAAGCAACACTTAACAAATTATACCTTAAACCATCAACCCAGTAAACATCATCACAAATATTTTTATCATTCAAAGCAATGGATCCTTTACCTTTCACTAAACAGGGCGCATCATTTCCAAATCTTATCAAGCCTCCATCACATTTCTCCAACTTGATGAACTTTCTTTTGTCACCAGTCATGTGATGAGTGCACCCACTGTCAATAATCCAGTTACCATTGTGATAAATGTTAGAAACCAAAGCTCTCTCACCTTCTTCTAAGGGATCTTCCTTAATTGCAACACAATTTCTTCTTCATCTCTTTCATCAGATTCCTCATCGGCCACGCCTTCGTCAGCTAGGTAGAAATATTTCTTGTTCTTATACTAGAATCTTCTTGGCTTTTCCTTCCTGTCATTGTTAGGGCATCTAGAGGAAAGATGTCCAATTTTTTTATATGAAAAGCACTTCAAAGGAAACTTACCCTTGTATTTACCTTTCCCTCTAGGACGCCTTCTATAATCAAGGCTTCTTGCTCCTCTTGATCTCTTTCTTTAGATAAGATAGATTCATAGTCATTAGAGTGATATACTGAAGAACCGTTAGACATCTCATTTCCTTTCCTAGATGGTGCAAGAGTCAATGATGACATGAAAAAAGCTTCAACTTTAGGCATGTTATTGTCATAATTACTTAACTCAAATACATATAATTTTCCTATTAATGCATCCAGAGTAACAGTAAAATTTCCTAAAAATCTGAGCTCTTAAACAGTTTAAACCCTAATAGCATACTGAGATAATAAATTTCTTAACATTTTGATTACCACATCTTCCTCAAGAAGATTACCACTAGCACCTCGAATAGAAGTAACAACTTCTTTGATTCTATGACTGTTTAGCTCAATGTTCTCATTGTCTTGCATTCTCATCTCATCATACTTTCCCCTTAAGCTATTAACCTTTGCCTTCTGCACATGTGGATCTCCACCATAAACATTTTTAAACTTCTCCCACATTTCATAAGCAGTATCTAAGTCTTTAATATCAACATACTCTGCATCTGAAAGAGTACTAGCGATAGCTTCCATAGTAGCAGTATGTTCATGTTTAACATTCAACTGATCTAGAGTTAGGGTTCATGGGGGGCCATTATGCCTATTCTCTACATTATCCCAATACTGATCACCCAAGCCCTTAAGATAGAGCTTCATCCGACCACACCATACTAAGTAGTTTTCTCTTGTGAATTTAAGACCCTCTTTTTGCATCATCTTAGATATTTACCTCAAGTTGTTAAGCTTCACCACAATAGAGGCATAGTTCTTTGATACCAATTGTTATACCTAAGATAAAATTATTGAGAGGGGAGTGAATCGATAATCTACCAAATAAACCAACTTTACAATCACTTAAACTTTAATCACCATTCACAAGATTAACCTTAATAGAAGCAAATGAAAATCATAAACATCCAAGATCATCCACAAATATGACACACAAACTTATCTCATGGAAACTGAAATAGGGAAAAAAAACCACAATGGGGATTAGTACCCACTAAAATGATGTACTCTTTTGAAATACACCCTGTGAGGAGCTTAACCCTATTAGAAGTTTACAACAACACTGTTAGGTGGTACTAGGTTAAGGTATTTACCTTATCCTATTAGAACCTTTACCCTATTAAGCATAGCCTTGTTAGAGGACTTACAACACAAGCTAATGTTTCACCTTGTTATGGGATTTACAATAAATATCTGTTAGGATTTACCCTATTAGGGGATTTCACCTGTTGTAACTGTTAGGGAACAAAAACAACAATGATCTATAAAATAACACTACCTCTTCTTGATAAAATCCTCTGAAGAACATAATCTCTTCTAATTATACTTAACTCTTCACAGGCTTGATCACAACACGCACCTTACACCGCACTTACTCAACACACGATCAATACATTTTGCATACAAATTCAACTATTATATACTAAATTGTTAATTCCACCACCTTAATCAATCCCTAAAATGAATTTACAAAGAATCCCACTCAAATACAACTCGCCAAACAACAAAATTAAATATACAAAACATATTTCCAAGATTGTGTCACCTACACAACGATTTACATATGAAATTGAGCCAAAAATACAAACACATTTTGACCATAATCAAACTTCCTCTAGAATCTTCTCCACAAGATAACATTGAACAATGTGATGTTAGACATCACCTCCTATCATGAATACATGTCACCAGATTGTGAATTATTCATTGTTAATCACCGTCGCATCGATGTCAATCACTTATACAAGATCTGTCATCAGTAGCACAAGAACACAACACTTAACCTGTTAAATAACACTGTCTCTACTCACCGATCACTTATCCTTCCCACCGGTCAGTCAAAGTAGTTGTGATTGCAACTGTAGCATCTAAACACTGTTGACCACCATATCATGTGACTGTGCCACAAGATACATTAGATATTTGACAAGACATTCAAATCATCTATCACTTGTCATTAATTGTTCTAGCAGTTGTACTGTTATACTCCATTCGATTACAACTCTCACATTAACTTACTTTAGCAGTTGTGGTCATGCATTTGACATCTAGAGACATACCTATGTCTCCCCTACAGATAGAAACCATTGAAATCACTAAAACTCATCATTCATCACAGATATACTTGACAACATACTAAGAACACAAAGTCAGTAGTTGACATCAATGACAATATAATATCTGATCATCCTATAATCAAATCACTATGTCACCACCAAAAAACACTTACCACCAACATGGCCCTCTTAATCTTATCTATTTTTAAAAAAATTTAGTAGTTTAGACACTAGATTCATAGTACTACAATTATTATTCTTTGCATAACTCCTAGCTTTGAGTGCATGACCCTCAAATATCTCTATGAAGTTCAGGTTTCCCTTATTTCAGAAAAAAGTGGCCACTTATACCCCCCTTTTGTTCATCATCTTGGTGAACTTACCCCACACACCTTTTTTTCATATCACTTACATTATCATACCCATTACTCTATATCTCTTATTCATTCCTGATTTTGCTTGTCCTATCTATATCCTATTTTTTCCCATCCAAATCCCTCTCTTGGTCTTGATATAAAATAAGGACATAAGAGGCAAAACATGTTCTCAAAAACCTCTTGAAATGTCCATTCCTATGAACCACATGTCAACCAATGTACAATGTCATTACCCTATCTTTTCATGTCCAATTTCTTAGCTTGGAAAAAATGTTATCACATTGCATGGATAGTCCTTGGAAACCAAAATAGCTCCAATAATATAATAAGCAACCTCTACAATTCATCTATCTATTAGTCCATTCACTCGTTAATAATGCCCCTCCCTTGCTAGATACTAGGGCAATTAAATATATCTTTCTTGCACATTAAAGTACTAAAAATTGTAAAAACTCCTTAAAAATCCTAAAAACAAAATAATGTCCTAAAAAATCCATAAAAATCATAAAATGTCCCTAAAAAATACCTAAAAGTCAGATCATGTCCTAAAAAAATCTTAAAATGCCCTAAAGAAAGCACAAAAAAATAAAGTATCCCCAAAATCCTAAAACTAAAAAAGCAACCAAAATCCAAAAAACCATCATTCATTTTCATTTCATCAATAAACTTTTCCTTTGCAATAACATTGTGCTAAATAAATCACACATCAATAGACAAACTATCTAATCAAGTCAACACTTAGTCAAATCAAACTTTTCATATCAATCAATCAAAATCAATATGTCCTTTATCAACCTATCATTTGTCTTGTACAGGTTGTGGTATACTCGAAACTAGATTGTATTTATCTTAGACGAGGTACTTCATTCTTGAAACCAAACATTGTCGTATCATACAAACTACCAACTTTGACAACAAGATCAGAATAGTTTTTGACTTTCTTAGTTCAGTGAGTCTTATCTTTTATTTATTTATCTTTGGTTGTGTTCCTATGCTACTCAAGGATATCATCAATCCATGAGAGTGGTCGGGATAGTTCGTGGTCTTTTTTTGTTATCTTTTGTTTGTGGGGTTTTTTTTATGAAGTTCTAGAGCGAGTATGTCCAATTCTTCAATATGGATGGAAACATTCCTTGTTTGCAATGTGTCTATTTTTTTGCAAAGGGATTGCATTATCACCCTGGCTTTTTGTACATTGGTGTGACACATCCATTTATCATATTAAATAAATATCCCTAATGATAACTTGCACTTATGAAAGAAAGGTTTCATTCTACTAATTATTCTTCACTTTCTTATTGATTTCTTCTTTTCATCTAATTTTTCATATCACAATCCTCACAATCATTTTTTGAAACATTGTTCTCATGTCAACAGTTTTGCCCAATTTTTTGAGGGGCATCCTACCTCTATTCCTTTAATCCATTGGGGCATGATCTTTTAATTTTTCTTTGAAACAACCCTTAGAATCCATTCTCTCAAAGAGGGGAAAATGTAGACACTTAAAAATGGTCAAAACCTATGGCTCCCCTTTTTAACATGTCTTTTATATTGCACGTTTGATCTTCATTATTCGTTGAAATTATTTCATTCTTCTATTAATTAGATGATGAAAATTATTTAATTAATTATTAATTTTCATCCTCTAATTTGACCACGTCCTATCAATTTGTCTCTAATAATTGGTCTGGTTAAATAATTTTGATAATTATTTAATCTTTGTCTTAGGGAAAATAACCATTTAATTTTTCCTTTATCTGATTGTCATCCCTTTGGTAAATAAATATATTATTTATTTACCCTCTTTCCCCTTTTCCTGTAATTAAATAAATTTATTTGTTTGTTTGACTAATTTGTCAAATACGACGGACTTAATAATTTTTAATTATTAAATTTCACTCCACTTTTCTCTTTTCATGTTAATTTGTCTCCACTTTTAACTCTTCCACCTACTTTCCTCACTCCTTTCCTCCACGGAAATGCAATTTCCAATTTATCATCACTTAACTTATCCTTTTGTTTAATCTCATTTATCAACTATCTTGAGTTTCAAATTGATATGGGTCATCCAATCTTATCATAATCTTTCTATAAATTGATCTATTTGGCCTCATTCTTGAACCATGATTTTTGAGCATTCTCGGCATCATTCTATCCATGCTTTCATTTTGTAGATGCATTTGTCTACTTGAGACCAATATTATCATATTAGTATTGGGTTTACTATGGAAAGGTAAGTGTTGAGAGGGGAGGGGTGAATCAGTACTTCAAAAACTTTTAACATCTAATCTGATCATTTACCAAACTGAATACATTGTAGATAAACATTATAGAACATATAACTCAAAACATAAAAAAATAGCTCATAACACCATGATTTTTTGTCACATAGAAATCCTTGGTTAGAGGAAAAACCTACGGTGGGGATGGCATTCACAATCCTTCACTACTACAGTAAAAAGGTTGCTCGGTTAGAGCTACAATATTTAGCTACTTCTGATAGCTTACCCTTTTAGGATTACAAAATACTTATGTATTCTACCTTGCTAAAGGATTTTACAATCTCTAATATAATACATGTACCCTATTAAAGTATTTACAAAATAAGACCTGTTAGGGCCTACCCAATAGTGGGATTTACACTCCTTTGAATGCTATAAAACTCAATACAAAATTCCTATGAAAATACATCAACAAATGCTATTCAGATACTCTATGCTCAATGATTTAATTACCTTATAGTACACTCGGTAACATCAAACTTATTAATTTTCATTGTTCTTCTATAATTGATCTATACTTGGCACTGCTCTTTCTCTATCTTTGTTTCACACTCTGTATCTCACTCTCTCATAGGCTCATTATGCTCTTCACAATCTGCACTTTTATATGATTTTTATGTGGTGGAAAAGTTTTAGGTTCTTCACCTTCAATGGTGGAGGTTAAGCGGTGAAAGGTTGGTTTTATTCCCTATGCATTTATTCCTCTTATTTTTCATTGGTGGATCTTCCTTGCGATCATGTGCAATCATGTATTTGCAATCCCAATGTTCTAACTAACACTCACCTTGGATTCTATAAAATATTCTCTACTCAGTGTCTAGATTTAATGTATCTACATTGAATAGTTATGTCGGCTCTATGATACTTGGTAACACACTTGTTCTTTCTCGGTGACATAGTTCTCTCGGCTCAGTAACTATATCTGCTCGATAACTAACACTACTTGGTAACAAAATTTCTCAGTAACCAACATGCTCGGTAACTGTCTTTTCTCGATGCTTGTCTCTGCTCGGTGACTAACTTGATTTTCTTTATCGACTGTCTCATTTATCTATACTGACTGACTTTATTAACTCCTTCCTNCTCAGTAACTATATCTGCTCGATAACTAACACTACTTGGTAACAAAATTTCTCAGTAACCAACTTGCTCGGTAACTGTCTTTTCTCGATGCTTGTCTCTGCTCGGTGACTAACTTGATTTTCTTTATCGACTGTCTCATTTATCTATACTGACTGACTTTATTAACTCCTTCCTCTTTCACTGGATGACTTTTATGATTAATATGACTTTGAAAAAACTAATGACAACAAAATAACACTTGGGATTATCAATCTCCCCCTTTGGCATTAGTTTGGCATCTTTGTCAAAAACTTCAAAGTCATCAAAAATTTTATACAACTCCCCCTTTGATAATACTTCCTATCAAAATTGTGTATAACTCGAGCTATACATATACATAACATGTATATCCCCCTTTTCAATAAATATACCAAAAAAAAAAAATTAAGTACTCTTATCTGCTAGATATATCATATCAAAATTGTGTTTATACCTCCGCTTGACATCGATTAGGGATGTCTCCCATGTTTGCTTCAGTTGTTGTAGCAAAACAATATGTTCACCAATATCTGTTGCGACTCCAATCATATTGTCCAGTGAGATCACATCAAGGGTATTGACTAGATCTTTCACCTTATCCAATGCAACATTCTTTAGAATGTGTTCAATGATTTGTTGTTCCATTCTCTTCAAATGAACCTTCATCAGATACTCGGTGGTTTCCTTACTTGGTTCTTTGATTTTTTGCACTAGCTCTTCCACTTGAGCAATTAGAATTTTTGTCTCATTTACATTTGCATCAGGAACAATCTCCCGCATTATTTCTTTTACTCTTTCTATCATGGTAGTCTTTCGTTTCTTCTCCAATAATTTTTCTTGTTCTACTTTATTCATCAGTAGAACTCCATATTTAGATAATTATTTTGGTTTAAGTGTAGTGATGTCCAACTTAGGTACTATAATAAGCTAACTCAGTCAATTTACTTTTTCTTCTTTGATTTCTTCTTCTCAACCAAAATAATTTCACCAGTACAAAATTTTGGGGAACGTGATGCCTTCAGTGCATAAGATGTGGTTTTGGTTTAATTACCTTCTCCTATATTTGCTTCTTCCTTGTCTTATTGCATATTTTCTTGTTTCTCCTTTGTCTTCTCTTCTTTTTGCTCCTCCTTCTTCTCTTCATGTTTCNGATGCCTTCAGTGCATAAGATGTGGTTTTGGTTTAATTACCTTCTCCTATATTTGCTTCTTCCTTGTCTTATTGCATATTTTCTTGTTTCTTCTTTGTCTTCTCTTCTTTTTGCTCCTCCTTCTTCTCTTCATGTTTCTCCTCTTTCTTCTCTTCTTCTTGTTTTTATTTTGTCTTCTCCTTTTCTTGTTTGTTGTCTTATAGATGTTTGGTAGTCTCAGTAGAGGGAATCAATACAGTATTCTTCTCTTTGGTGGTCTTAGTTGCCTTAGGCTCCTCAGTTGTGTCTTGTTCTTTTTCCTTTTTCTATTCAATGGTATTTTCTTCTGTATCCATAGCAACTTCAGACATTCCTTCATGAATGTTTAGATAATCTAGCACTTGTTCTAAAACTTGTTCCATCATAGTTGTTGTAGCATTGTCATTTGTGTCCATACATTCGTTCTATGTTTCCTTTGTTATCATTACATCTTCATCTTGTGTTATCTCATCTAATGGATCTTTGTTAGTGATGTCTTCTATAATAATCTCATTATTTTCAAGTGTCAAGTCAATAGGATCAACTTTACCTTGATCATCTCTGACTATCTCATCAGTTTTATCATCACTTACTTTCTTTTTAGTAGACTCACTTTCCTTGATTTCATGAAAAATTTCTCTCCACTTATCATCAGTATCCCTCTGTACTTTCTCTAGTTCTCTGATCATAATTCTTAAAGATCTTCCTTTTACAAGGAATCGGTTATAATACTTCTTCAATGCTTCATTAATTTCAGCTATAGACAATTTTGGTATAGTCAGTACTATTTGGTATAGTCAGTACTAGAGATCTTTCTCTCATTTTTTTCTCTAAAGTCATTGCATATTTCCATCTTGCATTAATTGTTTTATATAGATCAATAGGTAAATGATTAAGAACTTCCATAGGTGTGTATATAAATTTGTATAATGTAAAGGTAATTGCATCTTCTATTTTTACCTTATTTTCATCACTCTATGTTTCATCCTTAGCTCGTTTCATCCTAGAAAATCTGACATTCTTCTTCAGTGTACCAAGAATTTCATCTAGAATTCTTAGTGCTCGAGGTTGGTTCTTTATAACTTTGAATTCACTGAGATCCTCAGATTCAGTCTCACTGTCTGCTGCCAATTTCAACTTTATTATTGGCTTGTTAGATGCTTTTCTGCCTCTTACATAGGTTTTGGCTCTCGGTAACTCTACCTCATATTTCTTTGGTGTAACATAAGATTTGGTTGATCGTCTTGTACCTTTGATGCCCAGTGGTGCCTTCATCACTTGTGGTTTCTTTTCCTTTTCATCAGATGGTTCTTCATCATCTTCTACTCCAAGATTCTTAGACAAATCAGAAATCATTCTATTTGATTTTATTTAAGCTTTAGGTATCAAAATACCTTTTCTAATCTTTTCCTTCACTTCCTCATAGGTTCCATAATGCTTTTCTCTTTTATCAGTAGGTTTGGCTAGCAGAGTTTCAATTTATTGTGAAACAATGTCAATGTCTATCTCATATCCCATTGGCTGCAACCATATAGTCCTAGGCTCAATTGCCTTAATGATACAAGTATTGGTATCTACCTCAAAACAAAGAGTATCCTGATATTTCTCCACTAATTTAGGTGGAATTACGAATCTTTGATGAATTCTATATTGCAAATTTGAAAAATAATCATTCATCACCATGTCAAAATTATGTCCTAAACTCAAGACGTAATCATTTATCTAATAGATCATTGGCTTCTTTACATTCCATACCACATTGCCAACAGATGGAAAGAAGTTTTTAAAATATAAAAATATACATACCAGTAATGATCCAAATTTCAGTGTTGGTCTTGGCTTTCCTTATGGTATTCATATTGTCATCTAGTTGCTTCAAAAATATTTCACATATATCAATTTGCATACCTTTCTTAACAGTTTTATATGAAAGTTCCATGGCTCCACATGGTACACTATCAACTCGGGAGGACTAGAAGTCTCGGTAAGATATAACATTACATGCAAACCTTAATTTTAGATCTTCCATAGTTGATATTCTAAGACCTCTCCCATCCCATTGGGCCTTTGTTAGTTCACACAATTTATTCTTATCAATCTTCTTGTTGGCCTTTGGTTTGTCACCGATAGGATATCCAGACATTATGTGTAAAACATCCTTTGTAATCTTGACTGGTTGTTCTAGCCACATAAATTGATCATGAACTCAACTTAGTACCATCCTGATTCACTCGGTCTTGAAGCTTCTCGGTAGATGTAGGGCATGATTTAAACCCTTTTTCTCTAGGTGGATGTGATCATCCTTCAATTTACCATTGACATATAAACTCTGGAATGATGTATCAATTTACGCTTCACATATCTCTTTGATCTTGCAGTGGATAAAGGTGTGAATATCTTTGATTAAAATAACCCTTGCAGGAATAGATGAGAGAGATCCCATCTTGTCTGGTTTGGATTCCTTCATAGGTGGAAGTGTGTACTTAGGGTTGATAGGATCAACCGTCTCAACAAAAATTGGGTTCTGAACCATATGTGCCATTACTTTCATATTTAACAGTTCTCGAATGAAATGGGGTTTCATTCTCTACACCTCGGTGGCTCTTCACAACTAGGTTAACACACTAATCACTCAAATATTCTCAATGACCTTAGATTAGTTTCACAAGTACCTCGACAATCGCTCAGATGCTTGTAGATGACTCTACTCTACAATTCACTCAAATGCTCTTTGGAAATGGTATGTTAGAATGATAGACGAAGTGGTCTATTTATACCTTTTTCTTGATTAGGGTTTCCAATGGCTAGAATAATAGTAATAAATGTTGATACTGACTCACTTTTCACCAATTACCATACTTTACTTCCTTTTACCGAAATTATGTAAAATAAAATTTCTATTTATCGATTAAACATGAAACTCTAGACACCTAAATTTGGTCAAGCAAAATCAAACAAAGAGTGAAGTGAGAAAATCAAGGAAAAACATGAATTAATTGAATTATCAAATCTATTGCATTAATTAAATCAAAAATATCAATTAATTATGCAATTGATATTAATCAATTAATTATATAGTTAAATCAAATTAATTCCAACCTATTCAAGGGTGTACATGGATAAAGAAAATTAAATAAATCAATTAATCAATTCCTTTTATTCCTCACCCATCACAAGGGATAAATCAAAATCAACCAATGAGGATTAAGGATTGAGCTCACATGGATCAAGCCCAAATTGATCCTCCATCACACATCTTTGAATTGCATCTTGACCACTCATTTTGTCTCTATTTTAAACCAACATTTAAATTATCTCACCATTTGAAACCTTTAACTCAATTCAACCCTAATCATAATCAAATAAAATCTAACCCCTACCCTTGGGAAATCCTTTAAATATAAGCCATTTTGAGAGAAAAAGAGGATAATACACATTCATGAGAAAATCATCATCACTATAGGCATTTTTTATCTTGAGTTCATAGCATTTTGTATTGTAGAATTTGCATAATTGATCAATCATGAAGCATTTGAGTACAATTTGAGCTAAATAGTGTATAATCCATCATTTCAATCACCATTTCTCAATCTAGTCTTGTCATTAATGGATGTTCAAGGATGAGAGCATACTATTTTCTTTCCTAGATAGAGAGCCATGAGATGCTCATTGATCATGTTTTCAATTCAATTAGTTTAAATTTTTAGATTTCAAAGTTGAATTGATAAATAGTGATGCTAATCTCATGAAGATATCTATCATATATACAAATGGTGCCCACCGTGGGACTCAAAGCCTCATTTCTAACATTTTCATGAAGTTTTGGTATGTTTGAGTGTGTGTTTTTTGCAGGAATTTACAATTTGTAGGTGAAGTGACGCATATGAAGTTAAATTCTAACACCTTTACACGAAAAAATGACACATACAATTATCATTTTGTCTTCTATCTTAAATTCTTACAACGCATTTGATAGTAGAAGCACCGCATATATTTCTAAAGTATGACACCTTTAAACAACAAAGTGACGCTTAACAGGATTTCTCGGACGCCTAGCACACTTCTTTTAGTGCATTTAATTTCCAAATAATGCATTTTATATGTTAAATAGCGCTTAGTAATGAAAAATTGTGCGCTTTTACAGTAAAGTAGTGTGTAGAAGTATTTAAAGTAGCGCATAGAAGTCCTTAAAATAGCGCGTAGCGCTGTCTGTCAATCTACAGTTTAAATTTAAAAAAATGAATAAGTTTAATGATAGATTATGGTTATTATTCATATGTCAATCCACAGAAAGGTGTGTAAATCAGGTTATTACAAGAAATTGGAAGAAAGGAGGGAAATCAAAAGGTACAATGAGGTGAAATTGGCTAAAAACTTGTTATCAAAAGTTCTTAGAGAAAGAGAGTATGCATAAATATTGGAGAATTGTTAGTTTGTATCAAGGATTCTTCAACATGCCTCATTTTGAATTAGATACTACTCATTTTGATGTTCCTATCTAAATTCTAAATTTCATCTTGATCCTCACTAACTTGAGAAATTTTGTTTCAATTCGATTTCTATCCTCATTTTTCTTGAGTTGTGCTGGACTAACTTGTTTATAAGAGGATGCAAAGGAGCTATAATGATCGCCACTAGGTGAGTAAAATTGAAAAGAAAAAAACAATAAAAAAAGTGCCTAGCCTAGCTAGCTTCGAAAAAGGTAAGATCTAAAATCCTTTTGCATTTCTTAAATTGTGGCAAGTCAAATTTGGAATCTAGCATAATTATAAAAGGAAATTCAAGTCACAAATTAAATAATTTTGTATGCCAAATTTGAGATGTGAAGGACCTAAGGAATTGAACCAAACATTAAATTTGAACCTCCTTGTTTGTGGAAGAGAAGTGTTAGGTATATGCTCTTCACTCTTTGAGTGAATCAAAAAGCTTTACACACTTTGAATCCATTAGATTAAGAGGTGGTAAATGAAATTTTATCTATTGTGATTGGAATAGGAGAAGTAGTAGGGATATGCTCTTCACCTTTTAGGTGAATCAAATTCTCAAACCTACCTATTAATTTCTTTTCTTTCTTTAAAACGAACATGTTAGATCTTCAGTGGGCCTACCTCCCAAGATTTTCCTTTTCAAGGACAATAAGAGGGAATGACCCAAGTGGGATACAACTATTTTAACCATTGTAATCCAACCCACTATAAAATAAAATGCATTCATCCTTAATGGGGTGAGTGACGAAACAAACCTCCTCTAGTAGTCCTTCGGGTTTGTGCAAAATCATGTTTTTATGTGTGTGGGAAGCCTCTGTAATGGGGAATAGACTAAAAAACTTTCAACCAAATCCTAATTAAAACCTAGTTAAATTATCAATTGCCTACCTTTATAGATCCATTTACAAGCCAAATTTTTTTATAGGTAGCTTGCTTGGAATATTTTCTTGTTAAAGACCCATGAAAATGATCGAAAACATACACTTTGTGTTAGATTAAGGGGTTAAAACAAGGATTTTGTGTGTGTGTTGTGGTTGATGACCTATTTTACAAATATGAAACATCCATACAGATGTGATCATGCTTTTATAAATTTTAAAAAATTAATCAAAATGGTGATCAAGTCAGTGACACACTTTTTCAGAAGTCTTTTGACGCATATAAACATTCCTGCAAGGCTTTTGAACAACAAAGTAGTGTGTGTAAATGAACTTTCACCACCTATGAATAGTGAAGTGACATTTACAAACATGTTTTAATGCTTACTAGCTATCAAGTAGCAGGTTTGAATAGTCAACCAACGCATTGTATTTTTCAGTGAGCGCATACACACAAGTAAAGTAGCGCGTACTATCTCTGAAGTAGTGCTCACAGACTGAGACACTCAAATATTGGGTATCTCTTAGGTATTTTGGAAAATTTCAAAATCATATTTGGATACTCTTTTCGGATTCCTTCCTATCTAGTACATCATATAGATCAAATCTCATATAATCTAGGATGTCAAGAAATTTCCAAAGGAAAAGCTAATCAATTGAAAAAGAGAAAACAGATCATATCATGAATCTTTTTGAAGAAAAAATTAGTCCTATGGTGGAGAAAAATAATAATTATGATCAAGATAAAAATCATAATAAGGAAAATCGAGATCAAAATTGTCATAGGCATCAAAATGAAGAAGCAACTAAAGAAGAAAACTTTTGGAAAGGGATAAAGAAATATATTTCTTAAACTTAGCTCAATTAGGAGTTAAGCTTCCTCATAACTATGACACATCAACCTTAAATAAGGATGAGGAAAAATAAAAGGATACATCATCTAACAAGTCCTCATTAAGATCACTTCTTCCATTTCTCTATGATAATGAGTCATCCATACCTCCCTTTTCATCAAACAAAGAGGCATCTAAGCCCAAAAAATCCATCTTTGATCAAGATGGAGAATTTTATGACCATCCTATTTTTTCTCAAGAGAAGGGAGATGAAGTTACTTCAAATTATGTTAAGAGTTTTGTCTATCCATCATACACTAGCTGCAAATTAGATCATCAGATCTTGAAGCTCTAATATCGTTGGTGAACTCAAACAAATCTAAATTTCCATTGGATAAATCACTTACTCCTTTGGGACAATCTTATTGATGGGGAATGTGGGTCCCCTGCTAGAGATTCAGCCTGACTCTTCTCTAAGGTCCCCTTCTCGGACCTTCTAGGGTATTCTAAAACCTAACCAAAGGTAAGTCACTAAGATATTCACCTATTTCTCAAGACCTAATCCCCATCAACAAGTTATTCCCCCTTTACTCACTAAACCTACAAAGATAGATTCATTCTCCTAGCTAAACCAATACACTCAAAACATATTCTCTCACTTTTCTTCCCTAACCGGACTATCTCCAAGCTTGTGTAGGGTGAGAACTCCACCTTCATGTCCAACACCTCTCCTACAAAAACAAAACATAAAACTATGTACAAGGGCTCCTCTCGAGTTCCATCTAGGCACATGGTTCTCACCATGGATTCAAGAACCTCGAGGAGCCATGTAATATTTACTACCCAAAATAGGCCAAGAACTCACAACTTGCAAAAAAAAAACAAACTAATCTATTTTCACTTAAAACACACAATGATGCTCAAAAAAATAGACTAAAAACACACTTTGCAACTTTTATTCACTTTCTTGAATATTTTATGAAAAACTATCCTCTTCAACCAAGTCTACATCCAACAATTTATATCTTGTGCTCTTCAACAAATTTCACCAACCTCTTAAAGAAGGTATGGGAAATCATTAATTGACCTTTCCATGACTCAAACAGGTGTAATTTCCCATTGAAGACAAAGGTGACATGTAATGAGCCATGACAATTGACTATTTTGGTCATAAAACACAAAAGCTTTGATTTTTGAGTTGTTAGCCAACATTATCGAGCATTATTAACGAGCGTCAGAATGAACTAAGCATCAACATCGAGTGTCAGTACAAACTAGACACTCGTAAGCAACCCCAAGCAACATCACCGAGTGGCATAGTGTAACCCAAGAGACATCACTAAGTGGCCTGAGTAGCATCATTGAGCAACCTAGTGTAACCTGAGCACCAGTATTTCCCAAACACCAGTGTAAACTGAGTACTTCATCTTAGTGCCTTTGCACCTTCTTCAATTGCTAGAGCCTTGGTTGGATTTCCAGAAGTTCACAAACTACCTCAACACACACTAAAGTGAGAAACAGACAACTAAACAACTATGGTATTTGCTCACCAAATTGACCTTATTTATTAAAGGAGTGGATGAACAAAACACCTTACAAACAACTTACAAACCCAAAATGTTTCTAACCTAGGTGCTCCTACACTATACTCCCCCAAAAGAGAGAAATCAACTTCTAGGTGATTGGATAAAGTCAGGATCGATGCCTAACTTCTTGAAGTCAATCTCTAGCACCCATGTAGCCTCTAAATCAGTTTGTCCTTGCCATTTGACCAGATGTTCCATGTAGGTATGATTTCTAGTCTGCCTAGCAACTCGTAAATTCATAATCTTTTTGGCTTGTGGTTTCGGTGCAACTAGAAGTTTTAGTGCTTTGAGATCTTTTGTATCTGCTGCTAGATAAGAACCTCCTTCTAGAATTGGTCCTTTGTAGGACACCAGATCTACCACATTGAAAATTGGAGATAATCCTATGTCTGCGGGAAGATCAACCTTATAATCATTAGACCCATACTTTGCCAAAATTATACAAGGGCCTATCTTCCTCATTTGAAGCTTAATTAAAACACCCTTTTGCAGGCTTTCTTTGTTTAGGTGCACCATGACCAAATCTCCAACTTGAAACTGAACATCTCTTTTCTTGGCATCTACCTTCTTCTTGGTGTGAGTTGTACTCTCCACTAATGCTTTCTTCACCATATCATGGACCTCTTTCATGGATTGAGAAAAATATTCAGCATACCCACTCTTCTTTGCATTGTATCCAATATCCCTAAGTTCACATATACCCCTGGGATGAATCCCATATACCACTTCAAAAGGGAGCTTTCCCGTGGATTTGTTAACCGTATCATTATAGGAAAATTCTGCTTGAGAAAGTAATTGATCCCAAGATTTTCCATATTCTTTGGTGAGGCATCTCAAAAGATTTCCTAAAATTTGGTTCACCACTTTAGTCTGACCATCACTCTGTGGATGATATGTCGAGCTAAAGGAAATATTTGTACCAAGCTTCTAGCACAAGGTTTTCCAAAAATGACTCATGAACTTAGAGTCTCAGTCTGATATAATACTCAAAGGTAATCCATGTATCCTCACTATTTCTCTAAAGAACATATTTTCTATGTAACATGCATCATGTGTGGTCTTACATGGCACAAAGTGAACCATCTTGCTGAACCTATCCACAATCACAAATATGTTGTCCATTCCCTGCTTGGTCTTTGGTAGTCCAACTACAAAATCCATACTGAGGCATTCCCAAGGTTTATTTGGGATTTTAAGGGGTTGATATAATCCTGCATTGGATGAAATCCCTTTTGCCTTCTGACAGACTATATAAGTCTCTACATATCTATGGACATCCCTACTCATTTTTGGCCAATAGTAGTACCTCTTTACCAGCTCTAGAGTTTTATTCGACCCAAAATGTCCACTTAATGAACCATTATGCTTCTCTTGTACTAAGTTCTCCCTTATTGAACCTCTCGGTACACATATTTTTCCTCCTCTAAACAAAATACCTTCTTGAAGAGTATACTTAGAATGCTCACTATGAAAATGATATTGAAAATCTTGACATACCTTGTATGCCACTGAAAAATCTTCATCTGCTGGATACAGATCCTTGAAGATTTCTATGCCAATGCTTCTTAACTAAAATTCATGTACCATGAGAACCCTTCTACTCAATGCATATGGTACCTTATTGTGTACTCCCTTCTTGTGCTTTATGGTGAAGGTGTAGGCTTGTATATACTCCACCCATTTCATATGCTTATGGCTTACTTTATCTTGTGAATTCAAAAAACTTAAAGCCTGGTTGTCGGTAAAGACTATAAATTCTTTGCGAAGGAGGTAATGTCTTCATTTACTTAGTGATTTCACTAATGCATATAATTCCAGATCATATGAGGAATACTTCCTCTTTGCATCACCGAGTTTTTTGTTGTGAAAAGCCATTAGCTTTCCTTCTTGACTCAAAACTGCACTGACAACAATGTTGCTAGCATCACACTCCATAATAAACATCTTGTCAAAACTAGGAAGTGTTAATATAGATTGAGTTTCTATCCTTTCCTTCAAATTTTCAAATCCTTTATCAGCCTACTCATTCCATTGGAACTTGGCTTTCATACCCCCTCATATGGTATCTAAAAAAGGTGTACTGATTTCACTAAATTGCCTGATAAACTTCTGGTAGAATTGTGCTAATCCATGGAAGCTTCTTATTTCTATAGCTAACTTTGGTGTAGGCCAATTCAATATTGCTTCCAACTTGCTTGTATCCATCTTCAAGTTACCTTCTGAGATAACAAAGCCTAAGTATACCAACTCTTGCTTCATGAACTCACTCTTTTCCAAGTTGATTGTCAACTTCTCCTCATGCAATATGTGCATTACCATTTTCAGATACCTAAGATGATCCTCTTTTGTTTTGATGAACACTAGGATGTCATCTAAGTACACTACAACCCATTTTCCAATAAAGTCCTTAAACACTTCATTCATTAATCTCATAAATGTGCTTGGGGCATTTGACAACCCAAAAGGCATAACCATCAATTCATAAAGTCCCTTGGTAGTCTTAAAAGGATTTTTCCACTCATCTCCACTTTTAATTCTTATATGATGATATCCACTCTTAAGATCTATTTTGGAGTAATACCTAGCTCCACCGAGATAATACATTAGATCTTCTATCCTCGGTATTGGGAACCTATACTAAATAGTGATCCTATTTATGGCCTTGGAATTGGTACAAAACCTCCAAGTACCATCCTTCTTTGGGGCTAAGACTATGGGAACAACACATGAACTTATGCTCTTTCTAATCAACCCTTAGTCAATTAGTGCTTGGATTTGGTTAGCAATCTCTAAATTCTATTGTGGGGTCATTTTATAAGAAGCTTTGTTTGGAAGTGAGGCTTCTAGGATGAAGTCAATCTGATGACTAATAGTCCTCTTAGGTGGTAGAGTAGTTGTTTGAACATCACTAAATATGGTATGGTATTAAGTTAACAACCTTTCGATCTCTAAAGGTAACTCTTCCCTCTTATTTCCCTCTTCATTCTTTGGTTTCAAAACCAAAGAAAAGCCCACTCTATCTTCTTCTTCTAGTGTCTTTAATAATTATTTCTCACCAACCATTAGTAGGTTAGGACCCCCTCTCTTCGCTTCACCTTCTTCCAAAATTTATTGTATATTGGAAGTCATTCCATCTTTCTTATAGTAGTAGGATTTTTTAACTCCATCATTCCCTGCAACTCGGTCAAACTGCCAAGGTCTACCCAATAGCAGATGACAAGCATCCATGGGCAGAACATCACACAAAACATTGTCCTTATACCTCCCTATGGAAAATTCTACCCAAGCTTGTTCATGAACTATTACATGTTGATTTTTATTCAACCAAGTAAATCAATAAGGATTAGTATGAGGAATCCTTGTCAACTTTAATTTTTCAATAGCTTCTAAAGAAACTATGTTATCAGTAGAACCCAAATCTATGATAACTTTACAAACTTTACTCAGTACCTTGCATTTGACTCAAAATATAGATCTTCTTTGGCTTGGATCTTCTTTAATGGGCTCTTTGAGGAGTTCTCTACGAATCATGAAATTCTCTCCCATCTCACAATCTAGGGCGACTTCTGCTATCTTGTTGTTAGAAGACTCTTCTTGCACATAGTGAACCCTCTTCTCTCCTCCTTGTGATGTAGAGCTCTTTTCAGGACATCTATATGTAGGATTCCCAATTTGTCGATAGTTGTAACACTTCATTGAAGAGAAATAAGATCCTCTTCCTTGGTTATTGGTTCTTCCTCTTGAACTGTTATTTGAACCTCTTCCTCTGTTGTAACCACCTCTTGTGTTACTAGATTCTCTTTGATTCTTAAAGAGTTTGGACTCACTCTCATTCTTAGATTCAAAATTCCTTCCTCCATATCCTCCTCTATGACCTCTATTGTCTCTTCCTTTTCCTCTATTATTTGAATCTTGCTTCTTTTTAAACTTCTCCTCTTCCTTGAGGACTAGCTGATAGCATTGGTGTAGTGTCTTAGGTCTTAAGAGACTAATTTCCTCTTGGATACTCCACTTGATACCATTCAGATACCTTGCTACTTTTAGGCTCTCTTATTCCATTGCATGTGACCTTAAGAATAGCTTGTCAAATTCTTCTGTATAGGCACTGACTTCCAAGTATTTTTGTCTCAGATTCTACCTTTTCTTGTACAACTGCACTTCATAATCATCGAGAGGATAGGTTTCCTTCATTTTGGCCACCATACGTACATTTCCAACTGGTTATGGGGTTCTTTCCTTCTTTGGTCCTTTCATCTTGGACAAATTTCCATGAAGTGAGAGAAGTTCCTCTCAATCTTGTCTTGGCTATTCTTACCTTCTAAGCCTCGGTTATATTATCACAATCAAAGTGATTTTTGAGACCTTCTATCCACTCCATGATTAATTATGGTTCCATCTTTCCACTAAAAAAAGGCACACCTTCAAATGTATTACCACTTGTTCCCTTCAATGCTTTCAAGAATAGTTCTTCTTGAAGCACAGGGTCTGGCTCTGGTATTATGTCTTCCTCAACCACTAATTTACACTTTCCATTAGCTTCTCTCATCAGTTCACTGACTTTCGTAGTCCTAAGTTGTACTTCTTCTAAATTATTTTCCATTTCGGCCAACTGTTCCTTCAGGAGTCTATTCTCCTCTTTTTTCTCTTCCACATTCTTCACCAACTCTACGTTGGTCACCATTTTGCGTGAATCTACAAACTCATCCAAAGACAACACTTAAACAACATAATCCCAAATCTTCTCGCTCTAATACCAATCTGATTGGGAATGTGGGTCCCTTGCTAGAGATTCATCCTGACTCTTCTCTAAGGTCCCTTTCTTAGAACTTCTAGGGTATTCTAAACCCTAACCCAAGGGGAGTCACTAAGATCTTCACCTATTTCTCAAGACCTAATCCCCATCAATAAGTTATTCCTCCTTACTCACTAAACCTACAAAGGTAGATTCATTCTCCTGGCTAAGCCAACTCATTCAACCAATACACTCAAGACATATTCTCTCACTTTTATTCCCTAACTGAACTATCTCCAAGCTCACCTAGGGTAAGAACTCCACCTTCATGTCCAACACCTCTCCTACAAAAACAAAACATAAAACTATGTACAAGGGCTCCTCTTGAGTTCCATCCAGGTACATGGTTCTCACCATGGATTCAAGAACTTCGAGGGGCCATGTAATATTTACTACCCAAAATGGGATAGAAACTCACAACTTGCAAAACAAAAACAAACTAATCTATTTGTACTTAAAATAGACAATGATTCTAAAAAAAAAAGACTAAAAATACACTCTGCAACTTTTATTCACTTTCTTGAATCTTTTATGAAAAACTATCCTCTTCAACCAAGTCTACATCGAACAATATATATCCTATCCTCTTCAACAACTTTCACCAACCTCCTAAAGAAGGTATGGGCAATCATTAAGTAACCTTCCTATCACTCGAATAGGTGTAACTGCCCATTGAAGACAAAGGTGACACGTAATGAGCCATTACAATTGACTATTCTGGTCATAAAAGACAAAAGCCATAATTTCTAGGTTGTTAATCAGCGTTACCAAGCATCAGTACCGAGTGTTAGAATGAACTGAGCATCAACACCAAGCATCAGTACAAACTAGACACCCGTAATAAATCTTGAGCAACATCACCAAGTGACATAGTGTAATTTGAGTGACATCACCTAGCGGCCCGAGTAGCATCACTGAGAAACCTAGTGTAACCCGAGCACCAGAACTGCTAGAACACCAATGTAAATCGAGTACTTCATCTTAGTTCCTTTGCACCTTCTTTGGTTGCTAGAGCCTTGGTTGGATTTCTAGAGGCTTACAAACTACCTCAACACACACTAAACTGATAAACAAACAACTAAAAAACTATGGTAATTGTTCACCGAATTGACCTCAGTTATTACAAGAGTGGATGAACAAAACACCTTTAAAATAACTTACAAACCCAAAATGTTTCTAACCTAGGTGCTCCTGCACCACTTATGAATCAGCATTGGAAGAACTCCTTCAAAGAAAGCTCATCACATTGCCGCAANCCAGAACTGCTAGAACACCAATGTAAATCGAGTACTTCATCTTAGTTCCTTTGCACCTTCTTTGGTTGCTAGAGCCTTGGTTGGATTTCTAGAGGCTTACAAACTACCTCAACACACACTAAACTGAGAAACAAACAACTAAAAAACTATGGTAATTGTTCACCGAATTGACCTCAGTTATTACAAGAGTGGATGAACAAAACACCTTTAAAACAACTTACAAACCCAAAATGTTTCTAACCTAGGTGCTCCTGCACCACTTATGAATCAGCATTGGAAGAACTCCTTCAAAGAAAGCTCATCACATTGCCGCAAATCACTTCATGTGGTTTTTTATTCTTGAGAAACTATTGTGCATATCATAGACATAATGGACATGAAACTTCAGATTGCATGGAGTTGAAGCATAAAATTCAAGTTCTCAATGAGGGTGACATAATTTAAGTACAAAATCCTAATGAGTCATCTAGTCAAGAACAAGATACTTCTCTCAAGCAAGATTTAAACCATGAACCTATGTCTAGTAATGGTCCACATGCAACCTCTAACTTTTCCATCATTCCTCCATCTCCTAATGCTTCATGCCCAGATACACCATCTCCATTAAACAATAAACCTAAGGATGATACTTTCCACATTGACTATATTTACCTTCAAGGGCTACCTCTAAAGAAATCCAAGCTAATTTACATCTTGCTGCAAATTTCTTCCATGCTCCAAAGATCTTAGACCCCAAGCTTTCATGTTCTTTAATGCCTATCAAGCCTATTCAAAATGATCCTTCATCATCCCTTCAAGAATCCCCCATGCATATTCAAAATCCTACCTTTTCCTTAGCAGAGGATCCATGTCAAGAAGGTAATTCTAAGTATGAAGAAACAAGTCTTACCAAAGATCAAGAACAAGATACTATCCAATCCTATCCAATATTTGACCAAGATCCCATATCCATAGAATACCATGATGATTCACATACACCCTTTCATTTCTTCCAAGATGATATTCTTCAAGCTCAAGAACATAGTGTCCTTCCAAGCTCTATATCTTGTCCACTTCCCAAGCAAGATCAAGATGTCCCTTCCACCATTTCCAATGAACATATTGAAAATCAAGAGAAAAATACCCTCTCTAAATTAGCCAAAGATCCTTGTCAAGACCAAATTATCTCATTAAATCCTTTTCATACTCCTCTATATTCACCTCAAGAAACCATCATTCTTCCAAATCCCTTGCATGATAATAAATCCCTTCAAACCTCAGTTGATCATATCAAAGTTGTTCCTATTAAAGCTACTCATGAGCCTATTGGTATAAAGATAAATCTTAAAGATGAGAACCTTGGTAATGCATCTCACTCCAAAGATGTTGAAATCTATTTCACACCTTATCTCCCTCCATTGAAATATAAGCATCAACCTTCACCATCCTCCAAATCCATTTTGGGTTCCTATATCCCAAACCTAAAGTCTTCATCCCTTCCATCCATATTGGGTCCCTATATTCCTTCATCAACCATGCCTACCATCTCTAGCTCTTCATTCACTTACCCTACCATGTATCAAGATCAACGAAGGCACACATACTTGAATAATTTCCAAACACCAATCCATATGAACCCTCCATATAATTCCTATTCACCCACATTTCCCAAGTCTTTTGGAAAAAATTTGGATGCACAACATAAAAACCAAAAATCCAAGAATCCACATGTGTGTAAAGATCACCACGTCCCATCTAATCGACATGTGAATGAAAATAAAAATGAAATATCAAAGATACCACAAAGGTCCACCAAGAAAAAACAAAAATCAAAGAAAATGTGGGATCCTAATCCCTCATTGAATAAATGCATTCAAAAGAATCACAAAAGAAGGAAAAAACAACACTTATGTGGATTCCAAAGTCACTTTTGAAATACTTTCACACAAAAGAAAAATCAAAGTTGACATTCAAGCTTCCAAAGGCTTCCACTCCATCTCCTTCCAGAAATGTTCCACTTTCCAAGTCTACTTTGGGTTCCTATATCTCAAACTTAGATACATCCTCGCCTCCTTCATCCATTGTTCCTCCATCATTCCACCACCCTTCAAAGTGTGTGTCACAATTGATCTTCCCAACATTTCCATCCATGATGTACCTTCTCCTTATCCTCCTATCCATTATCCAACACCTACTTTCCATCCTTTCATCCCTCTTATCCAATCTATGGCATAAAACCCTAACAACCATCTAACTTTATCCTCTACATATATCCTTTATCATCACCTTTTCGATATATTTGAGCATCCTATCCATATACATGGTTTATTATAGCATATCTTTTAGAAGATCATTGTCCAAAGATCAAGATGTTGGAGAAATATTGAAAAATACAAAAAAAAAAAAGGAGAGAAAAAAAAAGTGAAAAAAAGTACCTTGGTGAAAACCTTTTAAACAAGCACCTTGGTAACAAAAGTAAAGAGAAATAAATTCATCATATGGTGAAAACCACTTCTTGTGGTGCCTTGGACAAGTACCATGACAAAAACCTGGCAAACAAGCGTCATGTGTAATTCCTCCCTCTTGCACTCTACACTTGGGGGAAATTTTCATCCATGCTATCCTCCATCTTCCTAAAATTTATCTCACTTGCATCTGTATTCTCTCTTTCACCTTTGATCTTTAAAAGGTTGAACACATCCATGAGCATCAGGTATCTAAACATTCATTATCCTTTCCATCAACATATTCACTTGTTGCACCATATTACCCTATTATGATCTTTCTTATCCCAAATCCACCTTCATTATTCCTAATCAGTTTCAGCAATAATCTCAAACGATCCCCTCATAGCCTCCATCACCCCTTTATCTTGATTATGATATCCTATCTACATTATATATAAATTTATCCTTTGGTCTTGATATAAATGAAGGACATAAAATGTAAAACAAGTTCTCAAAAACTTCTTGACGTGTCCACTCTTTTGGACCACCCACTTTCATGACATCATTTTTTTATCCTATATGCTATCTAGCAATGGATCGTTGGCTTTTGTTGCTTATCCAAAACATTCTTCACATTGATATATCATTTTTCCTTAGCTTGGGAAAACTTGAGGAGATGGTCCTATGGGTCACATTCACTACACATGATTCATCCATCATTGCCTATCCATTTCTGATACGTTAGCTTGCTCAACCATCCATCATTTCCTATACCTTGATAGACATTAGGGGAAAACCAATGTGATCTTGTTTGAGAGATGGTAATATTTGAAAAATAAATAAAAAATATTTAAAAAAAAAAAAAAAAAACCAAAAATATTTAAGTCTCTAGGATGCATCTTGCATGTANTGGCATACTTTGGAAATATTTCCCAAGACCAACATTTTCATATCCAATTAGGAGCAATCGATTAACATTGTGGATTTCATCAAGAAGGAACCAATTCACACGAATCAATGCATTAAACCGGGTAACTTGATCTTTGGCCTTCTATTCATTATCTCTTGTCAAATGTAATCCTTGACCTGCATTGACTTATTATTATCAAGATTAAAAGTAAACATAATCAACAGATAAAAAATGGATGGAAGTTCTATTTGAAATATGGATACAACAACAATGACATTAAATTTTTGATGAGGTATTGAATTTTCTTGAGTCATGTCTTTCTAGTTAATCCATGATGTTTCGACCAGATTAGAAATGATGAAAGTATGACATCTTTTCTTGGTTTCTGTGTGACTATTTTAAGATTGATTCATTGATGTATGCAACTTTGTCTAAAGACATGACCATCAAAGAGTCATTGAGGACATTTTTCTTATGGAAGGGATTCAATCTCTGTATGTTTACACAAAAGGATACCTTGGGCATTTAGATCTTCCATATCTTAATCCCAACATCCACTTGCAACATTGAATTCGATGAAGGCGGTATTTATACTCCCATGGTAGAATCAGTGAGAGTTGTACCGACTCCATTGTTGAAATATGGCGATAACAGTATTCATATCATCATGGTTTGTCAAACTCACCAGTGGTGGTTGTACATTTTCAGGTTCCAAAAAGTTCAATGATGAAAATAGAAAAATCCATGCATTCTTTGCAAAAGTGATAGTTAGTTGCATTCATATGGATTAATCTTTCATTGTAGTTTTTATGGGATTTTCCCAAAATTGGGTGGAAGTTAATCATGGTTATATCATCAAAGTCCTAATCAATGTCATCAAATGTATGATCGCTCAAATGATCAATGCTACATCAAGGATATCATTACTATGCATCTTCTCACCTAGGGGTAACCTAACCATCTGATCATCTATGGGCAACCTAACTCTGTTCATCACCTGCACCTATATTTTCACCTGAGTCATATCAAATGACCATATCTATAAGCCTTCTAACATATTAATGTTCAAGAGGAAACATGTTTTTGCAATCAAATCAAAGATCAATTAGTTAAATCATCCAATTGATCATTTAACACCAATCATTTATCCGATCATCCATCTGCTCATCTTGAGAGCATCAATTTGTTTGTCTCTCTAGATCTTGAGAGAAAATTATCCATTTATCAAATGCATCCATCAACCTACCAATCCTATCATATTGGCATCAATAAAACATCAACCAAGTGATTATGACTAACATCAAGTGATATTAAAACATCATCAATATCTTTGAAACATCAATAACATTTTATCAATCATCAAATTCTCTCATGACCAGGACATTTTCAAATTGATTTTATCAGGAAACAAATCAAAATTTCCCAAACTCAACTAAATATCCAAAAATATTTCGATTCATTTCCTGAGGGGGCATCATATCCACATCAAGGATTGAAATCAAGGATTCATATCAAAGTGTTGCTTTCATCATCAGAGGCAACATCATATCATCAATCAAATCTGCATCAAACATTACTCAAATATGGGGCATCAAACTTTGAAATCATCATTGGTGAGACATCTCAATCAGATTATTTTCACATTAGGATATCATATCAAATTGTTTATCAGAAATCAATTGTAGCCACAAATCAATCATCAAGATCAGATCAAACATCATACATTCTTTGAACCAATGTGCTTCACACATTGATTCAAAGAGGGGCATTTGTAGACACCTAAAATTGGTCAAGAAAAATAAAACAAAGAGTGAAGTGAGAAAATCAAGAAAAATCATGAATTAATTGAATTATCAAAGCTATTGGATGAATTAAATTAAAAAAGATCAATTAATTAATCAATTGACATTAATCAATTACTTGTATAGTTAAATCAAATTAATTCCAACCCATTCAAGGGTGCACATGGCTAAAGAGAATTAAATTAATTAATTAATTAATTCCTTTTATTCCTCACCCATCACATGAGACAAATCAAAATCAACCAATCAGGACTAAGGATTGAGCTCACATGGATCAAGCTCAAATTGATTCTCCATCACACATCTTTGAATTGCATCTTGACCACTCATTTTGTCTCTCTATTTGAAACCAACATTTAAATTGTCTCAACATTTGAAACCTTTAACTCAACTCAACCCTAATCATGATCAAATAAACTCTACCCCCTACCCTTGGGAAATCCTTTAAATAGAAGCCATTTTGAGAGAAAAAGAGGAGAACACGCATTCATGAGCAAAGCATCATCGCTATAGGCATTTTGATCTTGAGTTCATAGCATTTTGCATTGTAGAATTTGCAAAATTGATCAATATTGAAGCATTTGAGTGCAATTTGAGCTAAATAGGGTATAATGCATCATTTAGATCATCATTTCTTAACCTAGGACTGTCAGTAATGCATGTTCAAAGCTGAGAGCATACTATTTTTTTTCCTACACATAGAGCCATGAGATTTCAAATATGGAAGATCTAAATTTCCTACACATAGAGCATATAGAGCCATAGGATACCTTGGGCATTTAAATTTTTAGATTTCAAAGTTGAATTGATAAATAGTGATGCTAATCTCATGAAGATATATTTCATATATACAGGAATACATACTTATCAAAATCTATCCAAATGTATCTTAATATGCTTATATGGATCTCTACACTAATTCTAGGAACTGATTTAAGATTTGAAATTTAGCTTTGCAATTCCTACACATACCTTTCATCGATTAGGTGGAGTTACGTGAACCCAACCCAGAGGATGAGGTGCCTTCTTCTCTACTGAATGATGTTCCATCATCTAGAGACTTCTTTCTCCATGTTTTGTTCATCTAATTTCACATCTTCAACATTTACTTTCTCTTTGTCAGTTGTCTAATCCCCAGTTGGAGCTTTACCTCGCTACGTGCATTCTTTGGCTAGGTGACCGACCTTGTGACAATGAAAGCATTTCATGCCAGGATTTCTCCATGCTCTTCTATTGTTTCTACCATGAATCAACATGCAATTTTCTGCAATGTGTCTATATCTCTCACATGTTGTACAGGGAATCCTTGTGTTGCAGTCCCATAGTATAGATGTGCCTTGTCAGTTGCTTGGAGTATTCTATCGATTAGGTACCCACTTATCATTTTTTCTTTGTGACCTGCATTCTTCAGATTTATGACCATATCTTTTACAAGTAGTGCAGTAGACATTTAAATTTGGCTTCCATGAGTTTTTAGCAGTCCTAGATCTATATTCAAATGATTGATGATCATACTTATTGCAATAGTCACAATAACCATCAAATTTTGGAATACTCGGTGATTTACCTCTTTTTCATCTACATACATTTGTTGTATGAACAAGTTTCCCACACTAGTAGTAGTTTGGATTCTTTATCTATGGTGGGGTAGCAGTATCTCGATTGTCAGGTTGGTTAGAGGACTCTCCTTTCTTGGTAATGTTGTTTTCAGTGAATCCAAGTCCAGTCTTATCTCTCGGTTTTTTTTGACTTCTTAGTTGTTTATCCAATATCCTTAATGATTCTTCATTTCATTTTAGCACTTCATTGGCATCCTTTTCTACTTTCAATTCCTTAGTCAATCTTTTAACCCTAGACTTTAGTGTTTGGTTCTCAAGCTCCTTTCTGGTTATCTCTTGATTTGCATTCACTATTTGATCGACAATAGCATAGTGTGTTTGTTTTATTCTCATGATATCATTGTCTTTTTTAGTTATTCTTGTATCAAATTGCCTTTTGTCTTCTTCGGCCATCCTTTGTCCATCTTCATCTTTTCCTTTTTATTCAAGTATCAAACCCATTCTAATGCCTTGTGCTCCCTAATCTTTCTTTATCAGGTTCAACTTCTCGATAAGTGCATCATTCTTTTCCAATAGGTCTGCATTAGTTGTATCAGATTCATCATTTAATCTTCCTTCAGACGTTGTCCCAATTATATCAACATATTATTGTGAAGATTTAAATTCATTACATAAGTATTTTCTCACCCTTAGTGATTTTTCCAATTTTCTTCTTAGATCATTAATCACCTCCTGTACACTTTCTAATTCAAGCTCAAGACTCTCAATCTTCTTAGCTTGCCTATAAATTTCCATGGCTATGATCTTTTACTCTCAGGTGGTTAAACCCTTATCTCAAGACTCCAGGATCTGATGCCAATTGTTGGGTTTACTATGGAAAAGTAAGTACTAAGAGGGAAGGGGTGAATCAGTACTTCAAAAAAATTTAACATCTAATCTTATCATTTACCGAACTGAATACATTACAGCTAAACATTATAAAGCATATAACTCAAAACATAAAAATATAGCTCATAACACCATGATTTTTGGTCACACAGAAATCCTTGGTTAGAGGAAAAAACTGTGGTGGGGATGGCACCCACAATCCTTCACTACTCTAGTAAAAAGGTTGCTCGATTAGAGCTACAATATTTAGCTACTTCGGATAGCTTACCTTGTTAGGAGTACAAAAGACTTATGTAGTCTACCTTGCTAAAGGATTTTACAATCTCTAATATAAGAGATGTACCCTATTAAAGGATTTACAAAATAAGACCTGTTAGGGCCTACCCAATAGCGGGATTTACACTCCTCTGAATGTTATAAAACTCAATATAAAATATCTGTGAAAATACATCAACAAATGTTATTCAGAATATCTATGCTCAATGATTTTATTACCTCATATTACACTTGGTAGCATCAAACTTATTTATTTTCATTATTCTTATATAACTTCTCTGTACCCATTATTTCTCTTTCTCTATCTTTGTCTCACACTTTGTATCTCACTCTCTCACATGCTTGTTTTGTTCTTCACAATCTACACTTTTATGTAATTTTTAGGCGGTGGAAAAGTTCTAGGTTCTTCGCCTTCAACGGTGGAGGTTGGTTATTCCCTATGCATTTATTCCTTTTATTTTCATTGGTGGATCTGCCTCGTGATCATGTGTTTGCAATCCCAATGTTCTAACTAACGCTCACCTTGGATTTTGTAAAACATTATCTGCTCCATGTCCAAATTCAATGTATCTACATTGAATAGTTATGTCAGATCTGTGATACTCAGTAACATAATTGTTCTTGCTTGACAATATAGTGCTATCGGCTCGGTAACTATCTCTACTCGGTAACCAACTTGCTCGAAACCAACATGCTCAATAATTATCTCTGCTCGGTGCTTGTCTCTTCTCAATTCTTGTCTTTGCTCAGTGACTAACTTGATTTTCTTTATCGACTATCTCATTTCTCTATACCAACTAACTTTATTAACTCCTTCTTTCACCACTTGACTTTTATGATCAATGTGACTTTGACAAAACTAATGACAACAAAATAACTCTTAGGAGTATCAATTAGAGAAGAAAGGAAAATCAATGAGGCTTTATTAAAGGAGCATTGATGTTTTGGTTTGATTTATTTCATGTATTTATACTTTGTTTTGATGGTCTTATGTGTATGATTAGGAATAGATTACATGATATTTTAAGCTTTTATGGTTGGCTTTTATCATGTTATTTACAACTCCCCAATTTCCTAGTCGATAAAAATGATTGCATATTTGAAATGAGGAAAAAGACTATGCGGCCTAATGAAGAGTCTAACGGTAGATGTGTTGTAATAAGAAAGGAATACATAATATGAAGGGATAAGCTAGACAAATGTAGGAATAAGAGAATATGAAAAGATACAAAATTTAGATAAGACATCAAAAGAAACATGAAAGGATGGGAACAAGAGAAGATTGACAAGTGTGATATAAGGAGAAAGGGAGACATCATAGGTAGTCATGTGACCCAAGAGAAAGGGGTCGAAGGGGGTGCAATGAAGAAAGGAGGAGAAACCCAAGTAGCTTTGTGGATAGGGTAAACACATGTGTGAGGGAATAGAGGTCTACACATAGAGAATAAAAAAGGTATGAAGAGGGGGCATAGTGTAGATGTTTCCAAAATGGGAGGTTGAGGGTGAGAATTGAATAAGTGGGATAGAGGGGGTTGTTTGGTTAGGGGAATGAAATTGATTTTATGTGAAGACACTGCAATAGGAGATACTGACAATTTTTTAGAAGACAAAGTTCAAGAAGTAGAAATTGAGGTTGTAGAGAGAACATAGTGGTTGCGGCTATGAGGAGGATAAGTGTGGGTTGAAAGTTATGAGATATAGAAAGGCCAATAAGGAGGTCATTTTTTTAATGTGTTGTTTTGTTTGGAAGTTTATGTGTATTTCATTTGTGTTGCAAGCTTAGTTTATAATTGTGAAATCAAATGGAGGGAAGAGACTCTCTACACTTTTAAGTCTTTTTATGTTTTAGTTTTTGTAGCTAAAGGATAGTACCCTCTTATGGCAGTGCATTGAAAAAGTTCTTATGTGAAGCATCCCCCCTTCACAATCATGTTTCATTCGATGTTCTCCATCACCATTGTTGGTGATCTGAGCTAACAACTGCATATAAAAGGCATTCCTATTTATGTTAGGAATTTCTATAGTACAACATTTTAGTGTAACTTCCACACTGTTAAATAAAATAAAAAAAATCATTAAAATGGTGATGAACCATGCTAACTTACATTTTATAACTTTATCTATAATATCAAATATATAGAGCTAATGCTTTCTATATGAGAACTCCTCATGTGATGATCTAATTCTTTCCCACCAATGACAAGCATGTCGAGATTCAATCCTCAATATTTTTGTTTACAATAAATGACTTGGTGGAACTACATAATAAAAATATGTTTAAATCATTGGGGGTGCCTCTCATATGGTGTAATACAAAAAAAAATAGGGGTCAAGGATATTCAAACCCTGGGATCTGAACAACTAGATGCTAGGATGTACTCATGCATTGGCCAACACTTTATGCTCGTTTCAAAATTTATGGGTCACAACGGGTCTTGTGAATGGAGCAGTAGGAAAAGTTATTATAGTGGTGTACATAAGTACAAGCAAACCAATTAATATTCCACTCTTCATTATAGTCAAGTTCAAACATTACATAGCTCCACCTTAGTATCTACATGACCCACAAATCGTGTCAATCACCCTTGTTACTTGTGGAAGCCACTACCAACTCCCCTTTAAGATGGTGTAGACCTTGAGAATCCATAAATGACAAGGGCTCACTTGGAAGAGTGAAAAATCAACATAAGATATATTGGTCATCAAGACTTGACATTCATTTCTCTCTCATAGGTATAACATCTAACTAACCTATACATCTCACAAAATTGTAGCTACTAAAGCTACACAAACATGCAACATAGTGCAAGTGTCCCTTAGGAGGCAAGAGGATGATCATCCATGCACAATATCAGTCTCAAAATTGAACCCTTTCCTTTATAACATATAGTTTACAAATTTAGAGTGTCAAATACCTTATTTGTATTTTGAAAGTGGATACCACTCGATAAATAGATTATATGCTTAGCTATTGGTTATTTCTATAGACTATTGAGAACATATTTTTTTATGCCTTGAATATCAACCGACTATCATTTTATTAGAAATCTTCTAAAGTATTCATAAACTCTTTTTATGATAAATATCAAATATTAGAAGCATTTCCACTTAAAAAATATATTCTACATCAATGTACTCATTATACATTAAGTGCAATTGCTAGTAAATAAGCTCTTGGAAAGATTTCCAATAAAAGCTTTACAAAAGCCCAAATTAATAAAACTTAATAGTGAACAACTTGTGCTATTAAAAGAGAGAACACAAGTTAGAATTATTAAAAAAAAAATGTGCATGTCATATTTAGAGTATAGTTGAATAACTCATAAAGACTAAAAATATGAAATAATTTCATATAGTGTAAATCATCTAGACACAAATAAATAATGTCATATTTTATAATTGACGCATTTTAAGAGCGGAGAACTTGGACTCTGGAAAGAGAGGTCACAAGATCACCTCATGCATAGGGTAAGGTATGTACACCTTGAATTTGAAGCATATTTAAATGTATGTTGCAAACTGAAAATATGAGAGTCTCTTGTAAGTCACTGTCCCATATAAGTCCCCAATATCATAGACTATAAAAAGAATTTAAATTTTAAGTTTAATCATCAAACATTATAAAATTTAGAACATTGCATTATTACTCAATTGCCCATCCTTAGGACAACATCTACATAGACATATCATTAATAAAAGATACCAAGAAGACCCATACTATTTTTTCAATAAAGTTCTTTATATAATGTCTTAAATATATGGGTGGATAGCCACACGATCTAAGATGTGGGTGTGCTAACTAAAAGGTCAAGATGCTAGGCATGAACACAAGGGGCAATTCTGTCCTTGAAGAGAGAAAAATAAAGATATAAAGAAATGTAGAGTGGTGACAAAAAGCCGGACAAAGGAAATGGGATAAGAGGGATAAGATGAGGTTTTGTGATTGGCTCCCAAGGATATTCTTTCTACCCCTAATCCATTCGATTCATTGAACATCGAATCTGGAGCGTTGAAAGTGCCAGAAATCTCTACCACACAATTGAACGTCAAAGCTAAGCACAATCACATGTACATGAATATGCAGAGGCAGAGATTAGCTCAATACAGTTGAGCAGAATTTGCAGAAGAAGAAGAGGAAATAGAAAATGGCGTCCCTCACCACTCAGGCTGCCATGGGCGTGTCATGCCCTTCGATCTCCAAGGCAGGATTTTTGACAGGCTCATCATCATCATCTCGCCTCAGCAGAAACCACCGGCTGGGATCTGCCTCCACACCCACCAAATATTCATTCAAGGTGGAGGCCAAGAAGGGAGAATGGCTTCCGGGTCTTACATCTCCAAGCTACCTCAATGGCAGGTACACTCATTCATATCTTTCTCCCCCTCTTTTTCTTGTTTTTTTCTTGGCATTTTGCTCGGATGAACCCAGTTTCTATGTTAAAGATTTTGATTAGATTATATATGGATATGGAATGGGTCTTTTTGGAGTTAATGATATGGGTGGTCTGTTTTTAAGTTTACATATGGCTTATAGTAGAGATGGGGCTACTTTGTATTCTATTTAGGAGGCCGCTTCTATTTAGGAGGCCGTTAACTGTGTTACAAATGAGATGTAGGTAGTTTGTTTCTTGCGAGATTTTAACTTTTGAATCTTGGTAATAATTAAGGAATGTATGATCATCTTCATCAATTGAACTCAATTCGTTGACCTACAACTATTCAATAAGACAACTTTTAATGAAACAGTTATGATATGAAAATCGAGTGTCATAGATTGATATGCAAAGGTTAGCATTTTAAACGTACAAATGGTCAAAACTCTAAATAGAATGTTACTTTGTAGACTATTGTAGCTTTAAAGATAACTCCTAACTGAAGGCGCTTCGAATGGTTATAGACTAGTACATGAACTTATAGTATATGGGACTACCTCATACACTCATTCATATCTTTCATCCCCTCTTATTAGCTTGGATGACCCTTTTTCTCCTTGGCATTTTATTATTATAAGTAGTGTGCACCTTGCCTCTATGTTAAAGGTGTTGATTTTGATGGAAATACAAGGAAATGATTAGGTTATATATGGATATGGATATGGATCTTTTTAGAGTTTAGAATATGGGTGATATGTTTTTAAGTCTTCATATGGCTTATAGTATATTGGACTACCTCATACTCCATTTTGGAGGCTCCTAATTATGCTACAAATGAGGTGTACATATTGTACTTCCTACAAGATTTGAATTTTTTAGTCTTCAAATATATTAGATTTCCACAATCCATTTGAAATTAGTGCATGAACTTCTGGCTTTGATTGTGTATATATTTTTTGCATCAAGATTTGAAACAAAGCTCCTTCCCATGAAGGGTATTGATCAAATTTATCGGATTTCCATAATCCATTTGAAATTAGTGCATGAACTTCTGGATTTGATTGTGTATGTATTTTTTCCATCAAGATTTGAAATAAAGCTCACTCCCATGAAGAGTATTGATCAAATTTCCGCAATCCATTTGAAATTAGTGCATGCACTTTTGGCTTTGATTGTGTGTGTATTTTTTGCATCAAGATTTGTATGTATGTTTTTAATATTGGTAGATGGCATAATTACAGAGTGTATCATCATCTTCACCAATTGAACTAAACTCATTGACCTACAACCCTTCGATAAGACAAATTTTAATAGAATAGTATTGATATGAAAATTAGGCATCTTAGATTAATATGCAAATATTGGCATGTTAAACACAAAAGAGGGTCGAAATTCTAGGATAGAATATCCCTTTAGAGACTACGATAGCTTGGAAGTTTAACTCCCAAAAAAATCACTTAGATTGGTTTTAAAATAATACTTGAGGATTAAGTGCCAACAAAAGGCACTTTGTATGATTATAATCTAATACTACTTGAAGATTAACTCCCCAAAACAGGCACTTCAAATGGATCTAATCTAGTACTTGCAAACTTGGCACCAATTTGCCACCAAACCATGTTCTAATTAGATCCTTTCTAGGTAGATCTAAGATAAGCCTTTAATTTTGAAAAAACAAAACAAAAATTTAATTAAGAGTTGATTAGTAAATTTTTTTTCATTTTTAAAATTATAAATTTATATAATTAATAAGTCTTTTTGTCACCTTAGCTTATTGTATTGAACATTTATTTTATTTGAATAAAATCATTTTGTTAAGGATGGCCTTAACCTCTTGGATAATGTCAATTAATTTTTTCCTATAATTTATCCCCCTTTGTAGAGAAGTGATTACACGAGTTGAGATCTAACATTGATTAATTATAGTAAACTCTACCAATTATAATTTAAACTATACTTCAAAAAACCTGCATTAACATAGGATTATTTTTTGATGTTTTTTATTGAATTTATAATCTATTTGTAAGAATAATTTACAATTCATGGCTTAGAAAAATGGCATATCCAAAAAAGTTACTCTTTATCAATACTTGAAATGTGGAAAACTTAAAGTAGTAAGGTATGATTCCTTTGTGTGCTATATTAAAAGTAATATTTTAGAAGATAATATATATGTACTATTTGTATAAATCATATAATTCTCTATTAAGAGATAAGATACAATTTCATTGGAAAAAATCTATAAAGTTGTCACATTTCCATTTTAAGAATAGATTTTTATAGGAGGATCCACTCCCTAGATATCTTAGTGATATACTATATGCATTTTATGTATTACAAAATCTTTAAGTACTTTTTTTTCCATTTCAAGAAAAGATTTTTATAGGATGATCCAATCCCTAGATATCTTAGTAATATATTATATGACTTTTATGTATTACAAAATCCTTAAGTACTTTTTAGTACATGGCTCACATGTGTTATATTGCATGCAGTCTACCAGGAGATAATGGGTTTGACCCCTTGGGACTAGGTGAGGACCCAAATAGCTTGAAATGGTATGTACAAGCAGAGCTAGTGAATGGAAGATGGGCAATGCTAGGAGTGGCTGGGATGTTGATTCCTGAAGTGCTCACTTCCTTCGGGATCCTCAATGTGCCCAAGTGGTACGATGCAGGAAAAGTAGAGTACTTTGCTTCTTCTTCCACCTTGTTTGTGATAGAGTTCATTTTGTTTCACTATGTGGAGCTAAGGAGGTGGCAAGATATAAAATATCCAGGAAGTGTAAATCAAGACCCTATCTTTAAGAGTTACAGTCTTCCTCCTAATGATGTGGGGTATCCCGGAGGCATTTTTAACCCTTTGAACTTCTCTCCAAGCTTAGAGGCCAAGGAGAAAGAACTCGCTAATGGTATGCTCTTGGACTTATTATATTTGTTCTTTTATTTAAGGAAATTGTTTGCATTTCACAAGAATTTTTAAATTAGAGGCAAACGATTATATAATAGGTAAATAATTTTAGAAATATTAGGTGTAAGACATATGAATTAGCAAAGTTTTTTATTGCTAATATTATTATCATTCTACTTAACAATTTGCTTGGAAATATCTCACAAACCAAACAACCATTGGGAATTGTGTTTACTATTTATTCATTTTTATGATGAATTAAAATAGTTATTGTGGTAAATAATTGTATATGGCAATTCTTAAAAACATTTATCTCATTAACTTCAATTCCAAAAAGAAATTGTTACTCAATGGAATTAACTTTATTTGTGGTTATTTTGTAGGGAGATTGGCAATGCTAGCATTTTTGGGATTTGTAGTACAACACAATGTAACAGGAAAGGGACCATTTGACAACCTCTTGCAACACCTCGCCGACCCATGGCATAACACCATCATTCAAACTCTTCAAGGAAAGTGAGATTATTGCTTCAATGTATATTGAATGTACTATTTTGAACCTCTTTATTTTCTATGGAACTTTGTATTGGGTAGATAGTTCAAGGTGTTATTTAAATCATGTACATGAATCTTAGCACCTTCTTTAAATTATGTATGCTTTTATAATGTGATTATATAGTGAAAAGATAAATTTATAAAGTCCTAAAATGATCCATTATAAATATGGAAAGAGAATTTGCAAGAGATACCACAAGGAAAATAAATGAAAGAAACTATTAAAGTTAGATAAAATAAATTTTAAACTTTGTGAAGTCAAAATGGTTTTTTAAACCTATCAAAATATTTTGTAGTTTTTTTGTCTCCATCAAATGAAAAGGGGGAACAAGAAGTATCACTCGTAAGTATAAGTTATGATGGAACATACCAAAAAAAAGCTAAGCCCAAGATAAAAATTTGAGATTCATCAAATTGATAAACTCTCAAAATGCATTAGGATTCAAACCATTAGAAAATAATGTATATTGTTGAAATTCATGAATATTATAATTACTTTATCATCCCACATGTCTCATTTATGTGTAGATTAGAGGAATATTTTATAATATTGGTTTTTTACATCAACAATTTTGGGGACAGTCATGAATCTATTATTGAAGGTTTTTTCAACAAAGTTTACAAGAACAATATAATTATTCATAGTTACACTAATGTCTAAAATTGTCTTTTATTTTTGCAATGAGATCACTAATATCTTTATTTTGTGATGGGAAAGATAGTGACATATTCCACTATCTTTTTTGTACAAATTGACAATTATTCTTATATAACATCCCTACAAAATCAAGATGTCGACTAAGAAAAAATATCTTTGCATCAATTCTCTTTGATTTCCTCTAAATTTGTCACTCTTTCAAAATAAGAGAACATAATTATGGATGTCCACCCAATCTTCAATAAAATCATTGTTATATGCATTCTACAAATCAAATTTTAGGTATAAAAGGTTATATATTCTTTTAAAAAATGTTATATTCTTATCTATTTTGAATGTAAGTAATGACATAGGACTTAAATGTGGTTGGACAAAAAATACCGAGTAAGATTCTTGAATAGTTTAAGAATATTAATTGCTAATGAAAGAAAGGAGAATAAAGAATGAATTAGAGTATCTAAAAAGACATTGTACAAGTAACAAGACAACTTATTAAATTTTTCACTAAGTTCTATTGTAAAGTAATGAACATGATATAAATGTAGGTTATAGGATGATTCCTTGATGATATCATAATGGAAATTAACTTTTCATTACTACAAGAAGTGTGAAAGACGAAGGGATGTTATGTATAGTTACAAGAAACACAAGTGGTCACCTTTTATTGATTCATATCCTTTATTTTATCATATTTTTTAATCTTCATTGAAGATGATGTGGAACATCTACTCCACTCTCAAAACTATATAGGGCAATATAATGGAAGTATAAGCTCTATTATATGACATTATTTGCATGGGTACTTGTGGTTATTAAAAATCTAGATAATTATGTGATCCTCTTAAAGAACGTTCCTTTTATATCTAATGACGCATGGTTTATCCATATCAATTGATAATTCTATCCTTTCTCTATTGCTCTTGCATGACACCTTTGAGTAGATTTTGTCCATGCAACATGGTAAAAGTACTCATTTTATTTTTATTTCTTCTATTTAATGTTATCTATGGTATGCATTTTAATTTCTTACATTTAAAGCACTACATAGCAGTTATATGTGAAGTCTCATAAATAAAATTCACCATTCTTGTTTTAATACATGTACTCAAATATGAAATTTGGATAACATAGTTGAGTTTATAAGTCAAACATATCCCAAAGAAATGTAACATAATCAATTATTACTACATCCAAGAGACATACCAAATATAAGAGACGCCCTTTTATATAATTATGTGAAGAAAGGAATTCCCCACCCTCGAGATTGATAGAACCTCAAGGCATCAAGGACCATCGCCACCTCACTTCTACTAGCACTCTAGTGAGGTAGGGAGATCAATTGAATTTAAGTAGAATTAAGCTTAATTTAAATAAAAAACAATAGGAAAAAAATAATTGTATGATACAGAAAGATAAAAATATTTACCTACGGAAAGTGAAAATGCAACTGGCCAAGACCAATTGGCGGGCTCTGCTAACTCACTATCCTATATGCTTGTGTGATTCTAGGACAACAATGTGGATTTAGGACACTAGCAGAAGGCACGTGAATATTGTATGGACCGATTAGGGACTCATACCAAAAAGGTACAAGATAGAAAA
>MU223399.1:160397-174523 GCA_018584345.1 Thuja plicata
TTCCAATGGTACCATAATGAAAAATTTAGTTGTAATCCATTGATAGTATTGAAAACATGTTATATAGGCCTCAGGGACTCGAGACATGGGTGTTGATGCAATATGAAAAAAGTTTGATCAATAAAGCTGCATATATATCCCAGAATTATGAAATTCTCTACACAATCAACCAAATATTCTAAGTTTAAAAGATCCACCCTAGGCAACATGGTGATCTAATTTCTTTTTTTTTTTAAATAATTGCAAATCTATTGTGAGGAGAAGAAACACATATTTCCTACTACTACTCCCATTTCAACCAATTCCTACATTAACACATTCAATCATTTTAATTAATGAAATTAATCTAATGGACATAACTTTTACTTACATTCATATTACCCAACTATTCCATCTACATTCTACAATAATCTCATCATCTATATACCATTATAGTCAACCAACTAGTAATATTGTTAGTTTCATACAACTAAAGTAATGCACACATAAAACATCAAACATAGGTTTCTTAGTACCCGATTACTACATGAATTCATTTCCATAATACTCATCTAGTATCTTAACCATTCACTTGGAATCTAGAAATATGTACATTTAATAAAAATCTATTTTATGACAGTTTGAATTCAATCATTAAGATGGAAAAATTAGTTTTAACTGTCTCAATCGGTTTGAGGACAGTTTTAAAAGGTGGTTGGTTTATGTTTGGGTCTAAAAGAGACCTATGTTCATTGTAATTAAAAAGAGAAATATGGTTTTTTTCAAAGTGATAAGGAGATAGAAGTTTTGAATCAATAAAATGTTGTTTTCACTACACTTTCTCTGATTTTCTTCCATAAACAGTCATTGTACATGCATTTTCTTCCATCTTAATGTGTTTATCTTGAAAGATTGTTGTTAATTATTGAGTATACACACAACTTGCATCATGGAGATCATGAGTCGCCTTTGAGGGAGAGTCAATTGAGAATACACCTAATGAATATAGATCTAGAAGAGGTTCTTAGAAATGTTGAAAATATGACAAAAAGGTATGACATATATTCTTATTTTTGAAACAAAAGTTCTAATCATAAGGTAGCACCCATGTCACATGAAGGTAATGATGTTTTTACAAGCAAGGAGATATTGAAGGTCAAGCCCCTTCATGTGAAAGGATGATTGTAAGTTCAAAAACTGACATCAAATTTCAAATGCCATGCAAAGTATAGGAAGGACTTTAAGGTTGGAAATTCAAGATGCAAGTCAAATGCAAAGACAAGATGATTTTAAGAGAAGATGAAAATCTGCAAGTAAAAATTCATGAAGAAGGATGATGGTCAAGATATCAAGTTAAAATTTATTTCAAGTAGAAGAAGTTTCAAGAACACTTCAATGAGAATATTTCCAAGACAAAGAGGATGGAAAGATGGAGTTCAAACAAGATAAACATGCTATGTTGGCACACCTTCATTACCACCATTCTATTTATGCCAATTAGAAAGATAAATACATTTAATGTATTACACCTACTGAGTTTTGTCATTGGTCAATCCTTAAAAGGATATGTATTGAAAAAATGTAATTTTTTCGTTGGCCCATGGATAGGTGCCTTATTGTAATTGGTTGACATTTAATTATTTTAATTGGTAGTTAGGAAAAACCCTAATTAGGGTTGTGTTGGCATAATCTTAAACCTTTCCAAGTACTTCATTTGGGAGAGGGCATCTAGGATTGATCACTTGATGCAGTAACAACAAGAGGAGACCATACCACTATAAAAAAAATTAGATAGTTACCAACATAAATTAAATTGATAATAAGGCATGAAGAACCACGGTAAGTTTAGAAGCATTAAAACCATGGTAAGTTTAGAAACATTAAAACCCCAAGTATGCCAAGATAGTGAACAAAAAACCATGGCTCATGTCATATTATACATAATATCTATAATAAAAAATAGGTTGAAGTTTTTACCAATCCGCGCACAAGTTACGACATGTGACAATTCCAAACAAATTTACTAAGGGTTTCTTATACCAAACCATAGCCTTGAAGCCCAAAAATGATACATATCTTTAAAAATACAAAGGCTATGGTTCGCAGATAGAGATAAAATATGTATAGAAGAAACCCTTTTTTCTTTTTGTATGATGATGCACATTATAAAAAAGAAAAAAAATTGTAAAAAAAAATATATGGGTTTGAACATTAAGGTCACGGTGAAATCACAATCAACGAGAAACTATGCAAACATTTCATTTCATGATAGAAATAAGATTTTTTCTGCATACAAAAGGATGTACCTATGAATTATTGATATGTGTTGTTTGTACCACTATTCAAGTCTTCATGGCATTTAGCTTCCAAGGAATGGGGTCGGCTTCTGCGTGCATAGCTACATTCTTTGGGGTACTGCTTTCACGTGATAAAATAAAAATGAATTTGATCATCTGTGTTTTTTTTAATGTGTGCCCGAAATCGTCAGAATTGTGACAGTATCGGGAACAAATTTTTTTTAAAAAACACCAATTTCATAAAACTTGCCCCTCTATCAGAAATAACCATTGGAAAATAGGCCAAAATGTATTAGTGTCAGTAGCTTAGTATCATAAGCTCTACTTCATTCTTCATACCTCTCCTCTGCTTCACCTTTTAACATCTTCATCAGCTCTTTCAACTCTATCAATAATCTTAACAATGTCAACCCTCTGCAATGTCAACTCTCTCTCTCTCTCTCTCTCTCTCTCTACTTCATCATTCAAAATTGATGTCTTATACAATATTCAGGCAATTAAGTAGATATAGGGCTTCAATAATCAATAGTGAAGATTAAGTTGTTAAACTTAGGTTAAATCTTGAATGTCGTATGCCTTCTGAAAATTCATTGGTGGATCTGTCTCACGATCCTATCCAATCATGTGTTTGGAGTCCCAATGACTCAACTAACGTTTACCTCAAATTCTGTGCAACACTTCCTGCTCAGTGTCCAAATCCAATGTATCTAATTTCAAATGAAATGTCAGCTCTGGAGTGCTCAATAAACATGCTTGTGCTTACTTGGTTAACTTTGTACTATCTTCTCTGTATTTGTGAGTTCATGGTAACTGTCTTTCGATGACTTAGTATATATAGCTCGCTCGGTGCTTGATACCTGCTCGGAGCTCAGTGGTTGTCATGGTTTCCTTTATCAACTGTGTCTTCTTCATTGTATGACTTGATTCCTAATTTAGTTGCTATCACTGCTATATGACTTTGTAGTAAACTAATGACAACAAACTCTCTTTAGGAGTAACAATCTCCCCCTTTGACATTAGTTTGGAATTTTGAAAAAAAACTTCAAAGTCATCAAAATTTTCAAAACTTCAAAAAGTTATGACTCCGCCTTTGATAATGCTTCTCAAAATTTTATTGCTTATATCTCCCTTATGTATATCTTCCTTTACTATATATATCCCCATTTTTTTGATAAACATGCCAAAATATTACTTACGTAGTCTTATCTTCCAGAGGTATCTTGTCAAAAATGTGTTTATACTTCGCCTTTGCATCAGATAGTCCTACCTCCTAGGTATCCTTTAGTGTTTTCATAACAACTATTTGAGTATAAAAATCAGTTTCCATACCAGTAATAGTATCTAATGAACTATCATCGAGAGTGTAAATTAAATATTTGGCTTTCTTTAAGTGATTCTGCATAGACTCCATGTGGGGAATGAGTGTATCTTGGAGCTCTAGGAGTTCCAACCTTAGTTTGTGCTTTTCATTTCTGAGCTCTTGTTGCTTTCCCATTAGTTTTTTAATCTTTGAGTAATAAGTATGTAGGGATCCAGGGTCGGTTGAGATGCTCTTTAACTGCTAGGTCATCTCTTGTTCAACAATTTCCTCTTTCTCCTTGATCTCTTTAAGAAATTGGGAATTGGAACAAAATTTCTAAAATAATAAAAGAGTATAAGACAATTTTATCTCCATGTCAGTGCACGCTTCAGAAAGAGATACCTTGTCAAGTGCAATTTTCTTCAAGACTACTTCTAATATTTTTTGATCCATGCTCTTCTAATGAATTTTATTATGCCATTGATTGTGTCTTGATTCATTTCACGCACTTGTTTAACCAATTCTGCCACTTGATCAAGTAGATTTTCCTCTTCATTTGTAGTAGCATCTGACATAATCTCTTGTAACACTTCTTTGACATCTTCTAATATAGTGTTTTCTTTCTTCTTCGGAAGTGATTTATTTTGTATGACCTTGACTCTTACTAACTCGGCATATTCTTTCATCTATTCAGGGTCCATATTTTCCATATCTACCTTAGGTAGTATGATGATCAGCTGGATCATGTCTATATGTTTCCTCTTCTTTGATTTCTTATTTTTCTTTGTAATACTATCACCGATAGAAAATATGATGGATGGGGATGCCCTTAATACATCAGATACACTTTATGCTTTAATTTATTCTTGCTTTTCAATACCTTTGTCTGTCGGTGACTCTTCTTTCTTTTACTCTTGTTTCTCTTTCGTTTTCTCTTCTATCTTTTCCTTTGTCTGGTGTTCTGTCTTATCTACTTCCTTCTGTTCTTCCTACCTATTCTCTGTCTTATCCTTTTCTTGTTCCTTTTCTTGCTCCTTCTCTTGTTCTTTTTGTACTATGGTGTCCTTGGTAGAAGGTTCCTTAGTATTCTATTTTGTGTTAGGATCAATGGCCTCAGGCTCCTTAGTTTCTCCTTGTTCTTTTTCCATAGGTGGTTCAGTGCCTTTCTCTTTTGTATCGGTTTCCATATTAGACATTCCAATATCAATATCTAAATACTCGTTGACTTGTTCTAGAACTTCTTCTAATAGTTTTGCATCAGCAACATCAACTGTATCTATTTTTTTAGTTTTTGTGTCCTTTTCTATCATCACATCGTCATCTTCTAAAATTTTGGTTGCAGGGTCCTCCTCTGTAATATCTTCAATCAAAATTTCTTCTTTATCTAATGTAAGATCAATAGGATCTACCTTTCTTTTCTCTTCGGTATCTTGACCTTTTCCTATCTTATCTTCCATGTAAATAGAAAGAATTTTGCTCCATTGTACATTGGTCTCTTCTTGTACTTTCTCTAAATCTCCATTAATGATCCTTAAAGATATACCTTTGATAATAAAATGGTTAGAGTAGGTTTTCATTTTCTCATCAACCTCAGTTACAGACATGGTAGGCTGTGCTGGAATTAGGGATCTTTCCCTCATTTGTTTTTCAATGTTCAATGCATACTTCCATCTAGCATAATTTTTTCTATTTAGTTCAGTAGGTAGATGGTTGACAACTTCAATTGGTGCAATTTTAAACTTATTCAAAGTAAAAACAACTACATCTTCTATCTTGGTTTTACCTTCTTCATCTTGGTTGTCATACTTCATGTATCAGATTATAGAGATTCCTGCATTCTTCTTTAGTAACTCAAGTGACTCATCTAGAGTCATTTGTATTCTACCTAAGATTGTATTCTTATGTTTTCTTAGTTATTTAGTGTCTATCTCACTATCTTCTTTCAAGTTCAATTTCCTCCTTGTCTAAATTGTAGCTTTCTTGCTTCTCACACACGTCTTACCTTTTGGCTCATCAGCTTCTAATTTCCTTTTTTATCTCGGTGTAACTGTGGACCGTGTGTTTGTTCTGGTTGTCTTAGCACTTAGTGAGGCCTTCATTGCTAGTGGATCTATCCCTTTTGTGTTAGAGGATTCATCCTTGTCTGTGTCATCATCAAATCCAAGATCCTTTGATAAATTTTCAATCATTTTGTCTGCCCTCTTTTGGGCTTTAGGTATTAGGATTTATTGTTTTCTCCTCTCTTTAACCTCTTCATAGGTTCCATACCTTTTGGCTCTTTTGTCAGCAAGCTTTGCTAACAAATCTTTTACTTGTTTATTTGCAATGTCTATGTCCATCTCATATCCCATAGGTTGTTTCTAGCTACTTCTAGGTTCAACTGCCTTGATGATACATGTGTTAGTGTCCACTTCAAAACATATGGTGTCATGATATTTTTCAACCAATTGGGGTTTTGTCCTATAATTATTATTCATATTAGCTTGAAACTTCTGAAAATAATCATTCATAATCATATCAAGATCTTCACCTAGACTCAAGATGTAATAATTTATTTGATACATGACAGGATTTTTTGTGCTCCATGCAACATTACCGATAGATGGGAAGAAATTCATAAAATAGAAATAAATACATACCAGTAATGATCCAAACTTCAAAGTATCTGAATTTTCTTTCCTTATGGTATTCATGTTGTCTTCCAATTGCTTCACCAAAATCTCACAGATGTTAATCTACATGTCCTTCACAATTTTGTACGTCAAATCTACAACTCCACATGGTACGATGTCAACTCTTGAAGATTGAAATACTCGGTAGGATACAACATTACATAAAAAAATTATTTTAGGGTCTTCAATAGTATATGTCTTCAGACCTCTCCCATCCCATTTTTCCTTTGTCAATTCACTCAGTTTGTTCTTCTCAATTTTCCTTATAGCCTTTGGCTTGTCACCAATCGGGTAACTAGTTACGATGTGTAAAACATCTTTTGTGATCTTCACTGGTTGGTCAAGCCACATGAATTGGTAATGTACTCGACTGAGGACCTTTCTTACCCACTCTATTTTGAATACTTTTGGTATGTGAAGAGTATGAGTCAACCCTTAGTCTCCAGATGAATGTGGTCTTGATGTCTTTCATCTTTCTTTTCACACATAGTTTCTGAAATGACATATCAATCTCCGCTATGCATATTTCCTCAAATTTTCAATGTATGAATGCTTGCACATCTTCGATCAATATAACCCTCGGTGGTATTGATATTAGGGCTCCCATCTTATCAAGTTCTGCTGCTATCACTGGCGGTGGCTTATACTTAGGGTTTAGAGGTTCAACGTTCTCTACAACAACTGGGTTCTTAAGCTTTGGTGCCATCTTTTCAAATTCTCTATTAGATTCACTTAGTGCTTCATTTTTATTGGTTTGGATGCACAATAAAAACTAGGTCAACACCAAATGATATCTAAATACATTTAACTTATCTCATAAAAGATTGTAATAGTTTAGGAATACCTTGTTGATCGCTCGAATACGCTTGAAGATTAATCTCTACAACTTTTCTCACAATTCTCTTGAAAATGATAAGTGACAATGATAGATGACTGATTATATTTATAGCTTTCTCTAGGTTTTAGGGTTTCCAACGGTCATAAAATTACAATAAATGCTTTACCGATCCCTTTTACTGATTACCTTTACTTACTTCTTACCGAATGATGTAAAATATGAATTTATTAATATATATCTGAATGCATCTAAATATTCTAATGTGGATCTCTACACATATAATAGGAACTGATTTAAGATTTAAAGATTTTCTTTACAGTTTCTATACATACCTCATGATTGATTAGGTAGAGTCGGTTGCACCCGATTCGAAGGATGTGGTGCCTTCAACTATTTCAAATGATGTTCCATCTTCCATGGTCTTTCTCTTCCATGTCCTATTCATCTTCTCACTCATCTCATCAATATTTACTTTTGGTTTCTCAAATGTCTCTTCCTCAGTTGGAGTTTTCTCTCGGTACCTACAGTCTTTGGCAAGGTGACCTATCTTGTGACAATGAAAACATCTCATTCCTGGGTTTCTCTAAGTTATCCTATTATTTCTGCCATGAAGTAACATATAATTTTCTGCTACCTTTCCATACCTTCCATAGACTAAACATGATATCCTTTTATTGTAGTCCCATGGTATAGATATATTCTTTCAGTTACTCTACATGTTCTGTCAGTTCCGTACCCATTTGTCATTTCTCCTTTGTGATCTGCATTCTTCAGATTTGTGACTGTACTTATTGCAAGTATTACAGTATCCATCAAACTTGGACTTCCTTGTGTTTTTTATAGTTCTTGATCTGCATTCAAATGCTCAATGCCCATACATATTGCACTTATAGCAATACCCATTAAACTTGGGCGAGCTCGGTGACTTACCCCTTTTGCTTCTACAGACATTTGCAGTATGTCCAGATTTCCCACAGTGGTAACAACTAGGCTTGTTTTTCTTTGGTGGGATAGAAGTGTCTTGACTTTTATCTTGCTTAGATGATTCTCCTTTCTTAGTAGTGCTCTCACTATTGAATCCAAGTCCAATTTTGTCTCTAGGTTGTTTTTGACCTTTGATCTTTGCATCTAATGATCTTAGTGCTTCATCACTTCTCTTTAGTACCTCATTGGCTTCTTTTGCAATTTTCAGTTCACTAACCAATCTTTCAACTTGACACTTCAGTGCTTGATTCTCAGATTCTTTCTCAACTATTTTAGTTTCAGCCTTTATTTTATCTTCTTCAGCTAATTTCAGTGCATTTTCAAATACTCTGTAAGAGTCAATTATCTCAGTGATTCTTACTTTTTGTGCCCCTTGATCTTTCTTTGTTTACTTTAGTTTCTCGGTGATTGTCTTGTTCTTTTCCAAGAGTTTTGCAATGGTCGATTTAGCTTCATCACTCAAACTACCTTTAGATGATGTCTCAAGATTATCAACATGTTCTTGAGTGGATTTAAGTTCACTGCATAGTTGCTTCCTCACTCTCAAGGATTTTTCCAACTTTCTTTTTAGATCTTCAATCACCTCTTGTGCATTTTCTAGTTCAAACTCAAGACTATCAATCTTCTTATATTGCTTGTAACTTTTCATAGCCATGATCTTTCTTCTTGGGTAGTTAAACCATTTTCTCAAGAGACTATCTCTGATACCAATTGTTAGTATAGTTGGAATAACTTAGCAAAGTTATGTACTGAGAGGGGAGGGGTTAATCAATACCCTTAAAACTTTTAACCATTCATTCTGATCTATTACCGAGTTGAATAAAATGCATATAATGAACATAAAGTAAATATTCCAAACCATAAAATATGCAAAACATAACACATAGATTTTGGTCACGCAGAAATCCTTTTTAAAGAGGAAAAAAAATGCAGTGGGGATGACACCCACAATCCTTCACTACTACAGTATAAAGGTTGCTCAGTTAGAGATACACATTTAGCTATTTCTTATAGCTTGCCCTGTTAGGAGTAATATACTCGGTTAAGAGTACAAACGACTTATTCAGTCTACCTTGTTAAAGTATTTTACAATCTCTAATCTAAGAGATGTACTTGGTTAAAGGATTTACAAAATATAAGACCTGTTAGGGCCTACCCACAAGCGGGATTTGTAGTTTACTGATTACAAAAAAATTCACTACAAAATGTTTGATAAAGGTGCATCAATCAAATGTTTTCCAAACTCAGTGTGTTCTATATCTCTATTACCTTACTCTACACTCGGTAGCTTAGTATCATAAGCTCTGCTTCATTCTTCATACCTCTCCTCTGCTTCACCTTTCAACATCTTCATCAACTCTTTCAACTTTGTCAAGATCTTAACAATGTCAACCCTCTGCATTGTAAACTCTTTGTAATGTCAACTCTCTCTCTCTCTCTCTCTCTCTCTCTCTCTCTCTCTCAAATAATCCAAAATTTTCCTATGAGATTTTTGTAAGAAGATAATCACGGACCCACAATTCAATATATACCGCTTTCCACACCTATTTAACATATTGATTGCATGACAAGGTGTAATTTCTAGTTGATTATTAGATTAGAGTCATAACTACAGTTCGAGTAGTATGAGCATTTTAATAAAAAAAATTAAATAAAATAATTTTGTAGCAATAAAAACTATTAATACTTAAGAGATATGTAACATGGTAGAAAAAGGTAAAATCAAATGTATTTTAATATCTTGAATGTTATATTTTATAAATTCTTTTTAAGGTTAAAAAAGTAAATTCTATAATATAGTCATTATTACAATTTTTATTTTTAAATTTACGAAATTTTAATTTTAAATTTTATTTTAGTAATAATATTTTTTAAAAAAATTATTGGTATAACATAGCATACGTATGAAGAATTTATATTAATATAGAAAAAATGCATTAGTTAGGTTGGGCATCTGAACATAGCTCCAGGATCCCAACCTTATGTTAAAAATTTTCTATATTTCCCTGGACACATCACACTAATACCAATTTCCTGAAGACAAGATTTGGATTGACCAAAGAAAATATGTGAACTCTATGTTGGAGAGATTCAACATGNAGAATTTATATTAATATAGAAAAAATGCATTAGTTAGGTTGGGCATCTGAACATAGCTCCAGGATCCCAACCTTATGTTAAAAATTTGCTATATTTCCCTGGACACATCACACTAATACCAATTTCCTGAAGACAAGATTTGGATTGACCAAAGAAAATATGTGAACTCTATGTTGGAGAGATTCAACATGATATCTTATAGAAATATGATTGTTCTAGTGGTACAAGGGATTAAAATTTCTACATAAAATTATCCAAAATCTCCTTCCAAGATGGAAGACATGACTAGAATTCTTTAAATGTGAATGTTATTGCCAGATTGATTTATGTTATTTTCTTTACAAGGGTAGACATTTACCAACCAATGAAATTTCTTAGTCATATGACTAATCTTCCATAGGTGCATTGGGATGTAGTGAAGAAAATGTTCATATATATATATATATGTGGGTTACTTCATAGAATTCCTTTTGTTTTTGTCATTATCTAGACCCTAGAATTCTATGAGTATCCATGGATATGTGGATGTGGATTGGGTAGGTGACATTGATAACAGGGTGAGTAAGAGACAAGTTGTAGCCGCATTGTCCACTATAGATGTAGAGTACATAAAAATTATGCGTGCTTGTAAAGAAACACTTTGGATTAATATGTTGTTTTCTATTATTGGTTTTGGTGTAGTACATATCACTATTTTCTATTTTGTTTTGTTAACTTCTATTTTTAGTCCCTGAATCACACAAATATCCTATAATCCCAAATTATGATGAAAACATTTTATTTCAAAGATCCTGTTTCAAATTTCCCTCTTTTCTTTGTCTTTCAAATAACTAATGGATGACAGTAATTGATAATCATAAATCTAAGAAATTTTTATCAATCCAAGTGATGATTATAAAAGGAAACATGTATATCATTTAACTAGTTTGTTCTATAAATTCTCAACAATCTATGTTAATTCTAAACCAATATTTGAGCACTGCAAATTCATTACCGTTTTCCATATCAAAGTCCAAATACTAGCCCAATTTACAAACAAACATCTCTTTTTTCTTCTTATTTTTTTTAAGACCAACAAAGATTTTATTTATTTGGTAAATAAGGGCTTTATTCAGGTTGTGTCAAAAACAAGAGATTTCAATCTAATATTAGTGTATTGCATTAATAGAGTTTTTGCAAACTCAGACATAAATCTAATCATATTATTTGATGTTAAATGTTTTTAAAAGTATTATTTATCAAATTTTCTTCTTTATGTGAAATTGAGTTCAACATTCTTAACGCAATAAATAGCTTTGAAAGTTAAAAATTATGACAATAGTAAATTTGAAATTGTATAAAAGAACATAATAGAAAATATAATATAATATGTCACTTCAAAAAGATATCTTAAATAGTCTTCAATAAAATGATAATATTCAATATAATAATAGTAATTTATTTATATGTGTTCATATTGACATGGTGTAATGTTAAGTTATAGTATTATTGTTCTTGTTATCAAAATTCAAATCCTATTAGAATGTAATTGTTAAATAATTATATTAGAAATGAGGCCTCCATTTACCCCTCTTTCAAAAAATGTAAAAAAATAAAATCCATATACAAGAAACACCTGTTTATAAAAATGAATTGTCAACTTTCCATGAAGAAAGAAGAGAAGAACCACATTGAAAATTGTTGTTGTTGCTCAAATGGTTGTGCTGCTACTGCTTGTCCATTCACAACAAAATTTGGATCTCTTCCCTTGAAAAGTTTGAAAACTGCTGTTCAAATTGTTAAGAGATTCTCCTCCTATTTGTAGATTCTTGTTCATGTAAGTTTGGTAAGAAAGATATGGGTGAGATTCTCCTCCCATTTGATCAAACTCATGTTGTTTCAAATATGATGAGCTTAAAGATGTCCAACTCTTGCAATTCCTCTATTCTCAATCTAATATGCTGGAAATGAAGTTGGACAACCAATTTGAACCTAAGACGGACTAAGTGGGATTTCTAATAGAACCCATCAATTAATGTGATTTGAAGCATGTAAATAAGTCAAAGCTTAAAATATGATGTTTAAATCAAAACTATAATTACAAATGTTGTTCCTTTACAAGCTTTGTCTAACAGTCCTTTAATTTAGAAAAGAAAATATATTTAATCAAAGGACAACAAATATTTACCAACCAGATGCTAACTATCATGATTTTGATTTAAACAAAATATTTTTAAATGAAATTTATATAGATGGTTCATCCCAAATTATAATAATTTCTCCAATAACTATAGAAATTTTTGTAGCTAAATCTGCAAAATAAATTGAGGATCTTGTTGAAAGAAAGAAGCAAAAATTGCAGATCAAAAACAATGGAAAATAAAGCTATTGAATAAAACTATATTAATCATTGTCAATAATACATAGAATTACAATGAATATTTAATCAGAACTACATAAATTATGCAAGAATTTATAAAATCCCAAAAGAGAAAGATGGAGTTAAAAATGAGAACTCCTTAGTTAGTGTAAACATGCAACTGTAGTCCACTATAATATAGAAACAAATAAGTTTCCAAGACTACATTAATTCTGATGACATGTGACTGATTGAATGTTTGACAATGTTAAGTTGAAGATAATGCAAGGCATTAAATCAGTTAATGTATTGTATTGTCATTGATGTCAACTTGATATCATTTGTACGGTCATGTACATAATGCCAAAGACTTTAGAGAATCAAAGGAACAAAGGTTATGCTTTCAGAAATGCATAAAAGTCAAGTATTCACTTAGTGACAAACAACACGAACATAGTGCACTCCAACGGTCAAAGCAAAGAAGAACAATCACAGTAATGCCCGATGATCAGAAGCATAGTGTTTCTCGATGAAGCAAAGCCATGGTGATGCTTGACGAGCAAAGTCAAAAGGTTGCCCGACGAGTAAAATTCCAATGATGTCTGACAGACGGAGATCATGAAGCTAACTGGAGTCTCACCGATGGAACTGTCAGTTGTCACTGACGACTAACTGCGGTTATGACCGACAGAACAAAGAGTTCAAAAAATGACAAAATATCTAGTTGGTAGAGCTAAAGATAGACTTAACTGGTTGTTTACTTTGTTTTATTCGACCAGAGTTAAGTGATTGATTTAAAGATGATTTGTACATTTGGCAAGAAGATAACTACAAGACAAATCAGGAGTTATGATTTAAATCTAATTGGTTGAATTGTTTTTCATGCCAAGAATCAAGAATCAAGAAACAATGAATATCATGTCTATATAAGAGACAAGCTTAATTCATTTACGAATGAGATTAAAGGGAGTGAATAGAAAGAGGATGCTGGAGAGAAACTAATGAAGAAAAACTTCATGCAGTACTGATCAAACAAGCTGAAGGAAGAGCTAAGGAATTCTGCACACACCAACGAACAATGAGCACAACATCACAGAGAAAAAAGTAATGGAGCTTAAGGATTGAATTGATACATTGATCAGAGAGGTAATGTACTTAAATAGATCTGAAAATCTGCAATTCAAAGTTGCCATATGAATAGGTCATAGCGTTTCAGTTTAACCATTGAATCATCAAGTCTCTTAACTGAGCAGGACTTAACAGTCTTCTATATATTGAGGTACATCCCAAGGAGTGCCAAAAAGTTTGATTCATGAAAGTAGCATTGGAATTGCCCGATACCTATTGATAGTCTAAGAAGGAGGCTAATTCAAGGATGGTAGTAATAGATGCCTGATAATAAGTGATAACCTCTATGTATAAAATCCTTTAACAAGGTCGCACTTAATAGTGTATTTTTAACCTTTAACAGGGTTGGATCCTAACAGGGCTCACTTCAGAAGAGTAAAAATTTGGGGTACTGATCCCAGTGGTTTTTTCCCTTAACAGGGTTTCCACGTTAAAAATTCATGTGTTATGTGTGTGTGACTCATTTATTTACTGTTTTGTATCTTACATA
>MU223399.1:226242-236957 GCA_018584345.1 Thuja plicata
ATGCACTTTCAAAAAATGAAACACCTCGATCTGAGGTCGTATGCAAAAGTTATGCACTTTTAAAAGTCCTAAAATGAGAACTACACAGAGTCACGTGTGAGAATCTGAGATTTCCAGAAAATCCGTACACTAAAATCAGAAACCATCTGCACCAGCGTGTAGAGCATGAAAAATTAGCCAAAATAAAAAAAAAGAATTTTGTAGATTGGAGGTCAGGAGCCCAAGTTATGGCCTTCAGAAGTCGAATTGCAATTTCCAAAACGCCAACGGAGAGGGGGTCTACTGTAGCTTTCTGATGTCATTTCTACAAAAACTATAAGCTTTATGCAAAAACTAACAAATACCCAGATGGTTTGTTGATGCGGCGAACAAAACCTAAAAGGCATTTTTTTGTTTTGATCTACAGAAGATATGACTCTAATGTAAAAAATGTCTTTTAGCACCAAAACACGACCCCAACAACCAAAAAATGGCATGAAAAGTCTGAATTAGCTACCTCAGACATGAAAAGGCATGCTGCAACCCCCCAGAAACTCAATTTTTCTCCACACTTTTTTGTTTCTCTAGATCATCAAAAGATGCAAGAGAAGAGCATACTCATGTGCTTCGAAAAACAATTCCACACTCTCAGATTTCAAAAAAATGCTAACCCACAACTCACAACTGCTCTGATACCATGTAAGATTTTTACCCAAGAATGCAAGTGATTGAGAGAAAGCAAAATAGAAATCAAATATGAGCCAAATAAACTGTATTCAACTCAAGAGAATGCAAAGCAATACAATATCTAATGAGATAATGTATTGAGGAATTGAGGTGATTACAAAGGTACAAAGGCTCTGCTTATATAGGCAAGAGTAGATAGGAAACATGGACATGGTTGAGACAAGTGTCTCAACCTAGAGGAAGGAGAGTTCTGATATAACTCAACAATATCCTCTAAGATAAGGTGGAGTCCAAGTTGGACTCAATGATATCCATCTATCCAATTAGTGAATGTACCTAAGTAAACTTAAGTAAAGAGTAAACAGTGAACTATTTACTCCAACAACGAGAGGAATTACGTAGGGAGCCAATGGAAAAATAATTTGTGTTTAAGCTAACTTATTTGGCTAACAAGGAGTAAATCAATGCTTTGTGTATTCTTTTTCTCTGAATCAAATATAATCTCCTCACTCCAATCTTCTACTATTTATAATTTCTCATTTTGAGTATTAAAAACCATAAGAAGCTAGTTTCAGAGTTTTTTTAATCTAGTTTCAAGTCTGAATCTGGATCAATTGCTAGTTGTGTATTTCTTATCTTTACATGTTGAAAATGTAGAAAAGTTTATTGTTGTCAATTGCTTTAACTTCCATTGGTTGTTGCCATATTTTACATCCTTTGTAGTGTCCCCTTTCTAGCACTTATATCATGATGTTTTTGTTAGCCTATTTTCCCATTGTCCCATAGGCTAACTAGGACATTTAAGGGATTTTGAAGCCAATTGGTCTAGGTAGTTTCAGTTGCGGAACATTTTGAGGTGTTTGGAGGCAATTTTGGGCATGTTTACTATTTATAGTTAAGTCATTTGGGCATGGCCAGGAGCTCTAGTGATGATGACACATTGATGGTAAATGTTTAATATCGATAGAAGGATTTTAATATCATTCATATTGACTTATTTATGCATTAATAAACCTAGTTAATAAAGTTAAATATAAATATAAGCTTTATTAATGTAGGACTATAGTTGAGTGGAAAATAATTAAAGTCCCTTTATTTAATAACCTATTGGAGATATAAAATGTTTGGGGATTTAAGATTAAAGAAAAAGGCATCACAAAAAAATAGGAATCACGATAAAATAGGGGGAAAAAAGCAAAATCCTGAAAAATAAGAAAAGACAAAAGGTGATTTTGTTTATTCCACATGTGCAAGGTGAGTGAATGAACTCTATTTAGAGCGCTATAAAAGATATTCAAGAGCTCTCTTTGGGGTATGTTGGTATGTTAGATTGAATACAAATTTATGTAATATTGGAGAAATATTCTTCAAAGGTTTGTGTTGACAAAATCCCTCATNAAGAAAAGACAAAAGGTGATTTTGTTTATTCCACATGTGCAAGGTGAGTGAATGAACTCTATTTAGAGCGCTATAAAAGATATTCAAGAGCTCTCTTTGGAGTATGTTAGATTGAATTAATATTGGAGAAATATTCTTCAAAGGTTTGTGCAGACAAAATCCCTCATGAATGACATTCTCTTCGTTGTTGAAAGACATTCTCATGAGGATTGCTAAAAGCTTATTGTGAGGTAATTTACATTTGAGAAAGATATTACTTCATTTCTCAATAATCAATTTCCAAGAGAGTTGGATAGAAGTAGTTGAAGTGGTATTTTCTACTACCTTACTGAGAATGAGTTAATGGAGACATTTTTGCACCATTTGGGAAGAATAATACTGGCTGTACAAGTTTGGTATAGCCCAGAAGTGAGCCGCCTCAGAAGAGAGGGTTTGTAGGGGGCTGTACCAAGCCCATGACTCCCTCAAACAGTGATGCTCCAGGTCTGCAACCCTTAATATTCACTTACAACAGTCTGGAAGCATCTAATACTGGGTCGTACAGGTTAGAGGGAGCTGAAAAAGGGAAGCTGTACAGATCTGCTATTGATTAGAGTGTCGTAAATGCCCATTTGGTGGATTTACGAGGTCTGTAGTTGGGTTTTGGTCTGCGTTTGTGGTAGGCATTCCTTGCTATCACTGTTTAAGCATTATTAAGCACTGTATATGTAGTCAAATATGAGCATTCATGTAATACAGTTATTTGGCATTATCTACAACATTGAAATATAATATGAATCTGCATATTATTTTGAAAGCACATTGAGTTCTCCTAAATCTAATTGTTATTATCATCATTAATCTAGTTGATGCTATATATAATTTCTGATGTTTGGGGTGATGTGATATTCGTTTATAACTGCAATACATTTCAAAGAAAAAGGTGGCACAAACTAGGGCGGACCCTTACATCCTTACAGTTAGAATCAATGGAATCAATGGGTTTAATATGTAAGAATCAATGGGTTTAATATGTATCGAAAGTTCAAATAACCATGTATTTAGCATTGTGAGTCAAATGGAGGAGGAAATAACTATAATAACTTTATGGGACATCTTAGTAATGTTAGAATAAGTGAACCTTTTTAACTAATTAATATCTAGATAAGCATAAACCTCCCCATTTTACCTTACTTCATCCATTAGGAGCTAGTACATAATTTTATGATTTATTCTAGCACCTCTATTATACCCAAAGTGTGAGTTGATGCTTTAGGTCTATGAGACTTAAAACAATGGAATCATATAATACATTTTTTGGATGAGAACTCTTTAAATTTGTTTGAAAAAATGAAATGAGAAACTGTCATTCACCTAAAGGCCTCATTCATTCCAAAAATGTTTTGATTAAGGTTAACACAAGAAAAGGCTCAAACCTATTACAAAACAACAAGGACGGCTAATAGAACAAGTCTCACCAAGAGGGGGACTAAATAAAAATAAGCTCTAAAGAAAAACCTGAGAAAACCAACAGTAGGCACTAGAGACAACAAAAGTTTGGCATGAGACAACTACAGATCAAATAGAAGCTTTAGGCCTTTGATGCCATGTCATTCATGATTGGGGAGCTCTAGCTTCTCCTCAAACAAAACCTTTTTAGCAATACAACTTTGATCAATATCATTGATTGGAGTAATAACATTCTAGTAACATTGTCTAAGAAGATAGAATACCCCTGAGCAATGGACTCTTTCACTTGTGCTTGATTTTTCTTTTCTACAGCTCAATCTAGAATAATTGAAGGGTAGTAACGTTGTTTTTCTCAATTCTTTGTGGTAAGCAATAATATTCTTCGTATTCTTGAGGATTTTATGTTGATTCACTTTGAGTGAATTCACATCTGTTTCCAAGCCTCTCCACTTTTCTAAATTCCCACCCTTGATCGTGATATCCTCTACCTCTTTTTTGAGTTGTTCCCTCTTGTCAAACTTCTCAGCCAATTTCTTAACATACTCTCAAAAAATTTCCTCTATCACCTCATCTTTCCACTTTAGGGATTGAGCTAGAGAAAAAGATTTTGGTTTATGTATCTTTTTCTTGGCAACATGTCATTGGACGAGTTGTCATTTGGGAATATCATTTAGTATATTGATTGTCTTACATAGCTTATTCACTTTCTCTTCCATCTGGACACAAGATCTATAAGAAAGGATATCCCCTATAGGGTTTAGAAGATCAAGATTTTGAGAGCCATGGCTAAAAAGAATCTTTGTAGTACTAATAGGAATGTTATCTCTAGATCAAAAAGAGACAAAAGGGGAAGAAAAAGTAATAAGGGTTCCCTCTTTAATGGGAGAATCCTAAGGGGAAGGGCTACAAGTGGATGGATGGCTATAATTGAAAGGGAGAATAAAATTAGTTGGGAGAGTTGGGTAGAGTAGATTCATCATTAGATGTGGAAATGCAAATACCCATTGAGGAATTTTTAAAAGAGAAATTTTTGGGCTCAATTAAAGACAAAGAAGGGTCCACAAGGAGAACATTGGCAAGGTCCAACCAAGGAGTGTACAATAATTCAATATGGTTACATATGCCAAATCTTGGTTCAAGGAGTGTCCAACAGCTCAATATGATTAGGCATGCCAAATTTTGGTTTTTTTTGGGTAGGACCCTCCTCCGTCTTGACTAAAGAGGTTGTAAACACATGGGTGAACAAAAGGAACTAGAGTTAGAGCCAAAGTATAGCAACATAGGCATTATATGTGTCCTTGGTGTAAGGAGGGCGCTCTAACATTAAGCAAGACCTTTTGAACAAAATGTAATATAGAGGAACACAACCAAAAAGCACAGTTCATCTTTATATTGTGTCTAAAATGATTTAACATAGGAAATAGGTAAGCATAAATTTTCTTGCACCATATACTTTGCCCCTTGCCTTATCCAAAGCATAAGATGGAAAGAGATTAAGATAAGAGATGTGGTATGGAGGACATACATAAGATATGGATATATGCATGGCTATTTTCCCCTAACCTTATCGAGTTCAAAGAAAGTGTTGGAGTATGGATCTATATAGGATGATTTGGAAGGAATTAATGATAAAATAATGAGGGTATGGGATGGAAGACATGCATAACATAACTAAGATCAAGTAGGTAATTTATGGTATATAGATATATAATGCTTATGAAGATCATTAGCCTTGTCAAGTTCAAAGGTAGAAAAATGGGATGGACTTAATAGACTGGTATGAAATGGTATAGTATGATGTGGATACATAAGATGTGTCATGGATGAAGCTTGTTTTGAAGTGTGCAGTGCAAGAGGATGGGTGATAGATAGATGGAGGAAGGAAGTGTTTGGTTGCATGGATATTATTCCCTTAAAGATGTGCTATAATAGACCGTGTCAATTGGACTTATGCTCATAAAACTTGTTAGAATGATGACAAGGGGGATGAAATTAATGGGGAAATGGAGATGGATAACGATTTATGTAGAGAATTGTATCAAATGAGGATGATGGGGGATGGATGACAAATGGGTATTGGAAAACTTTTAGATGAATAGATGGAAATAATGTGAAGACCCACATTGGTGCATACCTTGAGGGGTGGTGAAGTTGTGGAAAAGTGTATGTCAAATTAGATGGAGAGGTGGATTTGGATTTTAGGACATAAGGACCCAAAATGTATTTGAAAGATGAGGTAATTTTAGGTAGATGATAAGAGGAATTAGGAGTTGAAGACGCTATTGGATTAGCAAGTTTGGATGCCAATTTGGGTTTTGCGTTTTGATGCATTTCTTCCATGAGTATTTTGGTATCCCACATTGTTTTGGATTTTGGTTTTTGATTTATGGGCTTTTGTGTATTTTTAGGTTTTTTCTTATCTTTAGAAAGCAGACTCATAGTGCTCCGCTATATGAGCATGTTGTTGAGACTCTCCTTGGTTGGAGTTCTGATCACTTAACCAGTTTTTGCAACACTTCTGGATATGACCAAGTCTCCCACAATAGTGGCATGTGATATTTTTCTTGGAACCCTCCTCAGATGTGCGTTGTCCTTTCTGTTGTGTGGACACACCTTTGCCTTTATTTGTGGCATCCAATTCTTGTTCCACACTGACCATGACACTGGTGCTACCAAATTCCTCTCTCCACCTAGCTTGCTGTAATAGATTATTGTACAACTCATCAAACTTCATTTTAACATTAGTGGAGGTAATGTGTAGCGTCTCAATAAAGTGTTTGTAGGATTTTGATAGACTCTTTAGCATAATCACTACCATGTAGGGAGAGGTTTTCTCTTGTGAGTATTGACTAGACCTCTTTATCATTTTTTATGGTTTTACAATCTCTAGGCTCTATTAGTAACAAGTCCCCTCCCATGATGGCCAAAAGGTATAAAATCAAAGTAAGAAGGTAGCAAGGGGCGGAATGGGAAATTAACTAGACACCATGGTTGTGCTTGACAAGAAACAAGTAGAGATTACACTTCTTTCCAAGAACAATCGAGAAGGGGGGGTATAATTTTCCGCCTCAACTTCTCATTATGAGGAAAACCAAAAAGAGTAAATTGCATTGTGTAAATGATATTTCTTAGCACATTATCTAAAAATGGGAGGACTATTACCTTCTCTCATCTTTGACATGATTTTGAAAATGTTCTAGGAGGGATGAAGAATCATTCCAAACCATTATGGAATCAATTTGAGGGCCTAAGTTAGCAAGGAGACACATCCTCAAATTCCCTTCTCTAAATACATGTTAGATTTTTTGAATTCTTGTGAAGCCAGGAAAAAATTGAGGATGAATAATATAGAAGATAAATGCAATAATAAATATTACCTTCACCTAAAATCCTTCTTTCTCCTTAGGTTGAGCTAAAATAGAGTGCACCCTAACTCCACTTGATTTGCTCTTTTAATTGATTGAATGTGGTTTCTTATGAGACTAATAGAATGATGAGAGGATTGATGAGTAATATTAATGAAAGATTATATAGAAATTTGATGTAGCATAACCCTATGGAAGAAGAATTAGAAAATTAGAAAACATAACATTATGATGAAAGAAAATGTCCTATTAGGGTGAGATGCCTCTATTTTATATAATTCCCAAGAGGCAAAATAAAGGGATAGGTTAGATTGATGACTTAGGAAATGAGAGGAGATTTTATGGATAAATTAAATAAATAAAGACTTTATTTAGTTAATGACTTACGATAGGCTAAAATTAGGCATGGTTAGGTATGGACAACACTGGGGTTAGGCATTTTTAACGATATGGAAAACACTTTGATTGAGAAGGACACATCCGTATAATGATAATTGAATTACAATGGTGAAATGGATTATAAGTTGATTTGGATTTAAATCTATGGATTGCTTAATAATGGTGGGCTACATTTCAAGATTGAATTGGATGGATTGGATTGGGATTATTCATGATTGGATGAAGGATAAATGGATTAGATAGAATGAAATTGGATAGGATTGCAAAGAGGATATGATGGCTAGGATAGAGAAATAGACTAAAACCAATGACAAGTGAAGCCCAAGCCATGGTGAAATATGAAGGATGGAGGACTTGTGCAGATAGAAGATAAAATGATTGAGTGGATGGATGGTGATGAGAAGAAGAAGATAGGAGGGAGCTTGAAGGACTATGTTGTAAATAAAATAGATATCCCACTAGAGGTAGTGTGATTGTGGATAGAAGACGGTAAGGATTCTCAAGATGGGAGGATGAAACATAAAGGGTATGAACGGTGGAGTAATTAAGGTTTGCATTCTCCGAAGCATGCAAAGATATTTTTCCCTTAGTCTTCATCAAGATCAAAGGTGAAAAACAAGAAGCTAGATGGAAATGATATGGATGCAATAGATGACAAAATGATATTATTATGTGAATAGGATAAACACATATGCACTTATACTATTCCCCTTTCCTTATCTAGAGCATAAGATGGAAAGAGACTAAGATAATAAATATGGTATGGAGGACATAAATAAGCTATGGATATATGCATGGATATTTTCCTCCTAACCTTATCAAGGTCAAAGAAAGTGTTGGAGGATGGAGCTATATATGATGATTTGGATTGAATGAATGATAAAATAATGAGGGTATGGAATGGAAGACATGCATAAGATAATTGAGACCAAGTGGGTAATTTATGGTATATAGACATGCAATACTTATGAAGATCATTAGCCTTGTCAAGTTCAAAGGTAGAAAAAGGGGATAGGCTTAATAGGATGGCAGACAAGTAGATTGTATGAAATGGTATAGTAGGATGTGGATACATAGGATGTGGTATGGATGAATCTTGTCATGAAGTGTGTAGTGCAAGAGGATGGGTGATGGAGAGATGTAGGAAGGAAGTATCCGGTTGCATGGATATTATTCCCTTAAAGATGTGCTACAGTAAACCATGTCAATTGGACTTATGGTCATAAAACATGTTAGAATGATGACAAGCAGGATGAACTCAATGGGGAAATCAAGATGGATAAGGATTTATGTAGAGAATTGGATCAAATGAGGATGATGGGGGATGGATGACAAATGAGTATTGGAAGACTTTAAGATGAATAGATGGAAATATTGTCATGTCCAACATTGGTAGATACCTTGAGGGGTAGTCGAGTTGTTGAAAAGTGTATGTCAAATTAGATGGAGAGGTGGATCTAGATTTTGGGACATAAGGACGCAAAATATTTTGGACAATGAGGTAGTTTTAGGTAGATGATAAGAGGCATTATGAGTTGAGGATGCTATTGGATTAGCAAGTTTGGATGCTAATTTGGATTTTGTGCTATGATTCATTCCTTTTATGAGTATTTTGGGGATCCCACATTGTTTTAGATTATGGTTTTTGATTCTTGGAATTTTGTGTATTTTTAGATTTTTTTCTTTGCTTTATGGACCCTTGTGACCTCTTCGATTTAGATTTTTATTTTTATTTTCATTTTGGATCGTGTTTCAATTTTCTTTATCTTTTTGAGTCGATATGTTGATCCTTGTATGTATGAATATTTTTTGGTTTATGCATTATATAATTGGCATCCAAACTGATTGCATGAGCAATGAGATTGGTGGATAAACTATAATTATATGGAGGTCTTATAATTGGGTTAGTGTAGTCATGATGTTGAAAGTGCTTCAAATATGTGTGTCTTTGTTAATATTGATGTCTGATAGGAGGAAAGGGTTTTGACCTAGGCATGATGGGTGGTGGAATGTAGGGACCCAAGATGGATTAAAGGATGAAAGAATTGACTTTAGAATACAAGGCAACAAAAAGGATGAAAAAGATGAAGGACTAGGATATGAAATTTTTAAGGGCCCAATATAGACTTGGAAGGGGTGAGATGGGGATGTTTAAATTTCTTTGTGGGGATTTGGGATTTGGGATGGATGGAAGGAGTACCAATGCCTTGAGTATGGGCTTGATAGCCAAGTCCATTTTAATTTTAATTTGATTTGATGTGGATGGATTCTAAAACTCCTTTCTCATTAAGGTCTAACCATTTGCTCTGCTAATTCATGTTTTGCCAAATTATTTGACCAATGTGATACTTATTGCTTTGGAAACAAGATGGGAGTCCATTTTGAGGAGAATATGACATGAAAGCAAATATAGGCTCATCATGGATAAATCTATTTTGGATGAAAGTAGAGGACTAAATTTTATAGGTTTGAGATTCATGAATAGCTTGTAGAGGATTGGGATCATTGTTGGAGATTTACTTCTAGTAGCCAGTTGATTGTATGTTTGTCATTGATGACAACATATAATATATAGTAGTGTTATGTATGTACTTATCAAAATTATGTTATTAAGCCTTGCGCGGTTAAATATTATTGTTGTAGACATGATGTTTATGTTTTGTTCATACACACAGACTCAGATATGAAGTTTCAGTTGTGTTGTGTAATTATGTTAGTGGCAGTTACAGTTTCTAGAGTTTGTCTATACAGAGCCGATGTATTGCATTGGTTATTGAGTTGCGCTTATCTTCAAGATATGCGTGTGTATATTCAAGTTTAGTTATGAGTTAAAGATAGTTATCTAAAGGTGCCAAACATGTTTCAACAATATTGCATTGTTAGAGTTAATTTGGTGAAGCCGACTTTGTGAAGCGTTGCGCCTATTCAGTTTATATTGCACGGTTGTAATTATGCTTGCGTGATTAGTTAAGCTGACAAGGATGTTATGAAGAGTTTCCTAATAGGTCCCATGATCTCATACTTTGAGGAAGATACTTATAGTGGTTCATTTGTGAAACACTAAGTATGAATGATAAGATAAGAGACAAAAAAAGTACAGAGCAAAATATCAGTTGTGTTTCATTCATCAAGGATCTATGTGAAGAAGAAGTGAAAGATTAAAAATACATTAAAATTGATCAAGATAGTAGGTCTACTCTACAGTTCATCATCAAATATAGTGCATATTTTTTCTATAGAAGGTTGTAGACTTCACCATTAAAGTAGTGATCTTTTGGACAGTGAGTCCCCACCCCTAACAGGGGTATTTATAAAAGACTCCTAACAGGGTCAAACCCTTAACCAGGTCACTATACTTATTGCATTGTAAAGAACAACTCCTAACAGGGTTGCAAGATCTTCTAACAGGGATTATTATAAACAAGTATAGTTCATTGT
>MU223399.1:261110-271191 GCA_018584345.1 Thuja plicata
TAGTGCCAGATTTAGTTGTAAATGCCAGTCTCTACCAGACTTGCTCACAGTTCTGTGTAGGATTTTGAGAATGTTTTTGTTCGATGCCTCAGCCTGTCCATTACCTTGAGGATAATAGACTGAAGAGCAATGTTGAGTAATGTGCAACTGTTCACAGAGGTCATCAATGTCTTAGTTTTTAAATTGGCCCCCATTGTCTGTCACAATTGAAGAGGGTATCCCATATCTACAAATAATGTAGTTTAGAATGAACATAGCCACCTGTTCGCCAGTGGCTTTGATTAGCGGCATGGCTTTGACCCACTTTGTGAAATACTCAATGGCCGTAATGATGAACTTGTGTCCATTTGAAGAGTTAGGATATATTTGTCTGACCAAGTCAAAGGTCCATTGCTGGAATGGCCAATGTGTTATGAAAGGTATCAGTTCTCTGGCAGGAGCATGGATGAGGTTTCCATGTGTTTGGCATTTAAGACATGCTTTGGAAAATTGAATAGCATCTTTCTCCATGGTAGGCCAATAATAGCCTACTCTGAGTGGTTTTTTAGCTAATGAAAAGTCATTCGAGTGTGATCCACATACACCTTCATGGGCATCTTTTAAAGCTAGATCAGACTCTTCTAGTTCTAAACACTGAAGAAGTGTACCATCGAGACTACGTTGATATAGGTTGTTAGTTATGAGGATGTAACGCGATGCTGTCCTAATTAGGGATCTTCTCTCATTTCTAGATAGATTGGCGGGAATGGTTTGGTCAGAAAGATAGGCAATAATACTGGCATATCGGGATTGATTGGGAGTATTTAAGGCACAGATTACCTGGTATTTTGGATTGGCAAAGGTAGGATAGGATATTTCTTCTACCAAGAAGTCATAGCGGAATTAATGTTCCTCTAGTTGTAACATGGATGCCAAGGTAGCTATAGCATCTGCAGCTTTATTCTCTGATCTTGGTATCTACTAAAAAGTGATGAAGACAAAGTATTTCTTCAAATCATCAACTAGTTGCTTGTAGGGCATCAAATTTTCATCTCTTGTTTGATATTCCCCATTGATTTGATTTATAACTAGTTGGGAGTCACCATATATGCGTAGCTCAATGATCTTCCATTCTATGGAAAGCTTGAGGCCGTTGACCAATGCTTCATATTCTGAGATATTGTTGGTGCATGGAAACATTAATTTGTAAGATTTGGGAATCTTATATCCTTATGGAGTAATGAAGAGAACCCCGGCTCCAAATCTTTGTTGAGTAAATGACTTGTCAAAGTACATCTTCCATGAATGTTCGGTGAGATGCATGATTGTTTCATCAGGGAATTCAATTAGCAATGGTGTATCATCCTAGAGTGGTGAATCGGCCAGTTGATCTGTAGGTACTTGTCCTTTGATAGCCCTCCATTCAACATACTCAATGTCAAACTCATTGAAAATGAGGACCCATTTTGCCAAGCGGCCTATTAATTTTGTTCTACTTAAAATATACTTTAGAGGATCGATCTTAGCTATGAGCTTGACTGTGTGAGAAAGCATGTAGTGTCTCAATTTTTGTGATGTGAAGACAACTGCTAAGCATGCTTTCTCAATAATGCTATAATTGAGCTCATAAGCGACTAGAGTTCTACTAATGTAGTAGATAGCTCGCTCTTTCTTTGTTTCATCCTCTTGCACCAGTAATACTCCTAGTGATGTAGTTGTAGCTGAAATATATAGGAGCAAAGGTTTTCCATGAATCGGTGCCATAAGAATAGGTGGTGAAGCTAGGTATGCCTTTAATTCTCTGAAGTTTTCTTCACAGTGTTCATCCCAGTTGAATGTAACCCCTTTATGTAGTAGCTTAGTAAAGGGTTGTGCCTTATCTGCAAGTTGGGACAAGAATCTCCTAATAGACTAGAGTCTTCCTTGTAGTGTCCTCATTTGGCTGATATTACATGGCGGAGTCATTTCTAGAATAGCTTTTACCTTTGTCGGATCTACCTTGATTCCCTTAGCTGATACTATGAATCCTAGGAGCTTACCTGATTGAACCCCAAAGGCACATTTCTTTGGATTGAGTCTGAGTTGGAACTGTTCCATTCGATCTAATATCTTTCCTAAATCTGCAATATGAGTGCCTCTTTCTTTGGATTTAGCCAGTGTGTCATCAACATAGTCTTCCATGTTTTTGTGCATCATGTCATGGAATATGGTTGTCATAGCTCTTTGATATGTTGCTCTGGCACTCTTTAGCCCAAATGGCATGACGTTCCAGCAAAATGTGCCCCATGCACATGTGAATGCAGTTTTCTCTTGATCCTCAGGGGTGATCTTGATTTGATTATAACCTGAGAATCCATCCATTAAGGAATACATTTGGTAGCCAGCTGTAAGGTCTATGATCATGTCAATATTTGGTAGAGGGAAGTCATCCTTCGGACATGCTTTGTTGAGGTCTCTGAAGTCTGTATAGATTCTAATAGATTTATCAGTTTTAGAAATAGGGACCACATTGGAGATCCAAGCTGCATAGGCAATGACTCAAATGAATCCAAATTTTAACAACTTTTCTAATTCTACTTTCACCAGTAATGCAACATGACGATGCATTTTTCTAAGTTTTTGTTTCACGGGCTTGATCCTAGGAGCTATAGATAAGTGATGCATAATGAGATTGGGATCTAGCCCTGGCATATTAGTGTAGGACCATGAAAAGTTGATCTTCTACTCCTTCATGAACTCTGTGAATTGTTCCTTCTCTTCTTCTAATAGGGATTGTGATAGATGAACTATTTGAGGATCTTCAACAGTGCCCAAGTTCACTGGCTGTGTTGGTTCAATTAATACCAAAGATCTTTCCTGAAAGTGTTTAGGGAGGATATCAAGAATCTCATCCTTTGGTGCCTCTAAGAGGTTTTCACCATCGGATACATATTTTTTCTTTACTATTTTGGGATCTGATACTCCCATAGAGTGGTTTTCACCATCAGTCTGCTTTTTCTTTTTATTTTTCAATTTGTGACTAAGAAACTTGATATCTTCCTGTGACATGTTCTCGCTCTTGCATTGCTGGAAGAAGGTTAAGGTTCACAAGCATTAAGATAACAAGCTAGGGAGTGATCATTGGAAAAGTCAAGCATAGGTGTAGGATTTGTTTCAGTCCAATCAATTAGGTCTGGAAGTACCAATTTTAGGGAGTCAAATTCTAAGAAGGACAGCATCGTGTTAGCATCAAAATTGTTAACCGACATGACACGGTCTGTTAAGTTAATATCTTCGATGTTTAGATCTATAAGAGTGAGATTGTTGTTAAAAGGGTCATTGTCAGTTATATATGGATCAAACTCTAGTGACTCATCAGTAGATAACTCATCATCATCTCTTTGTAGAAGGAGGCTTCTTTCTTGTAGCCTATGAAATTCTTGTAGAGTTATGTACTCACCAGTGTCTCCGTCAATGATTGGGGGAAGGAACTCTTCTTCTACTTCAGGAGGATCAGTGTCATTGAAAGGGATGTTAGGTCGTCTACTAGGAGCTGCAGAAGCTGCAAATATGTGAATTGTTTCTATCCCAATTTCTTCAGAAGCAATAGATAACCGATCATACTCATAGTCATGAGAGTCTGTGACATCATCATTAGATCTATTCAAATATTCAGCAATGTTTATTTGATGGACTTGGTTAGCTGCTTGTAGATCAAAGTGAGGTAGATCTAGGACATGTGTAATAGTGACCAATTGCCCCCACTTAGGATGTAAATTATGTGGTCAGGGTTCGTCTTGAGTGATTGTAGCTATGGTGTCTCCTACCTCTTGAATGGGTGGTTGTTCTAATAAAGGAGTATGAAGATCCTATGGTACCTCAAAACTAGGTATGTAGCATTCTCCTTGATATTAAGGATTCTCTATACCAATATGTAGCAATCTCTCATAAAGCCATGGGTCTGATACTATTTCATCTTTTTTATCACTCTCTACATCAGAAGGTGGACTCTGCTTTAAAGTAGGTTTGTTGGTTTGAGTATTAAAGCCCAGTCCTATTTTATCTCTATTGAGGTGGAACTCCATGGGTATGGGTTCAATGATCCCTCGTCCTGTGTCATTTAGAGGTTCTTTTCCTTTGTATCCCATTTGTTTGAGGAAATCATATCCCTTTCCATACTGTTCTAGGGATATCTTTACATTTTTGACCTCAAAGTCCACTGGTTCTCCTTTGTAAAGCCAATTTAAGACTGCCTGCTCTTCTGTGTTATCTGAAGAAGACATGGATGCCTTTATCATACCAGTAGCCTTGTGTACTTCTGGTTCCTGGACTGTGAGAAGTGTAAATGTTGACGACGGTTTTCCATAGGATCATGGTGATACTAGAAGCTCTGTCAGGGAGGGAGTCAGCTCCAACTTGTATTTTCCCATACCTGTTTCTTGAAGTTTCAATGTTTTGCTAAAGCCATTCATGACCATGTCTTTGGTAGTTTCAGGAGTAACTACATCCATAGCCTCCTTGTTGTGTGGGATCATGCTACCTACTTTAATATTGTTGCAAGCATAGTTGGCATCCGCAGGAATTGTTATCTCTATTCCATTATGTGGGAATTTGATGCATTAATGATAAGTGGATGGTACAACTTGCATCTCATGGATCCATGGTCTCCCTAGTAGAATTTTGTAGGCTAGGGGTAGATTCAGAACTTGACATATAACATCTCTTTTAGTTGGTCCAACTCTGATGGGTAGACAAATAATACCTCGGGAGGATCTTTCTTCCTCATCATATGCTTTGATGGTTATTTTATTTCTAGATTCAATTGTTTTCTCTAAGAGGCCTAGCCTCCTAACAAGATCCAGTGTCAGATATTTAATCTGGTGCCTCCATCTATCAACACGCATCTAACACAGGATTTATGAATAAGAACTTTGATATGGAGGGGTTGATTGTGTGGATGGGTCAATGACTTTTCATCTTCTTTAGAGAAGGAGAGGTAATGTGGCGCTGAGATGTGATTGACCATCACTTGGAATTTGTCTATATCTATATCCTTTGGAACATTAGCAGCGTGTAGAGCTTGTTCTAGGATTTCTCTATGCACCGTGGATATTTTGAGTAATTCAAAGATGGAAATTTTGGCAGCAGTTCTTTGCAATTGATCCACCAAGTCATATTTCACACCAGGGGTAGTGACCACATGTTTTGCTCCTAGTTTAGGAATAGTGATAATAGGACCCTTGGGTGTGGATGTCAGTTTTGGAGGTCCCTTGATCATAACTTGTGCTTGGCTCTGGGTTACAGCATTTGTGGAGGATGAGGCTCCTTTGATGGTGACCATGTTGACAGATTCATTTTTAATGTTGAGCATATTGATCACATTGTCATTCTTGGAATAGGTGTAGTTTACCTCATTACCTTTCCCTTTGGATGTTTCTCCTTGATTGTAATTGGGTAATGGTTTATTAAATGATGTGTGATCTTCATTCATAGTGTGTCCATCCACCTTGATCTTACCCCCTTCAATGAGGTCTTGGATAACGTGCTTGAGCTTGAGACAATTATTTGTCTTGTGTCCCTTGTTTTTGTGGAAGACACAGTAAGAGTTATCATCCCACCATCTAGGTTTGACCATTGGTTCCCAAGGTTTAGAATCAAAAATCGTAAGGACTTTGTTATCCACCAATGTTTTTAAGATGGTCTCAAGAGGTTCTCCCAAAGGTGTGAATGTTCTTTGGGGTTTTGAATTCCATGTTCAGCCCTTGTCATTATCATTGTTGGCTTTGAAAATGGGAGGTGTTATTTTAGCCTCCTTACTTGCTTGCATACCATTGGTCAGATTGAATGCTTTAGTTTTGGAATTAATGTTAGAAGCATCAACCACTCTGTCATTGACAACGTTTTTATTTTGTTTCCACCATTTAGGCTTAGAATTGGAGCTACTACTTTTGCTTTCATTTTGTAGGGTAATCTCCCCCTTTTTTACCATGACTTCTTCGATACGGAGAGCATTCTTAATCATCCTATCGAAGCTAGGAGGATCTTTCATTTGTAGAGCATAGCTCAATTCAGGTATGAGATTATTAACAAAGATCTCCATCTTTTTTGTTTCAGGGATGACTCTTGAATATCGTGCAAAGATCTTCCTCCATCTTTGTAGGAAGTGTGTAAGGGATTCCCCATTTTCTGCTTGGTGTTACATAGATCCATCATGGTGACATCATGTTGAATGTTGTAGGAGTAATGTTGAATGAACCGATGCATTAACTCCTTGAATGTTTTGACTTTAGGATTCAATTTTGAAAACCACTCCATGGCATTTCCCCCTAGACTTCCTGGAAATAGTCGCATGAGGTAGGTGGGTTCGTGCATGTACTCAATGCTAAGAGCACAAAATTCTCTCACATGGTCATGTGGATCGGTTTCCCCTGTATACTTGTCATATTTTGGTCTTTCCACATTAGGAGGAAATAGAACCATTGTGATACTTTTATCGAAAAGAAATGGACAAATGGCATCCAAAGAGTATTTTGTTTTTGGTTTATCCTTCTCTTGTTTGAGTTTTGTGAGCTCGGTTTTCATTTGATTGAGCTGTTTAGTAAGGATGGATATGGGGTTTGGTACCTCCTTTTCTTTGAGATCATTCACATTGTAATCCTGGGGTAATTTGACACCCGTGGATGCTAAATGGAGGAATTATTTTTCTTTGTCATCTCCAATTATTCATTCCAACAGCTTATGGACTCTCTTACTTTGTTTAAGCTTCTCGTATTCATCTTCAGGGATCTCTTTGTCACTATTTGACCCAAATGGATTACGTTCAAACCTGGGTCTTTCTTCCTCTTCCGTGCCTACGGATTGTGCTTGTTTTCCATCATCATAACCCTCAAAGGCTTTACTCTAATCGTTAGTGTTGCTACCAATTTGAGGTGAATCNCACTATTTGACCCAAATGGATTACGTTCAAACCTGGGTCTTTCTTCCTCTTCCGTGCCTACGGATTGTGCTTGTTTGCCATCATCATAACCCTCAAAGGCTTTACTCTAATCGTTAGTGTTGCTACCAATTTGAGGTGAATCAAGATCAAATAGGGAATTTTGAGAAGTTTCTCCTTGAAAGTGTGATGTTTTAGGAGGCACTTTGGATCCTTCAGTTGTGTACTTGTTGCATCTTGTGTTAACCATGAAGTTTGTTTCTCAACTTCGTCAACGTTTCCCAATAGTGCAAGCAAGGATTCCAGATCGTTCAAGTGGGTGTGTCTAAGTAGAAGTAATTGTTTGTTTGTTGGTGGATGTAAATTATTCCAGTGTTAGAGGGTTAGAATGCCCTGATAGTGAGCTGGGAATCAAGTTGTTGATAGAGAATGGGTAGACCACACGTATTGAACTGATCATGAAAGACTGACTAAGCATGCAAGGTAGACATTTCAAAAAGTTTTTGAAAATAACAGTAGGGAGACCAGAAGAGACAATAGGGACCAGCTAAAGAGAAAAAAGGGTACCTAAAACAACTGAGACTTCCTAGGAAAAGCTGCTAGAAATGCCCACTGTCTTGAATGCGAGCTCCCAGATACGATCCTCTGACGGAACCAGATGCGATCTTAAATCTTGGATGCGATCCTAAAAACTGGATGCGACTATATGTTTGACCAAATACGATCCAATGCACCAGCTATGATCTGAAATACCAGATATGACTCAGGAAAAATGGGATGCAATTTTATGATGATTTTGTCAGTTTTGGTCCATTTTGACAAATTTGTTTTTTGAGGAACGTGAAGTTGTTTGTTTCCAAATTGCATCAAGAGGTATTGTAGGGCGTGAAAAACACTTGTACACCAGGGTATGAAATTTATTGATTGTTGTGAGGAGATTATTTTTTTAGTGATCTTTCTGACACATCAGACAGTTTTGCATTGTTAAAGGGATGAATCAAACACACATCTTTTCCTATTCTCTAGGTGGAGGATGAAAATATTTGCTCATTGACTTAGGTACACACTCAAATGCTAATCAGAATACAACCATCACCAAGCACGCAATGGCTCCAGTCATGATGTTGTATTAGCCGACTCCAAACGCAAGTGAGGGCATGATATGACGAGTGTCTTGGGGCAATTACTTTTTGCCTTGCACTAAGATTATCACCCTTTCGGGGATGAATCAGGAATTCTTTCAGTTGAATGTGTTGTAGATTATTGGGCAATCCATTCAAAACTGTCCCCCATAGAATTGCACAAGGCAAAATTGAGGCGTATAGCCCTATGAGTACTTGAATATATAGTCTCGCAAGCAAGATTCAAGCAGCTCCACTCTATATATACCCTGATATGTTCAAGGAATGATGTCAAAATTTCAAGAATAAAACCAGTTCCATCTTCCGAGGCTTTGGCCTACAAGGAAGCAACTATTTATAGTGAGTTGGAAGGGTCAGCGAAAGACCTGTCCTCACTTGGGTCGTTCCTGGGAGATTTTTTCCTCAACCAGCAGGCCCTCTATTGTTAAAAAGATCAGTAACCAGGATTCGCGAGCTTAGGAATCCTAGATTTCTGATTCTTCAAAAGAAGAAGAGCATACTCTCCTAGTCCATGTCATTTTATCCTCAAGTACTATAAACAAGGTTCTTTCCCCCAAGCTATGTTGAGCTTGTTTTAAGTGTTCCTATTTTAAAGAAAACAAAAAGCTTTGAAAAGGGAAAATTATCTTGTTCAATTACCACAATGATTTAATGCTTTGTTTTGTTCAATTACTGATTTCCAAAATTAATTATACGATTGAACTTGTTCATTTAACCCACATGATTTAGTGCTTTATGTTGTTCAATTACTTTTCCAAATTGAATTAAATGATGTGTTTGTTGTTCATGTACTCCCAATTTTGTCACAAATGATAAGACAATGTCTGACTTTCTGATTTTCCTCAAGAGGAAAAGAGCATAATATCTGATTGTCTTAGCAAGTTTGAGAAATGGTTTTTAAGTTTGGGAAAGCAAATAAACAGAAGTCAATACGGAAGGGGTTTGTTAACCTGTAAAAACCACATTAGTATCCTTTTAATTTTGACTCCATGAAAACCGCGAAAAAGCACCTGCAAACACTTGTTTAGCTGCAAAATATAGAAAGCACAACTTGTCAAACTTGTTAGGATTAGAGAAATCAAATGGACAAGCTTTAAAACCATATACAATCCTAAATTTCACTAGATGTGATGTAGTATCCAGGATATGATCCTATTTACCAAATATGAGCCCTTGCTGACCAGATGCGAGCCAAAACTAGATATGATCTGAGAAATCTCAGATGCGATCCAGAATTTATGCAATGTGAGGGTGTATCTGGGATGCGAGCCTGCAAGATTAAATGTGATTCTGTGTCTGATTCCTGAGCCTGCAAATTGCCAGAAAAGTGTTAGAAAATGAGGCTAAATTGAAATTTGAGCCCCACAGTGGGCGCCAGAAATGTGTGTGTGTATTTGGGTACCTGATGAAAACAACACAAACACTCAATAAGTCATTATGTTAGTCCAAAAGGGTTAAAAAAGCATGTAAAACCCACTAAAACTGACCTATTGCCTTCTAACTAGAAAGAGTGTAATTCATAACATACTAGCCCTTAGAATATGTTATAAATCAGTGACCAATACTATTCTAGCATGAAGGATTTAATCCAAATTTAAGCTAAAAAGATGAAAAAGCATGTAATTTAGCTTTAAAAGATCAAACTAAAACAATGAACTGGCATGAGATAATAAGTGAAATGCAAATCTAGGATGAATCCAATAGCATAACAATGTAATTTTGATCTAAATGTGAAGGCTTATTTGCTCTCAAAATAGGCTTCTATTTATAGAAGAATGGGAGAGAGAGAGAGGGGGGACAAGGTTCATTTATGAATTAGGAGACTCATAAATGAATATGTAAGAGCCATTAATGCCCAAGGCCTTAATAAGGCATGGGAGAGACATAGTCTCAAGGCACCTTCATTAATAAGGCATTAACGAAAGCCTTAAAGAGGTAAGGGAGGATGGCTTGAGAAAATGGACTTTAAGAAAGTCCAGCTTGAGAAAGTGGACTTTCTCAAGTGGGTTGAGTTGTTAAGTATTCCTTAAGGGAATGTGACAACATT
>MU223399.1:271285-294802 GCA_018584345.1 Thuja plicata
ATTCATTTAGAAATATAGGAATTAATTATTTAAACAATGAAATTGCTTTTTAATAATTAGGGGACTATAGCCATTTTAATTAAATTAAATAGGCTAGGGGGAATGGGTTAATTGCAAGTGGGTATTTTATTTAGGGATTTATTTAATTCCTTTATAATTAAATACTATAGCCATGTTTGATTTTTGATTTGATTTAATTGGTCGAAATTGATTTGAATTATATGGCTATAATAGTTAATATAAATCAGTGATAAAAATCACCTAGGATATTAAATTGATTTTAAGAATTATGCCAAGCAGTAACAGGGTCGTTTGGACATAATTGAAGGTATGATCACATTTAGGGAAAATAGGGTCCATAGTTGGAACAGACCAAATTCAGGTGGTTACAGTATACACATATACTTGTCCACTTTTCTTATCCAGAGAATAAGATGGAAAGAGACTAAGATAATAGATATCATATGGAAGACTTAAATAAGATACGGATATATGCATGGATATTTTCCTTCTAACCTTATCAAGGTCAAAGAAAGTGTTGGAAGATGTAATACAAAGGTTATAGCAAGAAGTGTAGTGTTCCTCCTTTGTCTCCAATAAGCTACCCAAGTCAATTTGGATTCTCCTAGGATCCTATATCCTTTCCCACACAATTTATTCTACCTATCCAAGGTGGTAGAACTAAATTCCAACCTTTCCCAATTGGATACAATCCAATTCAATTTCTTACACTTTTGAGCTTTAGGGACACTAGCCCTATTTTAGGCCTCAACCTAGAACTCTTCACCAGTGAATTCACCAACTCAAACTAGCTATTGGGACACCTTCCTTATGTCCTAAGAACCAAGAATCACCCTTTGGTTTAGTCCTCTAACTTTCGTATAGTACCTATCTAGGACTGTCCTAGAATTCCTTGTAGTACTACCCAAGAGGTTTTCCCAACTTAACTTTCCCTCCTGATCACCTTTTATAAAAATAAGGGTATATTCAGATACCCTTTATGAAGTTATGTCAGAACCCAAATCCTTGAAGTTCAACTCCACTCCAGCAACCCCTAACTCTCACCAAGTTCACAGACCTAATAGGCCTAATTAGGCTTGGATTTCAAGGTAAGTACTAGAAATTGGGTGCATGGGATTGAAATAGTGCTCAAGATATCTTCAAATAACTCCCTAAAAATCAAATCCACTCCTAATTCACTCAACCAATCTTTTTAACAAACATAATACTCCATTCTCCTTCATTCTAGGCTGAATACATTGAGATATTCAGCCTAGGGCTTGATGCATGAGGGCCTTTCCCTTTGATCCATTTCCTAAGCTTGAAGAATCATTAAATAAGCTATCTTAACTTTCATTTTCTAAGATCTTAGAGAAATCCACTGATTAGAATGCAAGTTAGGACTCCATTTATAAACTGTACTCCAAATAGACTCCTCCTTGGACTACTTTTTGGAAACTTCAAATAAAACTTATCAAATCAAAACTAAATGACTCCAAATAAAATTTAGAGTGACAATAACACAAAATACATTCAAGGAATTAACTTGGTTTTCCAAAATCTCACATCAGACATCCGTACAACTCAAAAATGCTCACAAAATAGCTTCATATTCCATTTCTCCTGCATCAAAATTACATCTCAGAACTTCTAACCATGTTGATTCAAAGTAAGAACTTAAGAACACATCAAATGTGAAGTTGGATCAATCAAAAATGCCCTGTGACTATTGGGCTACCATCTTGCAACTCTTGAGCAACTTTTTGATAACTTTTGCAACATGTGGAAAAACTTGTCTTTTTGGACTCGATGACCTTAGGAATGAGTCCAAAACTATATAAATGACATAAAATGCTAAGAATAACATGAATCCAAGGAATTTACCACTAAGGACTCTAAAACACAAAACATGCTTAAAGAGACATAATCCTAACTAGGTGATCCAAATGGACTAAGGCATCTCTAGGCTCATAAGGTTGCCTAAGAGATCCTTGACCATACACACATGGATCCCAAAACCAAAATAGGATGATCTTCTAAGATCAGTCTCTTTATGACAAAAAGATCCTCTAGGATTAAAATAGAGACAAATATGGGTGCACTACACCATACTCCCTAAGACAAAATTAACTCAAGTCCCTTGAGTTGGGAGATCTTTTAGATTTAAACTAGTCTTCTTGATCTCTTTAGGTGTTAACCAAGTAGCATCCTCCATTGAATGGTGTTTCCATTTGACTAGGTATTCATAGAAGGTGGATCTCCTGGTACTTTGGCTATCCTCTTGTCCAATATGTAGTCAATCTCTTGTGTTGGTGTTTTTGGTAAATCTTGTAGCTCTTTGTCCTGTGGAAGATCTTGAGCACCTGTAATGGAGACATCAGTGACAAGACCTTTGTATGGATATAGGTCAGCTATATTGAAAATGGGAGATAAGCCAATGGTGGAAGGTAATTCAATTTTGTATGCATTATTGCCACATTTCTTCAAGATTCTAAAAGGCCCTATCTTTTTCATCATCAGCTTGGTGTAATTTTCCTTTGGTAGTCTTTCCTTCTTCAGGTGAACCATAACCATGTCTCCAACTTTGAATTTGACATCTCTCCTCTTGGAATCTACATCTTGTTTGTACTTCTCAAAGGTTTGTTGCAGTCTGTCCTTCACTTGTTGATGAATGGTCTTCATTACCTCTACAAAATCCTTAGCTTGGGCACTCCTCTAGCTAAAATATTGAATATTTCTTAGCTCCAAGACACCCCTAGGGTGTGATCCATAAACAATTTGGAAGGGACTGAGTCTATCCATCCGATTGAGGGTGGTAGACAGATGACATAGCTAAATTATAGATATCCCAAGGTAATGATTTTGTAGAGGTAATGAAGACCATTCATCTTCAAGTGAAGGAAAAACTGCAACAAACCTTTGAGAATAATCAGATGGATAGACTACAACAAACCTCTGAGAACAAATCTAGCTATGTCATCTGCCTCCCACCCTCAATCAGATGGACAGACTGAAGTCATCAATAGACATCCACAATGCTTATCTTTTATAATGTTCTCCCTCATAGAACAATCAGGGATGCACAATTGACTCCCTTTAAACAACAATCCTTCTTGAATCATAGATTTTGCAAATTTAGTATGATATCTATCTCCTAGTTCCAAACAAACTTGGTAAATTTCTTTGAAGTCTGCATCATTGGGATACACGTCTTTGAGGAAAGAGATACCTACACTTTCCAAGGCCACTTCTTGTATAGCCAAATTCCTTCTGCTCAAAGCATAGCTACCTTGTTAGCTACTCCCTTTTTATGCTTTATGGTGAAGGTGAATGCTTTCAAGTATTCCATCCACTTGAGGTGTCTATGGTTCAGTTTCTCCTACCTATTAAGAAAACTCAAAGCATGATTGTCAGCAAATACAACAAATTCTTTTGGCAATAAGTAATGCCTCCACTTTTTTAGTGATTGGACCATAGCATACATCTCTAAATTATATGTAGAGTACTTCTTCTTAGCTTCATTAATATTTTCACTAAAAAATTCCACATGCTCCCTTCTTGACTGAGAACACCCCCAATGGCTCTCTTACTAGCATCACATTCAATGGTGAACACCTTGTGAAAATCAGGGAGTGTTAAGATGGGTTGTTGAGAGACTCTTGTCTTCAAATATTCAAAGGATTTGTCTGCAACATCAGTCCATACAAACTTGCATTTCCTTCCCCCTTTGATAGTGTCTATCATTGGTGCACTCACCCCACTGAAATTCTTCACAAATTTCCTATAGAAGCTAGCTAGTCCATGGAAAATTTTGACTTCACTGAAAGATTTTGGAGTTGGCCAATTCAGTATGGCTTCTACCTTGGAAGGATCCATTTTCAAATTACCTTTGGAAATGACAAAGCCAAGAAATATCAGTTCCTCTTGCATAAACACACATTTTTCCAAATTTATCCTCAACTTTTCTTCATGTAGCCTCTTCATTACCATATCTAAATAGACCAAATGCTCTTCTTTATCTTTTCTAAAGATCAATATATCATCTAAATAAACAACTACAAAGTGGTTTATGAAAGGTTTAAGGGCCTCATTCATTAATCTCATAAAAGTACTAGGAGCATTAGAGAGGAGAAAGGGCACCACTTCCCATTCAAACAACCCCTCATTGGTTTTGAAAGTTGTCTTCCACTCATCCCCTTCTCTGATCCTATTTTGATGATACCCACTCTTTAGATCAATTTTTGAGTAATATTTTTCCCCTCCTAGGCAGTCCATGAGATCTTCTATCCTTGGAATAGGAAACCTATATCTGATGGTTATCCTATTGATGGCTCTAGAGTTAGTACACAGCCTCCATGTATCCTCTTTCTTAGGTGCTAGGACTGCATGGACTTCACAAGGGCTTATGCTCTTCCTATTTTCCCATCAACTCTTGAATCTATCTTGCAACTTCTGCATTTTGGTTAGGGGTCAGTCTGTAAGCATCCTTATTTGGAAAGGTAGAACTAGGCATGAGGTATATACAATGGCTAATATCCCTCTGTGGTGGTAAAACATCAGTATTCTTCTCTGCAACTATTCCTTTGTATTTGTTTAACAAATCTGCTACTTCCTTGGGGCCAACACTTCTATGAGGTTCTTAACCTTTTTGTGTATTCTTAGGCTCTATTTTGGGCTTTACTATGATGGAAAAAAAAGGTGTGCCTCTCTCCATAAGAACTTTCAAACATTCCTTCTCTCCCACTAAGGTAACATTGTTTGTTAAGGCTTTGTCTTTCTCAGAATCAGGGAGAGGTATCATAGTGTAACTAATCCCATTCTTAGTCAAATTATACACATTTTTCTTCCCCCCATGTTGGGCATCAACATCATATTTCCAAGTTATTCCTAGAAGAAGATGGCATGCATCCATATCCACAACCTCACACAAAACTTTATCTTTATATTCTCCTACTTGAAATTCTACCCAACATTGCTCATCTACTAAAGCTTGTTGATCCTTATTAAGCCAAGATAATTTATAGGGGCTTGGGTCAGGTATTTTATTCAAACCTATCATATCTATCATTGCATTAGAAACTAAATTCTCTATAGAACCAGAATCAACAATAACTTTGCAAATCTTACCAAGTACCTTGCAGTGAGTTCTAAATAGCCTCTTCCTTTGTGGGGGCTCCTTGGGAGTTGGCATCTTTAGGAGTGTCCTTTTGAATATTATGCATTCTCCTTGCTCCAAGTCTACAGGTCTGGATGTAGTGGTGTGGTAGGAGGTCATGCTTTGACAGTCCTCATCTTGAGTGATTTGGACTCTTCTATCTCCTTCGGATGTACCAACCTTGTTTGGACATCTAAAAGATTGGTGACCAATCTAATTGTAGGAAAAATACTTCCCAGTGAATGTGGAGTTTCTTCTACCTCCTGACCTTCCTCTGCTACTACCTCTACTCCCTCTGAAATTACCTCTGTTATTCTACTCTCTATCATACTCTTGGTGATTGGATTCTCCCTGTGGTCTTGCAGATGATCATCTTCCTTGAAACCTTCCCCTACCTCTGAAACCATTTCCTCTTCCTCTACTATTTTTTTATCCTCTCCTTCTTTGTTTTTCTTCAATCTTCATACCCATCTGATAGCATTGGTGTACAGACTATGGAAAAAATAAACTTAGTTCATCATGGATATTGTACTTGAGCCCATTCATGTATCTAGCAAGTTTTTGTTTCTCACTTTCAGAGGCCTTTGGCTTCATGGAGATCTTGTGGAATTCATCAGTGTAAGATCCCACATCAAGATCATTTTGCTTCAAATTTTGTAACTTATTGTGCAGAGTTACTTCATAGTCTTTAGGAATAAATTGCTTCCTAATTTCTCTTAACATCTTCTTCCATGTGATTATAGGGTCATTTTCTTTCTCTACCCTCTCCTTTTGTAGGAAGTTCCACCAACTTAGTGCAGGTCCTTTCATTTTGGACTTGGCAATCTTTGTTCTTTTTGAGATAGGAATATCCTCACATCCAAAATAAATTTCTAGGGCCTCCACCCAATCCATGCATTCCTCAAAGTCCTTCTTACCCATAAACATTGGTAGGTCTGGTTTGTTATCTCTCCTATCCACTCTCTCCAAAGATTCTAAGATTCTTTTCTCTTCTGGTACCTTTGTCTTCTCTTCATCACTCTCCTCTTCTTCTTCTTCTTGGTGTTACTCTGATTCATCCCCATTAGTCCTGCTTGTCTGATAATTCTTCAATTTCTCTATTTCTACTTCCATCTTCTTATTCTTAGCCTCCTTCTCCCTCACAATCTTGGCTAGCTCCATGTTAGCGAACCTCATAGGGATCTCTACCTCAGTATCTTCAGTCTTCTTTGCCATTCTTATTCCCAAGATCTCTTCTAAGCTCTGATAGCACATAATGCAGAGGTTACAACAATAAGTGTAGTGTTCCTCCTTTGTCTTCAATAAGTCACCCAAGTCAATTTGGATTCTCCTAGGTTCCTAAATCCTTTCCCACACAATTTCTTCTACCTATCCAAGGTGGTGGAACCAAATTCCAACCTTTCCCAATTGGATACAATCCAATTCAATTTCTTACACTTTTGAGCTTTAGGGATGCTAGCCCTATTTTAGGCCTCAACCTAGAAGTCTTCACCAACTCAAACTAGCTATTGGTATACCTTCCTTATGTCCTAAGAGCTAATAATCACCCTTTGGTTCAGTCCTCTAACTTTCGTACAGTACCTATCTACGACTGTCTTAGAATTCCTTATAGTACTATCTAGGAGGTTTTTCCAACTTAACTTTTCCTCTTGATCACCTTTTATAAAACTAAGGGTATATTTAGATACCCTTTATGAATTTATGTCAGACCCCAAATCCTTGAAGTTCAACTCCACTCCAGCAACTCCTAACTCTCACCAAGTTTGCAGACCTAATAGGCCTAATTAGGCTTGGATTTCAAGGTAAGTACTAGAAATTGGGTGCATGTGATTGAAATAGTGCTCTAGATGTCTTCAAATAACTCCCTACAACTAAAATCCACTCCTAATTCACTCAACCAATCTTTTTAACAAACATAATACTTCTTTCTCCTTCATTCTAGGCCGAATACATTGAGATATTCAGCCTAGGGCTTGATGCATGAGGGCCTTTCCCTTCAAGCCATTTCCTGAGCTTGTAGAATCATTAAATAAGCTATCCTAACTTTCATTTTCTGGGCTCTTAGAGAAATCCACTGGTTAGAATACAAGTTAGGACTCTATTTGTAAACTGTACTCCAAATAGACTCCTCCCTGGACTGCTTTTTGGAAACTTCAAATAAAAATTATCAAATCAAAACTAAATGACTCCAAATCAATTTTAGAGTGACAATAACACAAAATAAATTCAAGGCATTAACTTGGTTTTCCAAACTCACACCTCACATGGCCGTACAATTCAGAAATGCTCACAAAACCGCTTCATATTCCATTTCTCATGCATCAAAATTGCATCTCAGAACTCCTAACCATGTTGGTTCAAAGTAAGCACTTAAGAACACATAAAATGTTAAGTTGGATAGATCAAAAATGCCCTGTGACTGTTGGGCTACCATCTTGCAACTCTCGAACAACTTTTGTAAGTTGCATGAGCAACTTTTTGACAACATTTGGCAAAACTTGTCTTTTTGCACTCGATGACCTTAGGAATGAATCCAAAACTATGCAAATGAAATAAAATGCTAAGAATAACATGAATCCAAGGAATTTACCACTAAGGACTCTAAAACACAAAACATGCTTAAAGAGACATAAGCCTAACTAGGTGATCCAAATGGACTAAGGGATCTCTAGGCTCATAAGGTTGCCTAAGAGATACTTGACCATACACACATGGATCCCAAACCCAAAATAGGATGATCATCTAAGATCAATCCCTTTATGACAAACAAGATCCTCTAGGATAAAATAAAATAAAAAACACAGATATGGGTGCACTTCACCAAGATGGAGCTATATATGATGATTTGGATTGAATGAATGATAAAATAATGAGGGTATGGAATAGAAGACATGCATAAGATAACTAAGACCAAGTGGGTAATTTATGGTATATAGACATGAAATTCTTATGAAGATCGTTAGCCTTGTCAAGTTCAAAGGTAGAAAAAGGGGATGGACTTAATAGGATGGCAGACAAGTAGATGGTATGAAATGGTATAATATGATGTAGATACATAGGATGTGGCATGGATGAAGCTTGCCATGAAGTGTGCAGTGCAATAGGATGGGTGATGGAGAGATGGAGGAAGGAAGTGTCCAGTTGCATGGATATTACTCATCTAAAGGTGTGCTACAATAGATCATGTCAATTATACTTATGGTCATAAAACTTGGTAGAATAATGACAAGCGGGATGAACTCGATGGGGAAATGGAGATGGATAAGGATTTATGTAGAGAATTGGATCAAATGAGGATGATGGGGGATGGATGACAAGTGTGTATTGGAAGACTTTAAGATGAATAGATGGAAATGTTCTCATGTCCAACATTGGTAGATACCTTGAGGGGTGGTGGAGTTGTTGAAAAGTGTATGTTAAATTAGATGGAGAGGTGGGTCTGGATTTTGGGACATAAAGATGCAAAATATTTTGGAGGATGAGGTAATTTTAGGAAGATGATAAGAGGAATTAGGAGTTGAAGATGCTATTGGATTAGCAATTTTAGATGCTAATTTGTATTTTGCATTGTGATTCATTCCTTTTATGAGTATTTTGGGGATCCCACACTGTTTTGGATTATGGTTTTTGATTATTTGGCTTTTGTGTATTTTTAGATATTTTTCTTTGTTGTATGGGCCCTTGTGACCTCTTCAATTTAGCTTATTATTTTTATGTTCATTTTGGATCATTTTGGGATTTATTTATCATTTTGAGTTGATATGTTGATCCTTGTATGTATGAATATTTTTTGGTTTATGTATTATATAATTGGCATCCAAATTGCTTTCTCGAGCAATGGAATTGGTGGATAAACTATAATATGGAGAGCTTATAATCAGGTTAGTGTAGTCATGATGTTGGAAGTGCTTCAAATATGTGTCTTTTTTAATATTGATGTCTGATAGGAGGAAAGGGTTTTGACCTAGGCATGATGGGTGGTGGAATGTAGGGACCCAAGATGGATGAAAAGATGAAGGAATTGACTTTGAAATACAAGGCACCAAAATGAATGAAGGAGATGAAGGACTAGGCTATGAAATTTTAAGGGCCCAATATTGACTTGGAAGGTGGGAGATGGGGATGTTTAAATTTCATTGTGGGGATTTGGGATTTATGGAAGTAGTACCAATACCTTGAGTATGGGCTTGATAGTCGAGGCCATTTTAATTTTAATTTTATTTGATATGGATGGGTTCTAAAATTGCTTTCTCATGAAGGTCTAACCGTTTGCACTGCTAATTCATGTTTTTCCAAAATCTTTAACCAATGCGATACTTATTGCTTTGGAAACAAGATGTGAGTCCATTTTGAGGAGAATATGACATGGAAGTAAAGAAATGCTCATGGATAAATCTAGTTTGGATGAAAGTAGAAGAAGGCATTTGATAGGTTTGAGATTCATTAATAGCTTGTAGATGATGAAGATCATGATGTGGAAATGAAAGGATACTTTGATCTTGAATTTGAGAGGGATCATGAGAAGTATTAGGAGTATTGAGATCATGACATTTGGGTGAAGGGATCCTTTGGTCTTGACTAGGAATACGATCATCTGGTGGAGTGTGAATATCTTTATCTTAATTTAGAATAGGACCATTGGATGGGATGGAAGAGATATCTTGATCTTCAGGTGGAGGATTATCATTGGACATGATGTAAACAACATATTGATCTTGATATAGGGATGATGACATGGATTCGGATCATGAGATGGAAGGGGTTCATGTGATGGGTTAGAGAGGAGAGTATCATGAGGTGTAGGAATATCATTAGATGGGATGGGAGTGAAATATTGATCTTTTGTAAGAAAGGGGATGATGACATTGGATGAAAAGGGTATTGTTTCACGATTTGGAGTGGGATCATTGGATCGATTGGTAGTGATGCCTCGATCTTTATTATGAGATAGAATGGACAAGACACCTTGGTCTTGACATAGAAGGGTATCTTTGGATGAAGTAGAAGGTATATGTTTCTCTTTACTTGGAGGGTGATGTATGGTACATGGTTTGGATTAAGGGATTGAAATATTTGGAGTTGTACATAATCCAATTGTTGAGAAGTATCAAAGTAATTTCATTGGAGAGAGGTTGGTACCTCCAAGGTGTGAGGATGGCATAGGAAATGAGTTAGATGATGTGGGATTGTTGGATGAGGTATCTTGTCTCCTAATGTGTGAGAGGTCACAACCTTGTTGAAGCTCAGCTCCTATAAGCTCAAAAAATTTGTTAATCATTTTTGTGTTGTGTTGGAAGAAGGTTTGTAGTTTTTGATCAAGGGTTCATAGTATACTCGGTATGTTTGGTGTGTTGGGGGAGGAATGTTGGATATACTCCTTAGGTTGTGTGGATGGAGGGATAGGAGACTAATGAGGTTTAGGGTATTTGGTTTCATGTTGAATTAGAGAGTATGCATTGGGAGATTTCTCAGGTTTATTTCAAACCTAGGATTTAGTCTCCTTTTCTAACAACTCTTGGTAAATTTCATGAAAAGAAGACTTGGAGAATGGGGATGATGTGCATTTAGATGGTGGGATTTGAGATTTTGGATGACTAGGATTATATGAAGGTTTAGGATTATGGATTTGAGGGTTAGGATTATATGCATTTTTAGGATTATAAGGCAGATCGGAGCATTTTGATTATGGATTGATGGATTAAGTGGAGAATTAGGATTATATCTTGTAGGATTGTAGGATAAGGGATTGGGACTATGGGTGGAGGTGATATAGGGGTTATACAATGTTGGGGATTGATGTGTGGGTGTTGAATGAGAGGTGTATGTAGGTGAGGGATAAAAGAGAGATGGATAATGAAAATAATAAATTTCCCTTGTCAAAGGTAGGATAAGTGTGACCAAAAGGGATGTGTTGGTGTTCAAGAATATACATCAATGTGGATATAGAGTTCATGTGAGTTGGTTGTTGAGGTGTTATAGGATAACTTGTGCTACTTGTTGTTAGCCAAAAAGAAATTTTATTATAGATGGGAATCTTGAAGAAAGTTTATGAACAAGATTGGTATGAAGCTTATGAAGACTTTCATTATCATCATAAAGATCATAGTGAACAAGACTATCACCATCTTTAATAAGATTAGGGTTTCCCATTATCACTAATCTTTGTCTTGTTGAAGTAGGATATGGATTCAAGTTGTTGGATTGGATGGGCATGGATGAAAAGGATTAGAAGAGATTGGATTAGAGGATCAGGTTTGACATAGATGCTTTATTTTTTATACTCAAGTTCACTCTGCCGTGGAAGAGGACAACATATGTAATTGAGTCTTGGAGATTAAAAGACGCACCATTTTAAGTCCCAAATCCAAATGTGAGAAGGTTTATTTTAAGACCGATTTTTAAATGTGAGAAAAATACCAAACAAGATTTCATAAATCAAAACAAGATAAGTAAAACTATATTCCTTATGATTTTCTTATAGGTTTAAAATAAAAATGCTAAAATTTGATTTTGTATGAAGAATTTATTTGCGTTTGAAGATTGAAAAAGAAAGTTTTATATGGAATGTGTGCACCTAATTTTTGGAGAATAATTTGTAAAAATCATTTTCTCGATAGCGTAGAGCTTTAAATGAATTTTCCAACACCTTTTGAATTTTGAAAATCTGACATGTTATGCTAAAGTTAATACCATTTTTGTAGAACTACTTCTTTAGAAAAATGTAGACACACTTTATGCAACATAGGTGCTACTTTAGGAAATGTAGGCGTCATTTTATTAAATGCAAGTGTGTTTTTGAAATGGAGGAAAATTGTTACCATATTTTTTTATTCAATGATTGAGTGATTACAATTGGAGATGTAGTCTCTTTATATAGAGAAATAATGAAGAGAGAAAATAGAAACATTCTAAATAACTAACTATATAGATTCTAAGTTATCTAACTTAGAAAATAGAAATTACCTAATAATTAACTAATAAACTAAATATGCCTAAATTACCTTTAATTGTTTTCACCCTCCCTTAATGCTTATTTTTTCAACTAAATTGACAAAAGACAAAACTTTAAAGTCCTTTGGCCATGAACGCATAGAAGGTGGACTCAGAATGCTCTGCTATGCGAGCCTGCTGCTAAGACTCCCCTTGGTTGGAGTTCTAATTAGTTAACCAGTTTCTGAAACACCTCTGGATATGACTAAGCCTCCCACAATAGTGGCATGTAATATTTTTCTTGGAACCCTCCTCAGATGGGTCTTGTCCTTTCTGCTTTGTGGACATGACTTTGCCTTTATTTGTGGTAGCCAATGGTTTTTCTGCACTGACAATGTCACTGGTGCTACCAAATTCCTCTCTTTACCTAGCTTGTTGCAATAGATTAGTGTACAACTCATCAAACTTCAATTCAACATTAGTGGAGGTAATGTGTAGCGTCTCGATAAATTGTTTGTAGGATTGTGATAGACTCTTTAGTGTAATCAATACCATGTAGGGAGAGGTTTTCTCTTTTGAGGATTGACTAGACCTCTTTATCATTTAATATGATTTTGAGTCTCTAGGCTCTATTAGTAACAAGTCCCCTCCCGTGATGGCCAAAAGGTAGAAAATCAAAGTAAGAAGGTAGAAAGAGGCAGAATGGGAAATTAACTAGACACCATTGATGACATGTAATTGATTGAATGTTTGAAGATGTTAAGTTGATCACCGAAATGCAGAAGGATAATGCAAGACATTAAATCAGTTAATGGATTGTATTGTCATTAATGTCAACTTGATATAATCTAATCAAATATAATCAAAGTGTCAAAGACTTCAAAGAATCAAAGATAAAATATTAGGATTTTAGTAATGCATAAAAGACAAGCATTCAAAATGTGACTTCAAACACCGACGGTTAGTGGAACACTGATAGACAGAGATCACCAAAATTCAAGTCACAGTGATGCCCAAGAAAGAACACCAATGAAGCATTACCGAAAAGAAGAATCACAAGCATAAATGATGGCCAGAAACATAGTGTAAATTGACGTAGAAGTCTGAGGAGAACTGGAGTGTTGACCAAAGCTATCAAAGAGTTACACATCAAAATTAACTTGAGTTCAAAAATGACAAAATATGTAGCTGGTAGAGATAAATATGGACTTAACTGGTATTTATCTTTGTTTTCATCGAAAATATAAAGCCAAAGATAAGTAATGGATTTAAAGTTGTTTTGTCCAGTTGGCAAGAAGATCTCTACGAGACAAAACAAGAGTTTTTCTTTAAATCTAATTGGAGAGAATTGTGGATCATGTCAAGATCAATAAAATCAAGAACCTAACAATGGTGATATCATGTCTATAAAGAGACAACTCAATTCATTTCAAATTGTGTGGGTGAATGAATGAAAAGAGGATGCTCAAGAGAAACTGATGAATAGCAACTTCATATAGTCCTGATCAATCAAGCTAAGGAAAGAGCTAAACTTTTCTACGGACATCGAGAAATAGAGCACAACATCACCGAGCAGAATCAAAGTGGAGCAAAGGTATAAAATGAGATATATTGATCAAATTAGTTTATGACATTACAATAGATCTGAAAATCTACAAGTATAAGTTGTATATGTGAACAGATCATATTATTCCAGCTTAACCATTGATACTGAAAGTATCTTAACTGAGTGGGATTTAAAGATCCTTTATATATTGAGATACATCCATAAGAGTATCAAAAATTTTGATCATGAAGATAACATGACATGCCAGATACCTATTGATAGGCCAAGTGAGTGTTTGATCAAGGATGGTAGCATAGAGATGCTCGATATCAAGTGACAGACTAAACTTTTAAATCCTCTAACAAGGTCACACCTACCAGTATGTTTGTAACCATTAACAGGGTTGGCTCTTCACCAAACTCACTTCAAAAGAGTGAAAAATTTGGGTTACTGGTCCCAAGTGGTTTTTCCCTTAACAGGGTTTCCACGTTAAAAATCCATGTGTCAATGTGTTTATGAGTCATTAATTTAGTGTTTTGCATTACACATAACTTAACTGGATTGATCGGTATACTCTAGATAATTTACTGTGTTTCGGTAAATTAACAGACTGCTATTTGGTAAACATACAGTAGAAGGTTTACAAAGCATTCTGAGTAGTAGTAATTTGATAAAAGTATTTGAAGGCACTCATTTTATAGGACTGAAGATAACTAGAGGCCTAATATTGTGGAACTAAGTTTTTGGGTTGATTATTTGAATATTGTTAAGGCCACTGATTCACCCCCTCTCCCCTCTCAGTTATTACTAATAACCATGATTGTGCTTGACAAAAAATAAGTACATATTATAGTTCTTTCCAAGAACAATCGAGAAGGGAGGTCTAATTTCCCACCTCAACTTCTCATTATGAGGAATACCAAAAAGAGTAAATGTCATTGTGTAAATGAGATGTATTAGCACATCATCTAAAAATAGGAGGATTATTACCTTGTCTCATCTTTGACCTTATTTTGAAAATGTTCTAGGAGGGAAGAAATATCATTCAAAACCATTATGGAATCAATTTGGGGCCTAAGTTAGCAAGGAGACGCATCCTAAAATTCCCTTCTCTAAATACATGTTAGATTTTTTGAATTCTTGTGAAGACAAGAAAAAATTAAGGATGAATAATATAGAAGATAAAAGAAATAAAAAAAATTACCTTCACCTAAAATCCTTCTTTCTCCTTAGGTTGAGCTAAAATAGAGTGCACCCTAACTCCACTTGATTTTCTCTTTTAATTGATTGAATGTGGTTGATTATGAGACTAATAGAATGATGAGAGGATCAACAAGGAATAATAGTGAAAGATTAGATAGAAACTTCATGTAGCATACCTCTATGGAAGAAGACTTAGACAATTATACAACATAACATTAGGATGAAAGAAAATGTCCTCTTAGGGTGAGATACCTCTATTTTATAGAATTTGCAAGAGGAAAAATAAAGGGATAGGTTAGATTGATGGCTTAGGAAATAAGAGCAGAATTTATGGATAAATTAAATAAATAAAGACTATTTATTTAGTTAATGACTTAGGATAGGCTAAAATTAGGTGTGGTTAGGTATGGAAAACACTAGGATTAGGCATTGTTAACGATATGGAAAACACTTCGATTGAGAAGGATACATCCCTATAATGATAATTTAACTATAATGGTGCAATGGATTATAAGATAATTTTGATTTAAATATATGGATTGCTTAATGATGGTGGGATACATTTCAAGATAGAATTTCATGGATTAGGATTGATTACATTGGATGAATTGAATTGGTATTTTTTCAGATTGGATGAAGGATAAATGGATTAGATAGAATGAGATTGGATAGGATTGCATAGAGGATATGATTGCTAGGATAGAGGAATAGATGAAAACCAATGACAAGTGAAGCCCAAGCCATGGTGAAAGATGAAGGATGGAGGACTTGTGCATATAGAAGATAAAATGATTGAGTGGATGGATGGTGATGGGAAGAAGAGAATTGGAGGGAGCTCAAAGGACTATGTTGCAAATAAAATAGATATCCCACACTAGAGGTAGTGTGATTGTGGATAGAAGATGGTAAGGTTTCTTAAGATGGGAGGATGAAACATGAAGGATATGAACTGTGGAGTAATTAAGGTTTGCATTCTCCGAACAATGCAGAGATATTTTTCCCTTAGTCTTCATCGTGATCAAAAGTGAAAAACATGAAGCCAGATGGAAATGATATGGATGAAATGGATGAAAAAAGGATATTATTATGTGAATAGGATAAACATGTATGCACTTATACTTTTCCCCTTTCCTTATCCAGAGCATAAGATGGAAAGAGACTAAGATAATAGATATGGTATGGAGGACATCAATAAGCTATGGATATATGCATGGATATTCTCCCCCTAACCTTATCAATTGTTGGAAGATGGGAGATGGGGATGTTTAAATTTTGTTGTGGGGATTTGGGATTTGGAATGGATGGAAGGAGTACCAATGCCTTGAGTATGGGCTTGATATCCCAGGCCATTTTAATTTTGATTTGATTTGATATGGATAGGTTCTAAAATTCCTTTCTCATGAAGGTCTAACCCTTTTCTTTGCTAATTCATTTTTTGCCAAATTCTTTAACCAATTTGATACTTATTGCTTTGGAAACAAGATGTGAGTCCATTTTGAGGAGAATATGACATGGAAGCAAATATAATCTCATGGAGTAGTCTAGTTTGGATGAAATTAGAGGAAGTAATTTGATAGGTTTGAGATTCATGAATAGCTTGTAGAGGATTGAGATCATGATGTGGAAATGAAAGGATACTTTGATCTTGAATTGGATATAGTGTTCGTGTGAGTTGATTGTTAAGGTGTTATAGGTAACATGTGCTACTCATTATTGGTCAAAAGAAATTTTATTATAGATGGGGAAGTTTGGAGAAATTTTACAAACAAGAATGGTATGAAGCTTATGAAGACTTTCATTATCATCATAAAGATTATAGTGAACAAGACTATCATCATCTTCAATAAGGTTAATGTTTCCCTTGGTCACTGATCTTGGTGTTGTTGAAGTAGGATATGGATTCAAGTTGTTGGATTGGATGGGCATGGATTAAAGGGTATTAGAAGAAATTGGATTAGAGGATAACTTGTGTTACTCATTGTTGGTTAAAATAAATTTATTTATAGATGAGGAAGTTTGGAGAAAGTTTACCAACAAGAATGGTATGAAGCTTATGAAGACTGTCATTATCATCATAAATATTATAGTGAACAAGACTATTATCATCTTCAATAAGATTAGTGTTTCCCTTGGTCACTAATATTGGTGTTGTTGTAGTAGGATATGGATTCAAGTTGTTGGATTTGGATGGGCATGGATGAAAGGGAATTAGAAGATATTGGATTAGAGGATATAATTAGAGGATCAGGTTTGACATAGATGCTTTATTTTTTATGCTCAATTTTACTCTATTGTGGAAGAGGACAACATATGTAATTGAGTCTTGGAGATTAAAAGATGCCTCATTTTAAATCCCAAATCCAAATGTGAGAAGGTTTATTTTAAGACCGATTTTGAAATGTTATAAAAATACCAAACAAGATTTTATAAAGCAAAACTAGATAAGGAAAAATGTATTTCTTATGATTTTCTAAAAGAATTAAACAAAAAATGCTTTGTATAAAGAACATATTTGCATTTGAAGATTGAAAAGAGAGATTTATTTGAAATGTGTGGACAAATTTTTTTGAGGATAATTTGGAAAAATAATTTCCTCCATAGAATAGATCTTTAAATCAATTTTCCAACACTTTTTGAATTTTGAAAATCCGACATGTTATGCTAAAGTTATGACCATTTTTGTAGAATTAATTTAGAAAAAATTAGACACACTTTAAGCAACATAGGTGCTACTTTAGGAAATGTACGTGTCATTTTATTAAATGCAAGCACATTTTTTAAATGGAGGCAAATTGATAAGATATTTCTTTATTCAATGATTGAGTGATTACAAATGGAGACGTAGTCTCTTTATATAGAGAAATAACAAAGAGAGAAAATATAAACATTCTAAATAGCTAACTATATAGATTCCAAGTTATCTAACTTAGAAAATAGAAATGACCTGATAAATTAATTGATAAAATAAATATGCCCAAATTACCTTTATTTAATTTTTCCCTACCTTAGGGCTTATTTTTCCAACTAACCTGACAAAAGACAAAACTTTCAAGTCCTCTGGCCATGAACACATAGAAGACAGACTCAGAATGCTCTCCTATGCAAGCCTATTGTTGAGCCTCTCCTTGGTTGGAGTTATGATCAGTTAACCAATTTATGCAGCACCTCTAGATATGACCAAGCCTCCCACAATAGTGGCATGTGATATTTTTCTTGGAACGCTCCTCATATGTGTGTTGTCCTTTTTGTTGTGCGGATACGCCTTTGCCTTTGTCTGTGGCAGCCAATGCTTGTTCCAAAATGATCATGTCACAGGTGCTATCAAATTCCTCTCTCCACCTAGTTTGGTTCAATAGATTATTGTATAACTCATCAAAGTCCAACTAAACATTAGTGTATGTAATGTTGAGTGTCTCAGTAAAGTGTTTGTATGATCGTGGTAGACTCTTTAGTGTAAACACTACAATGTAGGGAGAGGTTTTCTCTTGTGAGGATTGTCTAGACATCTATATCACTTATTATGCCTTTACAATCTGTAGGCTTGATTAGTAACAATTCCCCTCCCATGATGGTGAAAGATAGAAAATCAAAGTAAGAAGTTAGCAAGGGGCGAAAAGGGAAATTAACTAGACACCATGATGTTGGAAAGATTGCTACAATGTAGACAATTGTTATTTTGGCATTGATGTCAAACCTTAACTGGTGAGACTATTGTTGTATGTTTGAGTACCATATCTATTGATTGATGAATATTTGAACAATGGGATAACAAGAAGACTGAGGAAATGGTTGAGTTATGAGTATACAGGGTACTTGATCATTTGGCACTTTGGAAAAATGATGTGTTGTTTATCTTGCACTGACAATTCACTAGAAGGTCGATGTCAAGCAAAGAAAAGTCAATGTCGAGCAAAGCAAAAGGTGATGTCGATCAAAGAAAAGATGATTTCGAGTGTCAGTGAAATGTCGAGGGAGATAGAGAAAAGTCGAGCAACAGTATTTTATTAATTGATGATATTTGAGATCTCTGGCCGACAAAGTTGATTTTTTTGAGATGTGCATTGTTAATTAAGATTGGTCCACACTCATTTAATGCACAGGAAATTGTTATTAACGCATGGATTCAATGTTTAAGTAATGACTATATTGGAGAAGAAAATTAAATGTAATGATGGAAAGATCCGTTGGATCTGACCTAACCTAAGATCTACAATCTTGATTAAGCAGCAAAAGATCTATCTGACCTAGATGAAGAGGTATATTAGAACCTACAGAGGTTATTGTTATTGTATCTGAAATAAGGAGAAGTTGTGTGCAAGAGTATTGCATGGTTAATTGACTGATTGTTAAGACCTAGCAGAGAAGGCTGAGCAGTGAAGTAGAGAGAGATTGCTTGATGGATTTCCAAGCAAATCTGAAGTTTGGGATGAAAATGGAGGCCACTTAGTGAATTAGCATTAGAGCTGAAATTGGATCTAGATTTGCAAAGTAAGTTGTATGTATCATATCACACCTACTGATTACTTTCTAGCCATTGTATCAGTTCAAATCCTTTAACCAGGTTGACCTAACAGTCATTTTATAAATCCTTTAAACAAGGTGACATTCAGATTGGAATGTTCTAAGTCCTCTAACAAGGTCACTCTTGACAGGGTGATTAAATCCTTTAACCAAGTCACATTTGACAGTACGTTTTGTAACCTTTAACAAGGTTGGCTCCTAATAGGGCTTCACTTCATAAGAGTGAAATTTTGGTAGCATGTTACTGGTGGTTTTTCCCATATTGGGTTTCCACGTTAAATCATGGTGTCAAAATGTGTGAATTTTTATGTTGTGTTTTACTGTTAAGTTTCTGCAAGCTTATTTCATTAGTAAAGTAAACTGCACACTTTTGTTAATTGCTACCGAGCAAATATAAGTTGTTAATTTGGTATAAAGTTTTATATGGGAACATATGGACATGAGGATAACTGATTCACCCCCCCCATCTCAGTTATTCTAATTTCATTCTAACAATTGGTATCAAAGAATTCGTTCTCTTGAAAAAGTTTAAAGGTACTTGGAGATAAATATCAAGATGTATAAAAGGGATGGACCGAAGATTAACAAGGAAAACTTTCCTGCATGGCAAAGTTTGATGAAACTTCACTTGGCTGGTATTGGTGATTCTACTAAACGACATATTAAAACAGAATATGTAGCCCCTACTAGGGTTCTAAATGTTGCACAATTAAGAGAAAAGCATGAACATAATCAAGCAATGTTGGAACTTGCATCATCTCTGAACTATCATGAATTTGAGGACATCAAGGACTGTACAAGCACAAAGAAGATGTGGGATACTCTTCAAACCATCTATGGAGGTGATACGAATGTACTAAGAGCCAAATCTAAAATCTTCAGAGGTAAGTTTGATGATTTAAAAATGCAAGAAGGAGAAAACATAGTGCAATATTATGATAGGATAAAGGAAGTTGTAAATGCTATTAGAGGAGCTAAGGGAGTCATTGATGATGAAACTATCATGAGAAAGGTACTAAGAACACTTCTTCCTATTTATGTTATTAGAGTATCTAAAATTCAAGAACTGAGATGCACTCCTAACAACAATTTGACTTTAGAAAGTTTGGTAGGCAGACTTACTACATTTGAGATGTCAAATTTTGATAACTATACTCCACAAGCTATTGAAATTGCATTCAAGTCCTAGATGGTCATCAAAAAATCAAGGAAAGGAAATAAATGTGTGAGCAGTGATAGTGGAACTTAAGATAATGATCTAGAAGAACTTGAGGCACTTATGGCAAGGAGACTAGCTAGAGGAAAAGGAAAATTCAGAGGTAAGCTTCCTATTATTTGTTTTTCTTGTAAAAAAGTTGGTCATATTGTTGCTAGATGCCCTGACAAGAATGAAAAAGATGAAAGAAGAGACAACAAGTACAAAGATAGAAAGGATGACTGAGACTAAAAAAAGTACAAGGATTACAAAGATAAAGGTAAGAAATCCTACTATATAGCTGAAGAATCTTCTGAAAATGAATCTGACAACTCTGATGAAATTGGTATAGAAGTTGTGTATGTTGCAATGAAAGATGATTCTGATGATGATGATGAGAAAACTGCACTAATTTCTTATATGAGTAAAGGTGATCATTGGAATATTAACAGTGGTTGTTCACATCACATGACTGGTGATAAGGACAAATTTGAAACCTTAGATCAATCTAAGGGTGGATATGTTAAGTTTGGTAATGATACACCTTGTAAAGTTAAAGGGAAGGGATCAATTCAATTGACTGAAAAGATTAGATGTGATGATGTGTATTGGGTTGATGTTCTTAAGTATAACTTGTTGAGTGTTTCACAGCTGAACACTTCTGGTTACAGAGTTGAATTCCATCACAGGAAAGCAAAGATCTATGATGCCTATGGAGAATTAGTTTGAAGTGGTGAGCAAACTAGAGGTAACTTATTTTATCTAGATTTATCTGAAGAGACATGCTTGTTTGCACAATATAATGATGTTTGGTTATGGCATAGGAGCCTATGTCATGTTAACTTTGATAACTTCGTAAGCATAAGTAAATTGAAAAAAGTTAGAGGGCTGCCTAAGTTAAAGAAACCTAAGAATGCAATGTGTAAGCAATGTCAATTGGGCAAAATGACTAGATCTAGCTTTAAGAGAAAAACTCATACTTCTGAGAATATCTTGGAACTGGTTCATACTGACCTTTGTGGACCTATTAGTGAGAAAAGTTACTGTGGAGACAAATATTTTATTCTATTTGTATATGACTACTATAGGATGATGAATGTTATGTTTATTAAAGAAAAATTTGATGCATTTTAGTTATTTAAGTGGTACTTGGAAAAAGTTGAAAAGGAAATAGGTAAGAGTCTGAAATGTCTGAGATCTGACAGAGGAGGTGAGTTCATTTCTAATGAGTTTAACATGTTCTGCAATGACAGAGGGATAAAAAGACATATGTCCACACCTAGGACACCACCACAGAATGGTATAGCTGAAAGAAGAAATTGATCTATCATGGATTGTGCCAGAACATTAATGATGGAGAAAAATGTTGCACAAAAATATTGGAGAGAAGTTGTATGTACAACAATTTATACCTTGAACAGAGTACAAGTCAAGAAAGGTACAAATACTACACCTTATGAGCTATGGTATGGATATGCACCTACTGTAAGTTATTTTAAAGTATTTGGGAGTAGATGTTTTATACTGAAGGATAACAGAAATGGTAAACTTGATGCTAAAGGAGAAGAAGGCATATTTCTTGGATATTCTACCAAGAGTAAGGCATACAAATGCTTGAATTCTAACACTAAAAAAATTGTGGAAAGTGCAAATGTTAGAATTGATGAATTTGCAGAGAGAAATGAAGGTGAAAGCATGATTGATCCTGAAATTTACAGATCATTCACTTATCCTAAAGAGGAGGATTCTGACGAAATTGAAAATGAAGTTGTCGAGCAACAGTATGCACCTGCTGAGACACAGAATGAAATTGTCGGGCAACAGAAGGTGACTGCCAAGCTATCTGATGGAGATGTTGAGTCACAGTTTCACCCTAAATGGAACATGAATGATCAAAATGAAGCTGATAAAGAGCCTACTTTGGAAAAATACATGAGAAGGCACCATAAACTTGATCAAATCATAGGAGCAAAGGATTATGCAGTTATGACAAGAAGCAAATTAAGAAAAGACACATGTTTGCTATGTGATTTTGAGCCTAAGATAGTAAAAGATGCTTTAGACAATGAAGACTGGATTAAAGCCATGAATGAAGAGATAGACTAGATAGAAAAGAACAAGACATGGACACTTGTACCGAGGCCTGACAAAAAAAATGTAATTGGTACTAAGTGGGTATTCAGAAACAAGTTGAATGAACATGGAGAGGTAACAAGGAATAAAGCAAGACTGGTATGCAAAGGTTATGCACAAAAGGAAGAAATTGACTATGGAGAGACATTTTCCCTAGTTGCAAGATTGGAGGGTGTAAGAACTCTACTTGCATATGCAGTCTACAAATGATTTAAATTCTATCAAATGGATGTGAAGTCGGCATTTCTAAATGGGATATTAAAAGAGGAAGTATATATTGAACAAGTTGATGGATTTTTTGACCCAAGCAAGAGGAACATGGTTTGCAGACTGCACAAGGCATTAGATGGACTAAAGCAAGCACCCAAAGCATGGTATGAAAGATTGCACAATTATTTGATAAATATTGGATTTGCAAGAACAAATGACAACAACAATCTGTATTTGAAGACAGAGCAAGGTAAAGGAATTTTATTGGCTGAAATTTTTGTTGATGACATCATATTTAGTGGAAAAGATATGATATGCAAATCATTTTCAAAAGAGATGAAAATTGAATTTGAAATGTCTATGTTTGGTGAGATAAAATTCTTTGTTGGTTTACAAATACATCAAATGAAGAATGGTATATATATTACTCAATCAAAATATATCAAGGAGATACTGAAAACTTTTGGTATGGAAGATTCAAAACTAATTAGTACACTCATGGCTACTGGACAGAAGTTGACAAAGAATGATGATACAAAAGAGGTAAATCAAACACTGTATAGATCAATGATTGGTAAGCTGCAATATGTTGTACACAGTAGACCTGATATTGCATTAGCAGTT
>MU223399.1:296708-347326 GCA_018584345.1 Thuja plicata
TTTGCAAAGTAAGTTGTATGTATCAGATCACACCTGCTGATTACATTCTAACCATTGTATCAGTTCAAATCCTTTAACCAGGTTGACCTAACAGTCATTGTATAAATCCTTTGAACAAGGTGACATTTAGATTGGAATGTTCTAATTCCTCTAACAAGGCCACTCCTAACAAGGTGATTAAATCCTTTAACCACGTCACATTTGACAGTGTGTTTTGTAACCTTTAACAAGTTTGGCTCCTAACAGGGCATCACTTCAGAAGAGTGAAATTTTGGTAGCATGTTACTGGTGGTTTTTCCCATATTGGGTTTTCACATTAAATCATGGTGTCAAAATGTGTGAATTTTTATGTTGTGTTTTACTATTAAGTTTCTGCAAGCTTATTTCATTAGTACAGTAAACTACACACTTTTGTTAATTGTTGTCGAGCAGATCTGGGTTGTTAATTTGGTATCAAGTTTTATATGGGCACATCTAGACCTGAGGATAACTAATTCACCCCCCCCCCCTCAGTTATTCTGAATTCATTATAACACATGATTGTGCTTGACAAGAAACAAGTAGATATTACACTTCTTGCACCCAAGAACAATCGAGAAGGGAGGTATAATTTCCCGCCTCAACTTCTCATTATGAGGAATACCAAAAAGAGTAAATGCCATTGTGAAAATGAGATGTCTTAGCACATCATCTAAAAAGGGGAGGATTATTACCTTGTCCCATATTTGACATGATTTTTAAAATGTTTTGGGAGGGATGAAATATCATTCCAAACTATTATGGAATCAATTTGGGGGCCTAAATTAGCAAGGAGACATATCCTCATATTCCCTTATCTAAATACATGTTAGATTTTTTGAATTCTTGTGAAGAGAATAAAAAAATGAGGATGAATAATATAGACAATAAATGCAATAAACAAATATTACCTTCACCTAAAATCCTTCTTTCTCCTTAGGTTGAGCTAAAATAGAGTGCACCCTAACTCTGTTTGATTCACTCTTTTAATTGGTTGAATGTTGTTTCTTATGAGATTAATAGTATGTTGAGAGGTTCGATGAGGAATATTAATAAAAGATAAGATACAAATTTAATGTAGCATAAGGCTATGGAAAAATACTTAAAAAAATTAGACAACATACCATTAGGATGAAAGAAAATGTACTATTAGGGTGAGATGCCTCTATTTTATAGAATTCACAAGAGGCAAAATAAAGGGATAGGTTATATTGATGGCTTAGGAAATGAAAGGAGAATTGATGGATAAATTAAATAAATAAAGACTATTTATTTAGTTAATAATTTAGGATAGGATAAAATTAGGTGTGGTCAGGTATGGATAACACTGGGATTAGGCATTATTAACGATATGAAAAACACTTGGATTGAGAAGGACATATCCATATAATGATAATTGAATTACAATGGTGCAAAAGGATTATCAGCTAATTTGGATTTACATCTATGGATTACTTAATGATGGTGGGCTAGATTTCAAGATTGAATTGGATGGATTAGGATTGATTGCATTGGATAGATTAGATTGGGTTTTGTTGGATTGGATGAAGGATAAATGGATTATATAGATTGAGATTGGATAGGATTGCATAGAGGATATGGTGGCTAAGGTAGAGGAAAAGATGAAAAATAATGACAAGTGAAGGCCAAGCCATGGTGAAAGATGAAGGATCGAGGACTTGTGTGGATAAAAGATAAAAGGATTGAGTGGATGGATGATGATGGGAAGAAGATGATAGGAGGGATCTTGAAGGACTATGTTGCAAATAAAATATATATCCTATACTAGAGGTAGTGTGATTGTGGATAGATTATAGTGAGGATAAACATGTATGCACTTGTAGTTTTCCCCTTGCCTTATCCAGAGCATAAGATGGATAGAAATTAAGATGATAGATATGGTATGGAGGACGTAAATAAGATATGGATATATGCATGGATATTTTGCCCCTAACCTTATCAAGGTCAAAGATAGTGTTGGAGGATGGAGCCATATGATGATTTGGATGGAATGAATTATAAAATAATGAGAGTATGGGATGGAAGATGTGCATAAGATAACTAAGACCAAGTGGGTAATTTATGTTATATAGACATTCAATGCTTATGAAGATTGTTAGCCTTGTCAAGTTAAAAAGTAGAAAAAGGGGATGGACTTAATAGGATGGAAAACAAGTAGATGGTATGAAATGGTATAGTAGGATGTGGATACATAGGATGTGGCATGGATGAATCTTTCCATGAAGTGTGTAGTGCAAGAGGATGGGTGATGGAGGGATGGAGGAAGGAAGTGTCTGGTTGCATGGATATTATTCCCTTAAAGATGTGGTACAATAAACCATGTCAATTGGACTTATGGTCATAAAACTTGGTGGAATGATGACAAGATGGATGAAATCAATGGGGAAATAGAGATGGATAAGGATTATGTAGAGAATTGGATCAAATTATGATGATGAGGGATGGATGACAAATGAATATTGGAAGACTTTTAGATGAATACATGGAAATGTTGTAAAGACCAACATTGCAACACACCTTGTGTTGGTGTTTGAAAATGTTTATGCTAACTAGAGCTACCAATATGTCTTGAGACTAATGTTAGGAGTGGTTAGTTCCAATTATAGAAGTCCTGCAAGACAACTGGACCAACTATGGGGACAAGACTGCCCTCTGCACTTCTGGCTCTACAAAACCAAGGTGGGTACACCAAATCTAGACTAAACGTAGCTCTTTACAACACCTTTAACCTCTAGATTATAAATAATAGATTAATGGTAAGAAATTACTAAATGCCAACGTAGCATTCATTAACTCTTCACTACCATGGGTGGAATAAGAAGAACAATTGTAACTGTAAATGAGTTTGATATAAATTTTTAGGGACAGAACATAGCCAAACCATTCAGATATGTATCTTAACAGAAATACTAATTCTAGATCAGTGCCTTATCCATTGGGCTAAATCTTAAATACAATACTGAAACTGAAACAACTTATTGGCAAAGGTTCAAAGCCATGAACATAAGAATTATCAAAATCACACACTACAAGATCCTCAAATAGATATCCAAATAGAATCAATGTAATGTCCAAAGGAATTAGTTTGACCTAAAATAAAATACCTAAGGAACACACATATGCATAAGCAAGACTTATACAATAAGTCAAAAAACTTGTAACTTGGTGAATAACACTAAGGAGAGACTTAATTCTGAGAAAACATATATTATGTATGATGAAATTGATTTCTAATTCAGTATGACAAGGCAATGTGTAATATGACAATATGCAAAAGATAGAAGAACTTTCAATTCTGTCTTGACACAATATGAAATTACATTTGTCATGTCCTAGACTGGAAACAAAATATAAGTCTAATGCTCTTCAATATTTCTCCCAAATCTCCAACCCCTCTAAATGGTCCTAAAAATTCCTTTATATCAACAAGAATGCAACAAGAAATCGACAATTTAGCATTAGGGTTACAACCAAAAAATGCAAGAATTCAATTCTAAGAACAAGTTGAAACCCTAAAAATCTTCCCTTTGTCCCATGCAAATCTGATATGGAAACATCAGGAAAACTCCTTTGGAAGCAAAAATAGTACATCTGATGTTGAAAGGAAAACCAAGTCATGATATCAAGTAATGCTCTCATTAATGAAGAAAAGATTAGGTGGCACCAAGAAGAAATAATCTGATTAGAATTGCAATTGCATCACTTTAGACATAAATATGCCTAGCACTATCTTCATCTAAACAGGGCTCTATAGGTGTGAGAAAATGACCCAAAAGATTAGATTGAAATATTAATGACGCCCTGAGATAAAACACCTGTCATCGAGCACAAAAACCTTGCAGTAAAATATTTTAAATTTTAAATTTTCATTGAAACAGTCACAAATGGCATCGAAAAAGATATTAACGGTTGAGATTTCAACTTTTCTCAACTTTAAAACATGACTGTCGATGAACCTTTAGTGACTTGGGCATTAAATAAAAGAAAAGTTAACTTTTCCTGGTCAAACTATGTTGATGTCCACATGGCGACATCCCACTGGGCCCTGAGAACCACTTGTCCACCTTTTCTTGCACAAGCCCCACATTCTTACCTTGTCAATTATCCGAACATGCATCATGTGTTTTGCTACCAGGCGGTGGTAAACTTCCTTCCAACTTTACTTCACATAGTAGCACATTACCATCAGTTCTTGATCCATCTGATCGATCTTAGCAAAGCTATTCATCCATCTGTGCCACATGGAGCCACCTTATTTGTTGGAACTTCTTCCATGTATCCATCTAGGCCTGTCACATTTCAGACCTACCACATGCCACACCCATGCTACTATGCAGTCCGACTAGACCAGTGATGACTCAGAATGTGCCATCGCGCCCTGCTTCCACTTGGCAATCCTCGACCATGTCACCTAATCATTCCCTGACATGGGCCCACCAAAATTATCCATCTTGTCTACCAGCAAGCTGCCACTAACCACAACACCTCAAAAACCATCGGCCTAAAAGGCACTTTCCTTTCAACACTTAACTACTTAGTGCTGGGATATAAAAATGTTATACTTCTTCACTACACGACTAATGTGGGATAAAAGACCTAGGGTACTTCAAACAAAAATGAACTAGCGAAGGCACCAAGACCAAACCGACTATTCTAACTCCACAAAGGAGACCAAAAAGGGAACAAAATACAACCCTAGCAATCCTCTACAACCAACTTACATGAAAAACTAAGAGGAAACATTTAGACACCAGAGAGCAACCTCGAGCAACATCACTGAGCGACAATACCTAGAGGCATTAACAAGCGATACTAACAGCATCACCGAGCAATATAGTGTTAACCAAGCACTAGTATTGCCTGAACATTAGTGTTAACCAAGCACCATAGTTAAATGCCTTTTCACTATTTTGTGTTAATATTGTCAAGGAAGCCCTAATTTCATAAATAGATCTAACAGTGGCTCAGACCTGGGATGCATGTCTCTTGTAGGCATAACAAGGATCTTGAATCTTAGGGATAAGAAAACCACCCAAAAAATGGAAGGGAAACTAGACCTAAAACAAAAAGCAGGAAACAACAAAAGGAAAACCTACTCCTACTAGTAGAAACAACACCTCTACAATTTATTTTCTGATTTGAAGAGGATCAAACTATCTCTAATGGTATGACACTGTCACCAAAATTTTAGATTTCACTTGCCTCTGTCAAAAACAAACTTCTTCACCCCCTGTACTAGAAGCAAGAAAAAATTTCCTTTTCCATTTGCCTGATCAGACCTGCAAAAATTTCCCATTAGCTCAATACTACAGAAAATAGTATCAGCATACTCACCATTAAAGCTTAGAAGAACATCAAGCAAAACATGAAAAGGCAACTGATGTGGTATATGCATATTGCATTCATCAATTAGGAAAAATTGAGCTCTAATGCAATAATTAACAATGCCTAATTTACTGCCACATCTTGGAGAATCACAATCCATCTAAAAAAAAAAAACACTTGTAGTTTTCCATGTAGTCGGAACCATTGTTTATGGATCTATTTTCTATCATAGGAGGAATCTCAATGTTTGAACAAGAACTATGTTCAAAACTGTCATCTTGGGAAGGTCTCAAACCATGATCTCTAACCTCCTCTACAACACAAGAACCAACTTGCATCACATCACTGGTTTGCATGTTCACATCAAAATTATGTGAAGAACTCTCTTGAAAAGTATCAACATTGTACAAACCACAAACCTGTTGGTGGGTGGGAGGGAAAACATCAACACACTCATCATAAACATGTGAGACTTGAGAAACTGAAAGACCATCCCTTAATGGCTTAAAAAATGATTCAAAAGTTGAGAAAGATTCATAATCAACACAACTGTCCCAATTAGTACTCAAGATGATATCAGGAAAAACCTCATCCCTTGAAACTGGAGACACACTGATGCCTTCATCATCTGATAAGTCATATCCAATCTTTTTTTATTCTAGTAGAGCAGAAGAAATAGAAGAATCAAAAGCACACATGTCAAATTCAGAACCTACTGACTCATGCTCTCAGTCAAAATCAATGTGTGTAGGGTGCAAGAAATCAGAACTATCCCTCCTTGAATATCTAAGATATTCACAAGACAAAAACTCTAAAATTTGTTCACTATGAAGGGAATTATTGTCCTTATCATCACCCTCTTCTGACAAGCAATCATCAACAACAATTTCACTTAACCAATCTTCTTCTTCTTGCTAACTTCACAAATCTTCCGCCTCATACGAGAAGGAGCATCACTTTCATGATTATAAGAGAGAGTATCAGCGCTAGATACATCTCCTTCATAAGTTCTATCATTCTCAATAACAACACTACTAGATACAACCTCAAGTGTATCTTCAAATTCAAGATCTGCAACATTAGTTATCCAATCCCTAATATGCACATAACCTTCTTCCCTCAAGGAGGCTGGCCAATGGGTTGATTCAGGGAAACAAAGTTCCAAAAAAAAAAAAATAGACTCTAAAAATTCAGTACCTCCTAGAAGCTCATCATATGCATCACAAAACCTTTCATAAAATTAAGGTATTGACAGTTCCCTTCTCCTTCCCACCTTCATTCTTATGAGAAACATGAGATCCTCTTGGATGCCTTGATCTAGAAATGCAAGCTCCTCCTCAAGCTTACCCATTTTGACTAATACAATACTTCCATATGATTTTGCAAAATGCAACTCAAAACTTGAAGCATGCAAACCTCTATCCACACCTTATTCCTTTTCTTATTACTTGAATCACTGCATAAGGAAACACTTACATCCTTGAAAATTAAAATACCTAGATGTGTTGCAGCAGCTACAAGATACTGATATGAAGTCACCTTCAAATCACCTTTTGAAACTTGGTAGAGTCGCCACCTCCTTGCAAAGGAAAAGATCAGAATCATTTTTGAGCTCTTTCCCAACTCTGACCCCTTTAGAACAACAAACTTACAACACACCTCAATATAGGGTCTTTTATGATTCCTCTCTTGACTATGCTCATAGTCATAGGAGTCCTATTATTTTCTACCTCTTCACTGAAAGTCCACCTCTTCTTTGTATTCTTTCTTCAATCATGCACACTGGTTCAAATCAGAGAACTCAAAGTCGCCACTCACCAAAAGTGAGATAATATTTGTATCATTTTCAGAACTATGACTTTCAGACACTTTACAATGAAAAACAAGTAAAAAAGACTCACTCTTATAATTATGAGGAATATCACTTTGAAAACCATGACTCTATAACTAACTCCCCAACAGAGTCACCATCTTGTTGGTGACTCGGATGGGTCAAATGATATAGATAGTAGAATACCAGAGATTCCTTTAAAAGTTTAGAAAGATTTTTCCATATCTATCCCCAGTAGAGTCACCATCTTGTTGGTGTTTTAAAATTTTTATGATAACTAGAGTTACTAATATGCCTTGAGACTGATATTAGGAGTGGTTAGTTCCAAGTATAGAAGCTCTACAAGACAACTAGACCAACTATAGGGACAAGACTGCCCTCTGCACTTCTGTCTCTACAAAACCAAAGTGGGTACACCTAATCCAAACTAAACTCATCTCTTTACAACACCTTTAACCTCTAGATTATAAACAATAGATTAATGGTAAGAAATTACTAAATGCCAACCTAGCATTCATTGACTCTTCAGTACCATGGGTGGAATAAGAAGAACAATTGTAACTGTAAAGAACTTGTAAATGGGTTTGATATAAAATTTTAGGGACAAAACATAGCCAAACCATTCAGATATGTATCTCAACAAAAATACTAATTCTAGATCAGTTCCTTATCCATTGGGCTAAATCCTAAATAAATACTGAAATTGAAACACCTTATTGGCAAAGGTTCAAAGCCATGAACATAAGAATTCTCAAAATCACACACTACAGGATCCTCAAATAGATATCCAAATAGAATCAATGTAATTTCCAAAGGAATTAGTTTGATCTAAAATTAAATACCTAAGGAACACACATATTCATAAGAAAGACTTATACAGTAAGTTAGAAAACTTGCAACTCGGTGAATAAAACTAAGGAGAGACTTAATTCTAAGAAAACATATATTAAGTACGATGAAACTGATTTCTAATTCACTATGACAAGGAAATATGCAATCTGAAAATATGCAAAAAATAGAACTTTCAATTCTGTCTTGACACAATATGAAATTACATTTTCTATTTCCTAGATTGGAAAAAAAAATATAAGCCTAATGCTCTTCAATATTTCTCCCAAATCTCCAGCCCCTCTAAATGGTCTTGAAAATTCCTTTATATCAATAGGAATGCAACAAGAAACTGACCATTTAGGGTTAGGGTTACAACCATAAAATGCAAGCATTCAATTCTAAGAACAAGTTGAAACCCTAAAAATCTTCCCTTTGTCCCATGAAAATTTAATATGGAAACATCAGGAAAACTCCTTCGGAAGAAAAAATAGTACATCTGGTGTCAAAAGGAAAACCAAGTTATGACATCAAGTAATGCTCTCACGAATGAAGAAAAGACTAGGTGGCACCAAGAAGAAATAATCTTATTAGAAACCCAATTGCATCACTTTAGACATAAATATGCCTAGTACTATTAGATCTCCATCCAAACATGTCTCTATAGGTGTGAGAAAATGACCCAAAAGATCCAATTGAAACATTGATGGCGTGCTAAGATAAAACACCTGTGGTTGGGCACCAAAACCCTACGGTCAAATATTTAAAATTTTGAATTTCCATTGAAATGGTCACAGGTGGCGCTGAAAAAGACATTAACGATGGATATTTCAACTTTTCTCAACTTTAAAACATGACCGTCGATGAACCTTTAGTGACTTGGGCATTAAAGAAAATTTAAATTTTCCTGGTCAAACTATGTTGACATCCATGTGGTGACATCCTACTGGGCCCTCAGAGCCACTTGGCCACATTTTTCTATGCAAGCCCCACATTCTTACCTTGTCACTTGTCTGGACACACGTCATGCATTTCGCTACTGCACGGTGGTTTTCTTCCTCATAACTTTCCTTCATGTAGTAGCGGATTACCATCAATTCTTGATCTATCTAATTGATCTTAACAAACCTATTTTGTCATCCATACCATGTGGAGCCATCTTATTTGCTAGAACTTCTCCCTTGTATCCATATAACCTAGCTTGCCACATGTCAGACCTACCACATGTCACACCCATGCTACTACACGATCTGACTAGACCAGTGATGACTCAGAATGCACCATCGCACCTTGCTTCCACCTGGTGATCCTCGACCATGTCACCTGATCATTTCCCGACACAAACCCACCAAAATTATCCATCTTGTCTGCCAGCTAGCCATCACTAATTGCAACACTTCACAAACCATCGGCCAGAAAACCACTTGCCTTTTGGCACTTAACTACTTAGTGCTGGGATATAAAAATGATATACTTCTTCACTACACAACCAATGTGGGATAAAAGACCTAGGGCACTTCAAACAAAAATGAACCAGCAAAGGCACCAAGACCAAACCGACTGTTCTGACTCCACAAAGGTGACCAAAAATGGAACAAAATACAACCCCAAAAATCCTCTGTAACCAACTTAATGAAAAATTGAGAGGAAACATTCAGACACCAGAGAGAAACCCTAAGAAACATCACCGAGAGGCATCACCGAGCGATACTAACAGCATCATCAAGCAATATAGTGTAAACCAAGCACCAATATTGCCTGAACATCAGCATTAACTGAGCACCATAGTTAAATGCCTTTTCACAATTTTGGGTTAATATTACCAAGGAAGCCCTAATTTCATAAATAGATCTAACACCTTGAGGGGTGGTGGAGTTGTGGAAAAGTGTATGTCAAATTAGATGGAGAGGTGGATCTGGATTTTTGGAAATAAGGACACAAAATATATTTGGGGGATGAGGTAATTTTAGGTAGATGATAAGAGGAATTAGGAGTTGAAGATGCTATTGGGTTAGCAAGTCTGGATGCCAATTTGGATTTTTTGTTGTGATGCATTCCTTCTATAAGTATTTTGGGGATCCCGCATTGTTTTTTATTTTGGTTTTTGATTCTTGGACTTTAGTGTATTTTTAGATTTTTTTCTTTGCTTTATGGGCCCTTGTGACTTCTTTAATTTAAATTATTATTTTTTATATCCATTTGGATCGTATTAGGATTTTCTTTATCATTTTGAGTCGATATGTTGATCCTTGTATGTATGCTGGTTTTTTGGTTTAAGCATTATATAATTGGCATCCAAACTGCTTGCACAAGAAATGGCACTGGTAGATAAACTATAATGATATGGAGGTCTTATAATTGGGATAGTGTATTCATGATGTTGGAAGTGCTTCAAATATGTGTGTCTTTGTTAATATTGATGTTTGATAGGAGGAAAGGATTTTGACCAAGGCATGATGGGTGGTAGAATGTAGGGATCAAGGATGTGGATGAAAGGATGAAGTAATTTACTTTAGAAGACAAGGAATAAGAATGAATGGAAGAGATGAAGGATGAGGATATGGAATTTTAATGTACCAATATAGACTTGGATGGTGGGAGATGGGGATGTTTAAATTTCATTGTGGGGATTTGGGATTTGGGTTGGATGGAAGGATTTAAACAAAAAATGCTAAAAATTGATTTTGTATGAAGAATTTATTTGCATTTGAAGATTGAAAAAGAAATCTTTATTTGGAATGTGTGCACCTAATTTTTGGAGAATAATTTGAAAAAATCATTTGGTCATACCATAGAGCTTTAAATCAATTTTCCACCACCTTTTGAATTTTGAAAATCCGACATGTTATGCTAAAGTTGTGACCATTTTTGTAGAACTATTTCTTTAGAAAAATGTAGACACACTTTAAGCAACATAGGTGCTACTATAGGAAATGTAGGAGTCATTTTATTAAATGCAAGTGCATTTTCTAAATGAAGGAAAATTGTTACAACATTTTTTTATTCAATGATTGATTGATTAGAAATGGAGATGTAGTCTCTTTATATAGAGAAATAGCATAGAGATAAAATAGAAACATTTAAATAACTAAATATATAGATTCTAATTTATCTAACTTAGAAAATAGAAATTACCTAATAATTTAACTAATAAACTAAATATACCTAAATTACCTTTAATTAGTTTCACCCCCCCTTAATGTTTATTTTTTTAACTAACTCAAAAAAAGACAAAAATTTCAAGTTCTTTGGTCATGTACGCATAGAAGGCAGACTCAAAATGCTCTGCTATACGAGCCTGATGCTAAGAATCCCCTCAGATGTGCATTGTCCTCTCTATTGTGTCGACACACATTTGCCTTCATTTCTGGCAAACAATGCTTATTTTGCACTGACCATCCATACCGAATTCCTTTGTCCACCTAGCTTGCCACAATAAATTATTGTACAACTCATCAAACTTCAATTCAACATTAGTGGAGGTAATGTGTAGCATCTCAATAAAGATTTTGTAGGATTGTGATAGAATATTTAGCATAATCACTACCATGTAGGGAGATGTTTTATCTTTTGAGGATCGCTTAGACCTCTTTCTAATTTTTATGTTGTTAAAGTCTCTAGGCTCTATTAGTAACAATTCCCCTCCCATGATGGCCAAAATGTAGAAAATCAAAGTAATAAGGTAGCAAGGGGAAGAATGGGAAATTATCTAGACACCATGATTGTGCTTGAAATAAACACATAGAGATTACACTTCTGGCCAAGGACAATCGAGAAGGGAGGTATAATTTTCTGCCTCAACTTCTCATTATGAGGAATACCAAAAAGAGTAAATGTCATGTGTAAATGAGATGTCTTAGCACATTATCTGAAAAACGGGAGGATTGTTACCTTGTCTCATCTTTTGACATGATTTTGAAAAAATTCTGGGAGGGATGAAATATCATTCCAAACCATTATGGAATCAATTCAGGGGCCTAAGTTAGCAAGAAAACATACTCAAATCCCCTTCTCTAAATACATATTATATTTTTTGAATTATTGTGAAGACAAGAAAGAATAGAGGATGAATAATATAGAAGATAAATGCAAAAAACAAATAGTACCTTCACCTAAAATCCTTCTTCCTCCTTAGGTTGATTTAAAATAGAGTTCACCCTAACTCCACTTGCTTTACTCTTTTAATTGATTGAATGTGGTTTCTTATGAGACTAATAGAATGGTGAGAGTATTTATGGAATAGTAATGATAGATTATATAGAAATTTCATGTAGCATAAGGCTATGGAAGAAGACTTAGAAAATTAGACAGTGTAACATTAGGAGGAAAGAAAATGTCCTATTAGGGTGAGATGCCTCTATTTTAAAGAATTACCAAGAGGAAAAATAAAGGGATAGGTTAGATTGATGAAGTAGGAAATGATAGGAGAATTTATGTATAAATTCAATAAATATAGACTATTTATTTATTTAATGACTTAGGATAGGCTTAAATTGGGTGTGGTTAGGTGTGGACAACACTGGGATTAGGAATTGTTAACGATATGGAAAACACTTAGATTGAGAAAGATACATCCCTATAATGATAATTGAATTACAATGGTGAAATGGATTATAATTTGATTTGGATTTAAATCTATCAATTTCTTAATGATGGTGGGCTACATTTCAAGATTGAATGCATTGGATGGAGTGGATTAAGATTTTTTCGGATTGGATAAAGGATAAATGTATTAGATAGAATGAGATTGGATAGGATTGCATAGAGGATATGATGGCTAGGATAGAGGAATAGATGAAAAACAATGAAAAGTGAATCCCAAGCCATGGTGAAAGATGAAGAACAGGAAGCCAGATGGAAATGATATGGATGGAATGGATGACAAAAGGATATTATTATGTGAATAGGATAAATGTGTATGGACTTATACTTTGCCCCTTGCCTTATCCAGAGCATAATACTGAAAGAGACTAAGATAATAGATATGGTATGGAGGACATAAATAAGCTATGGATATATGCATTTATATTTTCCCCCTAACCTTATAAAGGTCAAAGAAAGTGTTGGAGGATTGAGGTATATATGATGATTTGGATGGAATGAACGATAAAATAATGATGGTATGGGATGGAAGACATGCATAAGATAACTAAGAACAAGTGGGTAATTTATGGTATATAGACATGTAATGCTTATGAAGATTGTTATCCTTGTCAAGTTAAAAGGTAGAAAAAGGGGATGGACTTAATAAGATGGCAGACACATAGATGTCATGAAATGGTATAGTAGGATGTGGATACATAGGATGTGGCATGGATGAATCTTGTCATGAAGTGTGCAATGCAAGAGGATGGGTGATAGAGAGATTGAGGAAGCAAGTGTTCAGTTTCATGGATATTAGTCCCTTAAATATGTGCTACAATAGACAATGTCAATTGGACTTATGGTCATAAACATTTGTAGAATGATAAAGAGAAGGATGAACTCAATGGGGAAATGGGGATGGATAAGGATTTATGTATTGAATTAGATCAAATAAGGATGATGGGGGATGGATGAAAAATGAGTATTGGAAGACTTTTAGATGAATAGATGGAAATGTTGTCAAGACCAATATTGGCACATACCTTGAGGGGTGGTGGAGTTGTGGAAACTTTTATGTCAAATAAGATGGATAAATGGTTCTAGATTTTGGGACATAAGGAACCAAAATGTATTTGGAGAATGAGGTAATTTTAGGTAGATGATAAGAGGAATTAGGAGTTGAAGACGCTATTGGATTAGCAAGTTTGGATGCCAATTTGGAGTTTGCGTTGTGATACATTCCTTCTATGAGTATTTTTGGGATCCCACATTGTTTTGGATTTTGATTTTTGATTCTTGGGATTTTTTGTATTGATAGATTTTTTTTCTTTGCTTTATGGGCCTCTGTGACCTCTTCGATCTAGCTTTTTAATTTTATATTTATTTTGGTTCATATTTAGATTTTCTTTATCATTTTGAGTCGATATGTTGGTCCTTGTATGTATGAATATTTTTGGTTTTATACATTATATAATTAGCATCCAAATTTCTTGCACGAGCAAAGGGATTGGTGGATAAACTATAATGATATGGAGATCTTATAATTGGGATAGTTTATTCATGATGTTGGAAGTGCTTCAAATATGTGTATATTTGTAAATATTGATTTTTGATATGAGGAAAGGGTTTTGACCTAGGAATCATGGGTGGTGGAATGTAGGGAATGAAGATGGATGAAAGAATGAAGGAATTGAATTTGGAATACAAGGCACCAGAATGAATGGAAGAGATGGACTAGGATATGGAATTTTAATGGCCCAATATAGACTTGGAAGATGGTAGATGGGGATGTTTAAATTTTGTTGTGGGGATTTTGTATTTGGGATGGATGGAAGTTGTACCAATGCCTTGATTATAGGCTTGATAGTCGAGGCCATTATAATTTTAGTTTGATTTGATACAGATGGATTCTAAAATTCCTTTCTCATGAATTCTAATTCCTTGTGATGAAATATAACTAATTGAATGTTTGATAATGTTAAGTTGAAGATAATGCAAGACATTAAATATGTTAATGGTTTGTATTTTCATTGATGTCAACTTGATATAATCTATATGGTCATGTACATAATGCCAAAGACTACAGAGAATCAATGGAACAAAGGTTATACTTTTAGCAATGCACAAAATTCAAGTAATCACTAAGTGACAGATAACACCGACGGAGTGCACACCATCGGTAATAGCAAAGAACCAAAGTCACAGTGATACCCGACAAGCAGAAAATAGTGTTTCCCGATGAAGCAAAACCACAAGATGTCAGACGAGCTAAAAATAGTGTTGCCTGATGAAGCAAATCCAATGATGCCCGACGGATGGAGATCCCAAAGCTGACTGGAGTCACACCGATGAAACTAGCAGTTGTCACTGATGACTAACTGAAGAGTTAACCGATGAAATAGAGAGTTTAGAAAATGACAAAATATCTAGTTGGCAGAGCTTAAAGATAGACTTAACTAGTTCTTTTCTTTGTTTTATTCAACCAGAGTTAAGTGATTGATTTAAAGAAGATTTATACAGTTGGCAAGAAGATAACTATGAGATAAATTAGAAGTTAATCTTTAAATCAAATTGGCTGGATTGTTTATCACGCCAAGAGTCAAGAATCAAGAATCAATGAATATCATGTTTATATAAGAGACAAGCTTAATTCATTCAGAGAGAGAGAGATTCACAAAAAAGGGATTGAAAAGGGGAGTGAATAGAAAGAGGATGCTGAAGAGATGTTGATGAAGAACTACTTCATTCAGTACTGATCAATCAAGCTAAAGGAGAGATAAGGAATTCTGTAGACATCGACAAACAGTGAAGCACAACATCACAGAGAAGAAAGTGTGGAGCACAAAGAATTGAATTGATACATTGATCAGAGAGGTAATGTACACAAATATATATGAAAATTTGCATTTCAAGTTGCATTAGAAACAAGTCATTTTGTTTCAGTTCAACCATTGAAGCATCAAGTCTCTTAACAAATCAAGACTTAATAGTCTTATATATTGAGGTACATCCCAAGGAGTGCCAAAAAGGTTGATTCATGAAAGTAGCACTAGATTTTCCTAAAGCCTATTAACAGTCCAAGAAGGAGGCTGATTCAAGGATGGTAGCAAACTGAGTTTTGTGATACTAAGTTACAACCTATATGTGTAAAATCCTCTAACAAGGTCACACCTAACAGTGTGTTTGTAACCTTTAACAGGGTTGGCTCTTAACAAGGCTCACTTTAGAAGAGTGAAAATTTGGGGTACCAGTCCCAGTGGTTTTTTTCCCTTAACAGGGTTTCCACATTAAAAATCCATGTGTTATGTGTGTATGGTTTATTACTTTATAGTTTTTACATTTCACATAAGCATTTTTGGATTCATCGGTATACTCTACATATTTACTATATTTCGATAAATAGTTTTACTGCTTATCGGTAATCAAGGAAAATAAGGATAGACAAGGAAAACTGACAGACAGTCAATTATTATAAGTATTTATTGGCTTGCATCTTGCAGGGACATAATAATTTGAGGTTATTGATTGGTGGTTAAGTTTAAGGATAAAAATTTTGAGGCCACTGATTTACCCCCCCCCCCCCCCCCCCAATTATTTCTAACAATTGGTATCAGAGCTTGTGTTCTTAAAAGGAAGGTTTCAAGACCTAAGTCAAAGATCACAAGATAAAAAAATGAGATGTGCCTAATCTGAACAAAGATAATTCTGCTTCATGGCAAAGAAGGATAGGACTCCACTTATTAGGTATTGGTAATGATGTTACTCAATTCCTTGAAACTGAATATGTGTTTCCCACAGGAGCACCAACAGTTGAACAAATGAGAGAGACGCATGAACATAATGGCATGATGATAGAGCTTGCTTCCTCACTCTTCGATGCTAAATTTGAAGATGTCAAAGAATGCAAAATTGCAAAGCATATGTGGGACAAATTGAAGCTTGTACATGGTGGTGACAAAAATGTTTTGAGAGCCAAGGCAAAAAGCCTTAGAGGAAAGTTTGATGATCTCAAAATGAAAGAAGGGGAAAACATCACTCAGTACAATACAAGAATTAAAGAGGTAGTCAATGCTATCCGAGGAGTTGGTGGTGTACTAGAAGAAGATACAATGGTAAGTAAAATTCTAAGAACCTTACTGCCTACTTATGCTATTAGATTTTCTGCCATTCAAGAAATGAGAGCAGTAGCAAACAATACATTTACTCTTGATCGTTTAATTGGTAGACTGATTTCATTTGAGATGAATAACTTTGACAATAGTGTCTTACCAAACTTAGAGTCTGCATTTAATTATTCTATGAAGTTAAGCAAATCAAGTCATAGACACTCATCTAGAAAAGATAGTGATAGTTAAAGTGAAGAAGATGATATTGATGAAATAGAAGCACTTATGGCTAGAAGAATGCAGAGAGGCAAAGGTAAATACAAAGGCAAGTTACGACTTGTATGCTTTAACTGTAAAGAGATTGGACACTTTGCTGCAAGATGTACTAATAAAAGAAAAGATGACATAAGTAATGACAGATCTTTTGAGAAGAAGTCTGACAAAGGTGATTACAGAAGCTACCAACAATCAGAAAGGAGAGATACCCGAGACTATAAAGACAAAGAAAAGAAGGTCAGCTACCTTACAAAATGCAAGGATAATGATACTGACACCAAATCTGATGAAGACATCGAGATGGTGTTTGTGGCTGTAAAAGATGATTCAACTGATGACAAAGAAAGGTATGTAGAAATAGCTCTCATATCTAAAATTAGAAAAAATGATGTTTGGATCATAGACAGTGGCTGCACTCATCATATGACCGGTGATAAGAAAAAAATTGAGACTTTTGAATACTACAAGGTTGGATCAGTAAGAAGGGGAAATGACACACCTTGTCCAGTCAAAGGTAGAGGAACAATAATGTTGAATAACCAGATAAAAATGCTAAAAATTGATTTTGTATGAATAATTTATTTGCATTTTAAGATTGAAAAAGAAATATTTATTTGGAATGTGTGCACCTAATGTTTGGAGAATAATTTGAAAAAATCATTTGGTCATACCATATAGCTTTAAATCAATTATCCAACACCTTTTGAATTTTGAAAATCCGACATGTTATGCTAAAGTTATGACCATTTTTGTACTACTTCTTTAGAAAAATGTAGACACACTTTAAGCAACATAGGTGCTACTATAGGAAATGTAGGAGTCATTTTATTAAATGCAAGTGCATTTTCTAAATGAAGGAAAATTGTTACAACATTTTGTTATTCAATGATTGATTGATTAGAAATGGAGACGTAGTCTCTTTATATAGAGAAATAGCAAAGAGAGAAAATAGAAACATTTAAATAACTAACTATATAGATTCTAAGTTATCTAACTTAGAAAATAGAAATTACCTAATAATTTAACTAATAAACTAAATATACCTAAATTACCTTTAATTAATTTCACCCTCCCTTAATGTTTATTTTTTCAACTAATTCAAAAAAAGACAAAACTTTCAAGTTCTTTGGTCATGAACGCATAGAAGGCAGACTCAAAATGCTCTGCTATACGAGCCTGATGCTAAGAATCTCCTCAGATGTGCATTGTCCTCTCTGTTGTGTCAACACACCTTTGCCTTTATTTGTGGCAGACAATGCTTATTTTGCACTAACCATCTATACCAAATTCCTTTTTCCACCTAGCTTGCCACAATAGATTATTGTACAACTCATCAAACTTCAATTCAACATTAGTGGAGGTAATGTGTAGCATCTCAATAAATATTTTGTAGGATTGTGATAGAATCTTTAGCATAATCACTACCATGTAGGGAGATGTTTTATCTTGTGAGGATCGCTTAGACCTCTTTCTAATTTTTATTTTGTTAAAGTCTCTAGGCTCTATTAGTAACAATTCCCCTCCCATGATGGCCAAAATGTAGAAAATCAAAGTAATAAGGTAGAAAGGGGAAGAATGGGAAATTATCTAGACACCATGATTGTGCTTGAAATAAACACATAGAGATTACACTTCTTGCCAAGGACAATCGAGAAGGGAGGTATAATTTGCTGCCTCAACTTCTCATTATGAGGAATACCAAAAAGAGTAAATGTCATGTGTAAATGAGATGTCTTAGCACATTATCTGAAAATGGGAGGATTGTTACCTTGTCTCATCTTTGACATGATTTTGAAAAAATTATGGGAGGGATGAAATATCATTCCAAACCATTATGGAATCAATTCAGGGGCCTAAGTTAGCAAGAAAACATACTCAAATCCCCTTCTCTAAATACACGTTATATTTTTTGAATTATTGTGAAGACAAGAAAGAATAGAGGATGAATAATATAGAAGATAAATGCAAAAAACAAATATTACCTTCACCTAAAATCCTTCTTCCTCCTTAGGTTGATTTAAAATAGAGTGCACCCTAACTCCACTTGCTTTACTCTTTTAATTGATTGAATGTGGTTGCTTATGAGACTAATAGAATGGTGAGAGGATTTATGGAATATTAATGATAGATTATATAGAAATTTCATGTAGCATAAGGCTATGGAAGAAGACTTAGAAAATTAGATAGTGTAACATTAGGAGGAAAGAAAATGTCCTATTAGGGTGAGATGCCTCTATTTTAAATAATTACCAAGAGGAAAAATAAAGGGATAGGTTAGATTGATGAAGTAGGAAATGATAGGAGAATTTATGTATAAATTCAATAAATATCGACTATTTATTTATTTAATGACTTAGGATAGGCTTAAATTGGGTGTGGTTAGGTGTGGACAACACTGGGATTAGGATTTGTTAACGATATGGAAAACACTTAGATTGAGAAAGATACATCCCTATAATGATAATTGAATTACAATGGTGAAATGGATTATAATTTGATTTGTATTTAAGTCTATCGATTGCTTAATGATGGTAGGCTACATTTAAAGATTGAATTTCATGGATTAGGATTGATTGCATTGGATGGAGTGGATTAAGATTTTTTCGGATTGGATAAAGGATAAATGTATTAGATATAATGAGATTGGATAGGATTGCATAGAGGATATGATGGCTAGGATAGAGGAATAGATGAAAACCAATGAAAAGTGAAGCCCAAGCCATGGTAAAAGATGAAGAACAGGAAGCCAGATGGGAATGATATGGATGGAATGGATGACAAAAGGATATTATTATGTGAATAGGATAAATGTGTATGGACTTATACTTTGCCCCTTGCCTTATCCAGAGAATAATATTGAAAGAGACTAATAATTCAGGTAAAAAAGTAGCATTTGAAAATAAGAAGGCAAAGATCTTCAACAAATCTGGAAACTTGATTGGCAACAGTGAGCAAACAAAAGGTAACTTATTCTATCTGAATGATACTGACTCCACTTGTTTTATTGCTACAAACGAAGACATATGGTTGTGGCACAAAAAGGCTGTGTCATGTGAACTTTGACAACATGATAAAAATTAGCAAAAAGAGAAATCTCATAGGCTTACCAACAATGACCAAGCCCGACAACATCATGTGTAAAAACTGTCAAAAAAGGTATAATGACAAAGTCTAGTTTCAAAAGAAAGACCCATACATCTGATGCAATTCTAAAATTATTCCATACTAATTTATGTGGAACCATGAGGACAAGGATTTATTATGGAGATAGATATTGTATTCTCTTTGTTGATGATTACTCTAGAATGATGACAGTTATGTTTCTAAAAGATAAATCAGAAGCATTTAAGATGTTTAAATGGTACAAAGCTTTGGTAGAGAAACAAAGTGATAAAGATCTAAAATGTTTGAGATTAGATAGAGGAGGTGAGTTTATACCAAATGAATTCACTTACTTTTGTAATGAGCATGGTATAAAAAGATAGGTTTCTGCACCAAGAACACCATAGCAAAATGGGATTGTTGAGAGAAGGAATAGATCAATAGTTGACTGTGCAAGAACATTGATGATAGAGAAAGGCGTCACCCAAATATTCTAGAGGGAAGTTGTGAGTACTACTATTTACAAATTAAATTGATTACAATTGAAGAAAGACACCAAGAAGACATCTTATGAGCTATGGTATGGATACACACCAAATGTGAGTTATTTCAAAAATTTTGGCAGTCAATGTTATATATTAAAAGATGATAGAAATGGAAAAATTGACTCTAAGAGTGATGAAGGAATTTTCCTAGGGTATTCTACCAAGAGAAAGGCTTACAAATGTCTAAACAAAGCCTCTAACAAAATTATTGAAAGTGCAAATGTAAAGAAAGATGAATTTGCAGAGAAGAATGAACAGGAAAGCACTAAAGAACTAGAGGACTACAATAAGCTCACTTACAATGAAGAACCTGAAACTCTACCACACCAACAATGGAGAGCCCCTGAGATACAAATCATTTCTCTCGAGCATCAGGCTACAAATATCGACGGTTAGGATAATGATCAAGACAATGTGCAAGATAATGAAGAACATAATGAAGATCAAAACAATGATCAAGATGATAGACAAAGTATTATACTTGTTCTTGCAAGATATGTAAGAAGGAACCATCCAGAGGTCCAGATCATAGGAGAAAAGAAAGTTGTTACAAGAACAAGAAGTAAGTCTTTAAAATCAAATTGTTTAATTTGTGAGTTTGAGCCAAAATCTGTCAATGTTGCACTAGATAATGAAGAATGGATAAGTGCTATGAATGATGAGATTGAGAATATTGAGAAGAAAAAAACATGGTTGCTTGTGCCAAGACCAAATGACAAGAATGTCATCAGTACAAAATGGATATTCATGAATAAGCTAAATGAGAATGGAGAAGTCACAAGGAACAAAGCAAGACTAGTATGCAAAGGGTATGCACAAGAAGAAGGTATATATTATGGAGAGACCTTTGCACCCATTGCTAGGCTAGAAGGAGTAAGAATACTACTTTCTTATGCTGCATATAAAGGATTCAAGGTATATCAAATGGATGTCAAGTCAGCATTCCTAAATGGAATACTTGAAGAAGAGGTATACATTGAGAAATCAGAAGGGTTTGTCGATGCAGACAAGAGAAGCATGGTATGTAGACTTCAAAAATCCTTGTATGGATTGAAACAAACTCCAAGAGCCTGGTATGAATGACTTCATTCCTATCTAATAAGTATTGGATTCATAAGTACTAGTGAAAACAGTAATCTTTATTTAAAGGAAGATACTGATGCTAACACTTTGATTGCTAAAATATTTGTTGATGACATCATATTTGGAGGCAATGATAAGCTATGCAAATCATTTGCTGATGAGATGAGAAAAGAATTCAATATGTTTATGTTTGGAGAGATCAAGTTCTTCCTTGGTCTATAGATCATTCAAAAAAGTGAAGGTATTTTCATTACTCAGTCTAAATACATCAAAGAGGTCTTGAAAATATTCAAGATGGAAGATTCCAAACTAGTTGGAACATCGATGACTAATGGATGTAAGTTGAAAAAAGAAGACAAGACAATAGAGGTAAATCAGACTTTGTATAGATCAATGATTGGAAAACTCATGTATGTTGTACACACTAGACCAGATATTGCACATGCAATAGGAATTGTAGCTAGATTTTTTTCTAACCCCAGGGAATCACATATGACTACTGTGAAAAGAATCCTAAGATATCTAAAGAACACTGAGGAATTTGGTTTATGGTATAGAAGAGAAGGCAAATTTGAACTCAAGGTGTTTACCAACGCTGATTGGGCTTGAAATATTGATGACCGAAAGAGCACAAATAGAGGAGCATTCTTTATGGGTGATAGACTTGTCACATGGATTAGCAAGAAGCAGGGATGCATCTCACAGTCTACTGCAGAAGAAAATATGTTGTTGCTACTGCAAATTGCTCAAATATTGCATGGATCAAACAGTTGTTGGAAGGTATGCATATGAAAATCTCAGAACCAGTGATTATCTATTGTGATAACACCAATGCAATAAACATTTCCAAGAATCTAGTCATGCATGCAAAAACTAAACACATTGCCATCAAGTATCATTACTTAAGAGAAAAAGTTCAAGAAAAAGAAGTGATACTTGAGTATGTGCAATCAAAAGAGCAATTGGCCGATATCTTCACCAAGCCACTGCCCAAGGATACATTTGAGTACTTGAGAAAGAGACTAGGGGTCAAACAATTGTCTACCAGTCAGTAAAATGACTGAAGGTTGCATCAGCCTATATATTATTAGAATATCATTCATGTTGATGCAAGAAAAAAGATGAACTTCAAAGCTACATCTATATACATAAAGGTATATATCATAACCGAGCACCAGAGCATATTGTTTTATTACTAAAGGATAAGGGAAATTCAAGGAATATATTATGGATGGAAGAAAAAACAATCACTTGACATTAATGTCAGATATCTATGAGATATTTGTTTGGCATTGTTGTCAAAGGGAGAGAAATTATCCATATTATCAAAGGATTATCCATTATCAGATTACTCCAACAGGGAGAGATCATATCCATAGGGAGAGAATTTGTATGAAGGAATCAATACAAAGAGGAAGAGTTGCTGACAAGAAAGAAAGACATCAAATGTGAAGAACAGTCAAAAGAGAGAAATTGACACAAGCAAAGAACTCAACACATCAGAAGTAGAAAGACAGAGAATTGAAAGAATCAAATCTAAGCTATAACAGATCTTACCGGTGGTCAGACATTTTTATCAGTTATCAAAAACAAACTGATTGGTAGTTTGATGAATCTCAACAATTGTATTTTATATTGTATTAGAAATAGTATAGTGTGATAATATAGTATGTTTCCATCAATGCCAAAGGGAGAGATTGATGACATATAACTAATTGAATGTTTGATAATGTTAAGTTGAAGATAATGCAAGACAGTAAATTAGTTAATGGTTTGTATTTTCATTGATGTCAACTTGATATAAAATATATGGTCATGTACATAATGCCAAAGAATTCAGAGAATCAATGGAACAAAGGTTATGCTTTCAGCAATGCACAAAATTCAAGTATTCGCTAAGTGACAGATAACACCAACGGAGTGCACACCATCGGTAAAATCAAAGAACCAAAGTCATAGTGATATCCGACGAGAAAAAAATAGTGTTGCACGACAAAGAAAAACCATAGGATGCCTGACAAGTTGAAAATAGTGTTGCCTGATGAAGCAAATCCAATGATGCCTGACAGACGGAGATCTCGAAGCTGACTGGAGTCACACCGATGGAACTGGCAGTTGTCACCGATAACTAACTGAAGAGTCAACTGACAGAACAGAGAGTTTAGAAAATAAAGTTCAGAAAATGACAAAATATCTAGCTGGCAGAGCTTAAAGATAGACTTAACTGGTTGTTTTCTTTATTTTATTTGACCAAAGTTAAGTGATTTATTTAAAGAAGATTTATACAGTTGGCAAGAAGATAACTATGAGATAAATTAGGAGTTAAGCTTTAAATCAAAATGGCTAGATTGTTTATCATGCCAAGAGTCAAGAGTTAAGAATCAATGAATATCATGTCTATATAAGAGACAAGCTTAATTCATTTAAAGAGAAAGAGAGAGAGAGAGAGGAAAATTCACAAAAAAGGGAATGAATAGAAAGAGGATGTTGAAGAGATACTGATGAAGAAATACTTCATGCAGTACTGATCAATCTAGCTAAAGGAGAGCTAAGGAATTCTGCAGACACTGACAAACAGTGAAGCACAGCATCACAGAGTAGAAAGTGTGGAGCACAAATAATTTAATTGTTACATTGATCAAAGAGGTAATGTACTTAAATAGATCTGAAAATCTGCAATTCAAGTTGCATTAGAAACAGGTCATTTTGTTTTAGTTTAACCATTGAAGCATCAAGTCTCTTAACATAACAAGACTTAACATTCTTATATATATTGAGGTACATCCCAAGGAGTGCCAAAAATGTTGATTCATGAAAGTAGCACTAGATTTGCCTAAAGCCAATTGACAGTCCAAGAAGGAGGTTGGTGCAAGGTTGGTAGCAAACTAAGTCGCCTGATACTAAGTGATAACCTATATGTATAAAATCCTCTAACAAGGTCACACCTAACAGTGTGTTTGTAACCATTAACATGGCTGGCTCTTAACAGGGCTCACTTCAGAAGAGTGAAAAATTGGGGTACCAGTCCCAGTGGTTTTTTCCCTTAACAGGGTTTCCACATTAAAAATCCATGTATTATGTGTGTATGGTTTATTACTTTACAGTTTTTACATTTCACATAAGCATTTCTGGATTCATCGGTATGCTCTGCATATTTATTGTATTTTGGTAAATAGTTTTACTACTTATCGGTAATCAAGGAAAATAAGGACACACAAGGAAAACCGATAGACATTTAATTATTATAAGTATTTATTGGCTTGCATCTTATAGGGACATAATAATCTGAGGTTATTAATTGGTGGTTAAGTTTAAGGATAAAAACTTTGAGGCCACTGATTCACCCCCCCTCTCAGTTATTTCTAACAATTGGTATTAGAGCTTGTGTGCTTAAATGGAAGGTTTCAAGACCTAAGTCAAAGATCACAAGATGAACAAACGAGATGTGCCCAAGCTTAACAAAGATAATTTCACTTCATGGAAAAGCAGGATAAGACTCCACTTATTAGGTATTGGTAATGATGTTACTCAATTCCTTAAAATTGAATATGTGTTGCCCACAAGAGCACCAACAGTTGAAAAAATGAGAGAGAAGCGTGAACATAATGGCATGATGATAGAGCTCGCTTCCTCACTCTCCGATGCTGAATTTGAAGATGTCAAAGAATGCAAAAGTGAAAAGAAGATTTGGGACAAATTGAAGCTTGTACATGGTGGTGACAAAAATGTTTTGAGAGCCAAGGCAGAAAGCCTTAGAGGAAAGTTTGATGATCTCAAAATGAAAGAAGGAGAAAAAATCACTCAGTACAGCACAATAATTAAAGAGGTAGTCAATGCTATCCAAGGAGTTGGAGGTGTACTAGAAGAAAATATAGTGGTAAGTAAAATTCTAAGAACCTTACTGCCTACTTATTCTATTAGAGTTTCTTCCATTCAAGAAATAAGAGTAGTAGCAAACAATACAGTTACTCTTGATAGTTTAATTGGTAGACTGATTTTATTTGAGATGAATAACTTTGACAATAGTGTCTTATCAAACTTAGAGTCTGCATTTAAGTCTTCTATGAAGTTAAGCAAATCAAGTCATAGACACTCATCTAGAAAAGATAGTGATAGTTAAAGTGAAGAAGATGATCTTGATGAAATAGAAGCACTTATGGCTAGAAGAATGCAGAGAGGAAAAGGTAAATACAAAGGCAAGTTAAAACTTGTATTCTTTAACTGTAAAGAGATTGGACACTTTGTTGCAAGATGTACTAAAAAGAGAAAAGATGACATAAGTAATGACAGCTCTTTTGAGAAGAAGTCTGACAGAGGTGATTACAGAAGCTACCAACAATCAGAAAGGATAGATACCGGAGACTATAAGGACAAAGGAAAGAAGGTCAACTACCTAGCAAAATGAAAGGATGATGATACTGACACTGAATTTGATGAAGACATCGAGATGGTGTATGTGGCTGTAAAAGATGATTCATATGATGATGAAGAAAGGTATGTAGAAACACCTCTCATATCTAAAATTAGCAAAAATGATGTTTGGATCATAGACAGTGGCTGCACTCATCATATGACCGGTGATAAGCAAAATTTTGAGACTTTTGAATACTACAAGGGTGGATTAGTAAGAATGGGAAATGACACACCTTGTCCAGTCGAAGGTAGAGGAACAAGAATGTTGAATAACCAAATAAAGTGTGAGAATTATTATTGGGTAAATGGATTGAATTATAATCTATTGAGTGTTTCTCAATTGAATAATTTAGGTCACAAAGTAGCATTTGAAAATAAGAAGGCAAAGATCTTAAGCAAATCTAGAAACCTGATTTGCATTGGTGAGCAGACAAAAGGTAACTTATTCTATCTTAATGGTACTGACTCCACTTGTTTGATTGCTACAAACAAAGACATATGGTTGTGGCACAAAAGACTGTATCATTGGATGGAAAGGGTATTTTTCATGATTTGGAGTGGGATCATTGGATAAAGTTGGAGTGATTCCTCAATCTTTATTATGAGATAGAATAGAAAAGACACCTTGGTCTTGAAAAGGAAGGGTATCTATGGTTGAAGTAGAAGGTATACCTTTCTCTTTACTTGGAGGGTTATATATGTTAGCATGCTTTGGCTCAAGGGATTGAAATATTTGGAGTTATACAAAATCCAATGGTTGAGAAGGATTAATTTAATTTCATTTGAGAGAGGCTGGTACCTCAAAGGTGTGTGAGGATGGCATAGGCAATGACTTAGATGATGTGTGCTTTTGGATGAGGTATCGTATCTCCTAATGAGTGACAAGTCACAATCTTGTGGAAGCTTAACTTCCATAAGCTCAAAGACTTTGTTCATCATTTCTCTTTTGTGTTGGAAGAAGGTTTGTAGTTTTGGATCAAGGGCTCATAGTAAACTTGGTATGGATGGTGTGTTGGGGGAGGAATGTTAAATAGACTCCTTAGGTTGTGTGAATGGAGGGATAGGAGAATTATGAAGTTTAGGGGATTAGGTTTCATGTTGATTTAGACAGGATGCATTAGGAGATTGGACAACTTTATTTTGACCTAATTAAAACTTATTCAATCATATATCGACTTTATTTGTATTATTATAATATTTTAATATTATAATTTATTAAATTCGGATTTGAAAAGGGGGCATTACAAAATTTTACCAACAAGAATGGTATGAAGCTTATGAAGACTTTCATTGTCATCATAAAGATCATATTGAACAAGACTATCATCATCTTCAATAAGAATAGGGTTTCCCTTGGTCACTAATCTTGGTCTTGTTGAAGCAGGATATGGATTCAAGTTATTGGATTGGATGGGCTTGGATGAAAGGGGAATAGAAGAGATTAGATTAGATGATATTATTAGACGATCAAGTTTTACATACATGCTTTATTTTTGATACTCAAGTTCACTCTACTGTGTAAGAGGACAACATATGTAAGTGAGTCTTGGGGATTAAAAGACTCCTCATTTTAAGTCCCAAATCCAAATGTGTGAAGGTTTATTTTAAGCCTGATTTTTAAATGTGAGAAAAATATGAAACAATAATTTATAAAGCAAAACTAGATAAGGAAAAATGTATTCCTTATGATTTTCTAATAGGTTTTAAAAAAATGCTAAAATTTGATTTTGTATGAAGAATTTATTTGCATTTGAAGATTGAAAAAGAAAGATTTATTTGCAATGTGTGCACCTAATTTTTGGAGAATAATTTGGAGAATAATTTGGAAAATTCATTTGCTCCATAGCATAGAGCTTTAAATAAATTTTCTAACACCTTTTGAATTTTTAAAATCCAACATGTTATGCTAAAGTTATGACCATTTTTGTAGAACTACTTCTTTAAAAAAATGTAGACACACTTTAAGCAACATAGGTGCTACATTAGGAAATGGCGGTGCCATTTTATTTAATGCAAGTGTGTTTTTGAAATAGAGGTAAATTGTTACGATATTTTGTTATTCAATGACCGAGTGATTACAAATGGAGACATTGTCTCTTTATATAGAGAAATAACGAAGAGAGAAAATAGAAACATTCTAAATAACTAACTATATAGATTCTAAGTTATCTAACTTAGAAATAGAAATTACCTAATTAATTAACAAATAAAATAAATATGCCTAAATTACCCTTAATTATTTTCACCCTCCCTTAATGCTTATTTTTCCAACTAACCCGACAAAAATAAAAACTTTCAAGTCCTTTGGCCATGAACGCAAAGAAGGAGGACCCATAATGCTCTTCTGTACTAGCATGTTGTTGAGAATCTCCTTGGTTGTAATTCTAGTCAGTTAACCAGTTTTTTCACAACCTCTAGATATGACCAAGCCTCCCACAATAGTGGCATGTAATATTTTTTTTAGAACCCTCTTCAGATGTGCGATGTCCCTTCTACTGTGTGGAAATGCCTTTGCCTTTATTTGTGGCAGCCAATTCTTGTTCCACACTAACCATGTCACTGGTGCTACCAAATTACCCTCTCCACCTGCCTTGCTGCAATAGCTTACTATACAAATCATCAAATTTCAAGTCAACATTAGTTGAGGTAATGTGTAGTGTCTCAATCAAGTGTTTGTGGGGTCGTGGTATACTCTTTAGCATAATCACTACCATGCAAGGAGAGGTTATCTCTTATGAGGATTGACTAGACCTCTTTATCATTTTTTACGCTTTTACAGTCTCTAGGCTCTATTAGTAACAAGTCCCCTCCCATGATGGCCAAAAGGTAGAAAATCAAAGTAAGAAGGTAGAAAGGGGAGGAATGGGAAATTAATTAGACACCATGCTTGTTCTTGACAAGAAACAAGTAGAGATTACACTTCTTTCCAAGAACAATCAAGAAGGGAGGTATAATTTTTGGCCTCAACTTCTCATTATGAGAAATACCAAAATGAGTAAATGTCATTGTGTAAATTAGATTTCTTAGCATTCAACTAAAAAGGGGAGGATTATTACCTTGTCTCATCTTTGAAATTATTTTGAAAATGTTCTAGGGGGGGATGAAATATCATTCAAAACCATTATGGAATCAATTTGGGGGCCTAAGTTAGCAAGGAGACAAATTAATGTAGGAGCATCCTAGGTGTAAGAGAAATCTTGCATCACCCAAAAATATTTTCTTCTTTATTTTCAATAAGGGATATTTTATGAAGAGCTGCTATTTCTGGAGCTTGTGCAATCCTGGCATTGTAGAGCTCTTCATGGAATTTCTGAAATGAGGTTACAGCGGCCCATCAGGTAAACAAGTGATGAGTTACGGTTCATTTAAACTACTTGAACTTGAAAAAGTTAAAGTTCATTCAAAATTTCTTTTTGGGTTCTGAAGTTGTTTGGGCCTACTCTAATGTAATAAAAATGAATAATAATATCTTACGGATGGTCAGCCTCAAAATTTAGGGTTATATTTCTAGAATCTTGTTGGGCGGTTAAAAGTACCTATATATTGAAGGCTTGTAGGGTTGTCTAGGGTAGTTCTGGGATATGCATTTGGTGGCTCTGGTTTGTAGATTATTGTAAATAAATGCCCATGTGGTTGTGCATGTTATATTTCTGAATATTGTAATTTTTATTTCAAGGTGGATAATAGAAAGCCCATTTTCTGTCTTTGCAAATCATGGTATCCTCAATTATGTTGTGTGTTTGTGTTAATAAGGGGACCACTCTTCATCAAGTTGTATCAGCATAGGATTTCCTGAGTGTGTAGACAGATCACCGACTATGAGGCAGTTTGCACCAAGACTGTGGTTGTGGGTTTGAGTGATAAGAGTCAAAAATGCCTCCATGAAGGAATCGTGGCAGAAGAGCTATAGGTGTGACAGAAGAGGGTTTTAGAGCCTCCGAAGACAAGTGTAAGCATTGCAAGAGGAGATGTGTAGAGGAGTGAATATTGCAGTTAGAGATGAAAGTGATGAGGAATTAGAAGAAGAAGGACAAGGTGACCAGGAAGCACTAGAAGTGCCTAGAAATCCTGAAGAGGATAGGCTTTTGAGGGCCATTTCCAAGATTGGAAAGAGACCCAAGATTGAAGTTCCCACATTTTTGGGAAATATTAACCCAAAGGAGCTAATCAACTAAATTAATGATCTAGAAGAATATTTTGAGTATGAAGATATTGAAGATCTAGATCAGGTCAAATTTGCGAAGGCCATGCAAAAATTTGGTGGGAGGAGATTCAGTTGGAGAGGAGTAGAAGAGGAAAGGAGAAAATCACAAGATGGGTCTAAATGGTGGAGAAGTTGAAGAGACAATTCATTCCCGTTGGTTATGAGCTTGATTTTCTGAAGAAAATGTAAGGGTTGAAACAAGAAGGAAAATATGTGTAGGAGTATATAGAAGAGTTCTACTGAGTGCTCATTAGAACAGGTCATGCAAAGCCTGAGAAGGAAAAAGTTGCCCATTACCTTCATGGATTGCGGCCAAGTATTTAGGATGAGTTGAGTCTGGTTAGAATGACCAGTATTGAAGAGGCATACCATTTTTCCCTAAGGGTGGAAGAGAAGTTGAACAAGAAGTTTGAAAGAAAGCAAGCTGGAAGAGGTCATGGTGGAAGATCTGGCGGACGGTCATTTGGAGGCCGAAATGAAGATCAAAAAAAGAATGATGAGTCAAGTAGAAATTAGAATCAGAGGGGAAATGATTTCAATCATTTCCAAGTTCAAAATAATAGGGATTAGAGAGGAAGAGGAAGAGGGCAAGGACCATGAAGAGGAGGTTTTTGTGGGACATGTTTCCATTGTGAAGAAGGACACCAAGCCTATGAATTCCCACAGTGTCAAGGAAGGATGGACAGGAGGACTGAAGGTCATGCATGCATTGCACATGCAAATGAAGAAGCCAAATCAGAACACTTAGATGATTCTGAGAGAGGAGAAACCCTAGTTTTTAGGAGGATTCTGATAAATGAAGAGAAGAGCTCAAATAAGAGGAAGAGCCTATTTTTCACTAGATGCAAGTGCGCGAATAAGTATTGTGATGTGATTATTGATGGTGGAAGCACTGATAATCTAGTGTCTGAAGAAATGGTCACAAAGATGAAGCTAAAAAGGGAAAAACACCCACGTCCATACATAATTTCCTGGATGCAGGATGACCATAAGGTCTTGGTCAATGACTAGTGCTTAGTGAAGTTCAAGATTGGAAGTTACTGAGAAGAGGTACTTTGCGATATCATCCCCATGGATGCATGTCATTTTTTCTAGGAAGGCATTGGCAGTTTGACAGGCATGCCATACATGATGGTCATGCTAACACTTATTCTTTGACAAAGGATGGAGTCTGACACAAGCTGAATCCATTGAAGTAAACAGGAGAAAAGGTATGTAGTAATGCCAGAATATATTTAGTTGATGGAAGAAAGTTCTTAGAAGGTATGAGACATGAGAATATGTTTTTTTCCTTAATTCCAAAAGTGGGTAAAGAAGAAGTAGAAGATGTACCTGCGGAAGTTGCAGACTTGTTGGAGGAGTTTTAGGATTTTTTTTTGATAATGTACTTGATGGATTACCACCAGTGAGAAAGATCAGTCATCAGATGGACTTGATCCCAGGGGCCAGTTTTCTAAACAAGGCAGCCCATAGGATGACTCCAGCAGAGAGTGAATAATTGAACAGACAAGTGCATGAGTTGTTGCAGAAGGGATTGATCCAAGAGAACTTGATTCCATGTGCTATACCAGTAGTATTAGCACCAAAGAAAAATGGAGAATGGAGGATGTGTACAGATTCTTGGGATATCAATAAGATCACTATCAAGTACAGATTTCGCTTGCCAAGAATGGATTGTTTGAGTGGAGCTTTGTATTTCACAAAAATAGACCTAAAGAGTGGATATCACCAAATCAAGATTAGTGAAGGAGATGAATGGAATACAACCTTCAAGACAAAGGAGGGCTTGTATGAGTGGTTAGTCATGCCTTTTGGGCTAACCAATGCACCAAGCACATTCATGTGGCTCATGAATTAAGTACTGAAAGAATTTCTAGGTAAGTTTGTTATTGTTTACCTTGATGATATTTTGAAATTTAGTAAGACATTGGAAGATCATATAATGCATATTTGTAAGGTTTTTGAGAGGTTAAGGGAAGAGAAGTTGTTGATTAATCTAAAGAAGTGTAGTTTTGTGAAGAAGGAATTAGTATATCTGGTATTTTTAGTCTCAGTAGAAGGTCTAAAAATGGACCCAAAAAAGGTGCAGGCTATCCTCGAATGGCCTACCCCAAGGAGTGATACTGAGGTAAGATCTTTTCATGGTTTGGCTAGCTTTTACAAAAAAATTCTTCAAAGTTTCAGTTATATATGTGGACCCTTGACTAAAACAATGAGAGGGGATAGGAAAGAGTTTAAGTGGACTGTAGGGGGAGATAAGAGTTTTGAATTGTTGAAAAGAAAAGTTATAGAACAGCCTGTTTTAGCACTTCCAAATGTTAACAAGGTGTTTCAAGTAGACTGTGATGCTAGTTGTAATGCTATTGGAGCAGTTTTGAATCAGGAAGGTAAACCCATTGCTTATTTTAGTGAGAAGTTGAATGATGCCAAGAGAAAATATTTTGTTTATGTTCAGAATTTCTATGCTATAGTTTAGGCATTGAGTAAGTGGAGACATTATCTTTTTCCAAAATAATTTGTTTTATTTACTGATCATCAAGCTTTGAAATATTTGAATAGTCAAGGAAAGTTGAATCAAAGGCATTTGAAATGGGTTGGTTTTTTGCAGAGTTACACTTTTGTTTTGAAACATAGGAGTGAGAAGTATAATAAGGTTGCAGATGCTCTTAGTAGAAGATTCATTTTGTTGATAGAGATGCAGATTAAGGTTTTTGGGTTCAAGGAACTCAAGAGTTTGTATCTTGAAGATCCAGATTTTGGCGAAGCTTAGAAAGCTTGTAGAGAACCTATTACTCTGGATAGAACCAAATGATTGGATTTCATAATCCGGGATGATATGTTGTTCAGAGGTAGTCAGTTGTGCATTCCAAAGAGTTCCATGAGAGAGAATCTAATCAAATAAAAGCATAGTGGAGGATTCGCTGGACATTTTGGGAGAGATAAAACCATTTCTCTAGTTAGTGAGAACTATTATTGGCCACAGTTGCAGCAAGATGTTAATAATTTTGTACAAGGTTGTACGATATGTCAAATGGCAAGAGTGAAGCATAATACAGGGTTATATCAACCATTACCTGTACCAAAGAAGTCATGGGAGGATATTAGTATGGAATTTGTTCTTGGCCTACCAAGAACTCAGAGAGGGCATGATTCCATCTTTGTAGTGGTGGATGGGTTTTCAAAAATGACACATTTCATTCCTTGCAAGAAGACTAATGATGTTCTTCATGTAGTAGAATTGTTTTTCAGGGAGGTGGTAAGACTACATGGATTACCAAAGAGCATAGTTTCAAATTGAGACACCAAGTTTGTTGGGTACTTTTGAAGAACCTTGTGGAAAAAGTTGAAGACAGATTTGAAGTTTAGTTTAGCACACCATCCACAGACTGATGGACAGACATAAGTTATGAATAGGAGTTTGGGAAACCTATTGAGATGCTTGGTTGGAGATAAACCAAAGGGATGGGATTTGGTTTTACCACGGGTGGAATTTTATTATAATAATTATGTCAATAGGATCACTGGTAAATCACCATTCCATATAGTGTATGGAAGTAGTACCAGAAATGCATCAAAATTAAGAAAGTTGGGTAAAGGAGAGACAAGTAGCACTAAAGCTAAAGACTTTGCAGAACACTTGAAGAATTTGCATAAGGAGGTGAGGTGGCATATTAATAAAATAAATACACAATACAAGGCTAAGGAAGACAAGAAAAAGAGGCATAAGGAATTCTAGGTGGGAGATGAAGTCATGGTTCATTTAAGAAATGAGAGATTTCCAGTAGGAACATATAAAAAGTTGAAGATGAAGTAGTTTGGACCATGCAAAATACTTAAGAAGTATGATTTAGGAAATGCTTATGAAGTAGAGTTGCCCGGTGAATTCAATATTTCACCAGTATTTAACATTTCAGATTTGACAGAATATCATGAGGGAGGTGTTGACGATCAAATCACAGAAGCACGGTGGAATATTCTAGTAGCTACTTCTACTACAGAGGATATTAAAGACATTTTTGACAGTCGTGTTGGGAGAAGCACAAGGAACAAGACATATAAAGAATATTTGGTCAAATGGAAAGGACAACCTATAGAAGATTCACCATGGATATCAAGGGAGGCGGTTAACCATCTTGGTTTTCCTTTGACCACCTGAGAGGTAACAGGGTCACTTCTCAAATTACCCCAGGTGTCTGATGCAGGAGCATCCTAGGTGTAAGAGCCTTGCATCACCCAAAAATATTTTCTAGTTTCTTTTCAATAAGGGTTATTTTGTGTAGAGCTGCTATTTCTGGAAAGTTACTATTTTTAGTATGTTTTCTGTTTGAGCTTAGAATGTTCTATTTTCTTCCTTGGAGGTTCACTTTGATTGTTTCAGCCTACCAGTAAATTTTCATTGCCAGATCAAGTCTAGTTTGGTAGATGTTGAATATTCTCGGTATTGGCAGTAGGGTACATAATCTCCAAACTCGGTTTTGAAGGCTTTAGAGGCTTCAAAAGGGGTCAAAACCTTGGCTATTTAAATCTTGCATGGATCTAACATTGTAGAGAACTTCATGGAATTTCTAAAATGGGGTTACAGTGGCCCATCAGGTCAATGGGTGATGAGTTATGGTCTCCAAAAGTTGTGCTACTTGAACTTGAAAAAGTTAAAGTTCCTTCAAAATTTCTTTTTGGGTTCTGAAGTTGATTGGGCCTACTCTAATGTAATAAAGAAGAATAATAATATCTTAGGGATGGTTGACCTCAAACTTTAGGGTTTTATTTCTAGAATCTTCTTGGGAAGTTAAAATTGCCTATATATTAAAGGCACATAGGGTTGTCTAGGGCAATTCTCGGATATGCATTTGGTGGGTCTGGTTTGCGGATTATTGTAATAAAATTCCCATGTGACTATGCATTTTATATTTCTAAGTATTTTAATTTTCATTTCATGGTGAATAATAGAAAGCTCATTTCCTGTCTTTGAAAATCATGTTATTCTCGATTGTGTTGTGTGTTTGTGTTAATAAGGGGACCACTCTTTATCACAAATCCTCAAATTCCCTTCTCTAAATACATGTTAGAATTTTTGAATTATTGTGAAGACAAATAAAAATTTAGGATGAGAAATATAGAAGATAAAGGCAATAAACAAATATTACCTTCACCTAAAATCCTTCTTGGTCCTTAGTTTGAGATAAAATAGGGTGCACCCTAACTCCAACTGATTTTCTCTTTTAATTGATTGAATGTGGTTTCTTATGAGACTAATAGTATGATGAGAGGATTGATGAGGAATATTAATGAAATATTAGATAGAAATTTCATGTAGCATAGGCTATGGAAGAAGACTTAGAAAATTAGATAACATAATATTAGGATGAAAGAAGATGTACTATTAGGGTGAGAAGCCTCTAATTTATGGAACTCTCAAGAGGCAAAAATCAAGGGATAGGTTAGATTGATGGCTTACGAAATGAGAGGAGAATTGATGGATAAATGAAATAAATGAAGACTATCTATTTATTTAATGACTTAGGATAGGTTAAAATTACATGTGGTTAGTTATGGACAACACTGTGATTAGGCTTTGTTAACGATGTGGATAAAAATTGGATTGAGAAGGATACATCCCTATAATGATAATTGAATTACAATGGTGCAATGGATTGTTAGATGATTTGGATTTAAATCTATAGATTTCTTAATGATGGTGGGATAGATTTCAAGATTGAATTGCATTAGGATTGATTGCATTGGATGGATTGGATTGGGATTTTTTTGGATTGGATGAGGGATAAATAGATTAGATAGAATGGGATTGGATAGGATTACATAGAGGATATGATGGATAGGATAGAGGAATATATGAAAACCAATGACAAGTGAAGTCTAAGTGATAGTAAAAGATGAAGGATGGAGGACTTGTGTAGATAGAAGATAAAAGGATTCAGTGGATGGATGGTGATGGGAAGAAGAGGATAGGAGGGAGTTCGGAGGACTATGTTTCAAATAAAATAGATATCCCACACTAGAGGTAGTGGGATTGTTGATATAAGATGGTAATGATTCTTAAGATGGGAGGATGAAACATAAAGGATATGAATGGTGGAGTAATTAAGGTTCGCATTCTCCAAAGCATGCAAAGATATTTTCTCTTAGTCTTCATCAAGATCAAAGGTGGAAATCAGGAAGCTAGATGGAAATGATATGGATGGAATGGATGAAAAAAGAATATTATTATGTGAATACTAGGGTATACATGTATGCACTTATACTTTTCCCATTGCCTTATCCTGAGAAAAAGATGGAAAGAGATTAAGATAAGAGATATGGTATGGAGGACATAAAAAAAATATGGATATATGCATGGATATTTTCCCCTAACCTTATCATGGTCAAAGAAAGTGTTGGAGGATGGAGGTATATAGGATGATTTGCATGGACTTGATGATAAAATAATGAGGGTTTGAGATGGAAGACATGCATAAGATAACTAAGACCAAGTGAGTCATTTATGGTATATAGATATGCAATGCTTATGAAGATCGTTAGCCTTGTCAAGCTCAAAGGTAGAAAACGGGGATGGACTTAATAGGATCGTGGACAAGTAGATGGTATGAAATGGTATAGTAGGATTTGGATACATAGGATGTGGCATGGATGAAGCTTGCCTTGAAGTGTGCAGTGCAAGAGGATGGGTGATGAAGAGACGGAGGAAGGAAGTGTCTGGTTGCATGGATATTATTGCCTTAAAGATGTGTTACAATAGACCATGCCAATTGGACTTATGGTCATAAAACTTGGTAGAATGATGCCAAGGGGGATGAAATTTATGGGGAAATGGATAAGGATTTATGCAAAGAATTGGATGAAATGAGGACGATGGGGGATGGATAAAAAATGGGTATTGGAAGACTTTAAGAGGAATAGATAGAAATGTTGTCAAGACCAACATTAGCACATACCTTGAGGGGTGGTGGAGTTGTGGAAAAGTGTATGTCAAATTAAATGAAGATGTGGATCTGGATTTCGGGACATAAGGACCCAAAATATATTTGGAGGATGAGGTAATTTTAGGTAGATGACAAGAGGAATTAGGAATTGAAGATGCTATTGGATTAGCAAGATTGGATGCCAATTTGGATTTTGCATTGTGATGCATTCCTTCTATGATTATTTTTGGGATCCCACATTATTTTTTATTTTGGTTTTTGATTCTTGGGCTTTTTTGTGTTTTTTTTTAATTTTTTTCTTTTCTTTATGGGCCCTTGTGACCTCTTCAATTTAGCTTTTTATTTTTATGTTTATTTTGGATCGTATTTGGCTTTTATTTATTATTTTGAGTTGATATGTTGATCTTTGTATTTATGTTGATTTTTTCATTTATGCATTATATTATTGGCATCCAAATTGCTTGCACAAGAAATGGGATTTGTGGAATAACTATAATGATATGGAGGTCTTGTAAGTGGGTTAGTCTAGTCATGATGTTGGAAGTGCTTCAAATATGTGTGTCTATGTTAATATTGATCTCAGATAGGAGGATAGTATTTTGACCTAGGCATGATAGGTGGTGGAATGTAGGGACCCAAGATGGATGAAAGGATGAAGGAATTGACTTTGGAAGACAAGGCACTAGAATGAATGGAAGAGATGAAGGACTAGGAGATGGAATTTAAAGGGCCAAATATTGACTTTGATGATGGGAGATGGGGATGTTTAAATTTCATTGTGGAGATTTGGGATTTGGGGTGGATGGAAGGAGTACCAATTCCTTGAGTGAGCTTGATATCCAAGGCCGTTCTAATTTTAATTTGATTTCATATGGATGGGTTCTAAACTTCCTTGCTCATGAAGGGCTAACCCTTTTCTCTGCTAATTCATGTTTTGACAAATTCTTTAACCAATGTGATACTTATTGCTTTGGAAACAAGATGAAAGTCCATTTTGAGGAGAATATGATATGGAAGCAAAGATAAGCATGGAGTAATCTAGATTGGATGAAAGTAGAGGAAAATAGTTGATAGGTTTTGGATCATGATGTAGAAATAAAGGGATACTTTGACGTTGACTTCCAGAGGGATCATGAGGAGTATTAGGAGTATTGATATTATGATATGGGGATGAAGGGATGCTTTGGTGTTGACTTGGAATGACATCATGTAGTAGAGTGTGAATATCTTGATCTTAATGTAGGATATGATCATTGGATGGGATGTAAGAGATATCTTTCTCTTGAGGTGGAGGATTATCGTTGGACATGATGTAAGTGACATCTTGATGTTTATATGGGGATTATGACATGGATCTAGATCATGAGATGGAAGGGGGTCATGGGATGGGTTAGAAAGGAGATTATCATGAGGTGTAGGAATATCAATAGATGGTAGGGGAGTGACATATTGATCTTGGTAAGGAAGGGGATCATGACATGGGATGGAAAGGGTATTTTTTTCATGATTAGGAGTGGGATCGTTGGATGAAGTGGGAGTGATGCCTTGATCATAATTATGAGATAGAATTCACAAGACATCTTGACTTTGACATGTAAGATATTTGGATGAAGTAGAAGATATAATTTTCTCTTTACTTGAAGGGAGATATATGGTAGCCTTCTTTGGATTAAGGTATTGAAATATTTGGAGTTGTACAGAATATAATGGTTGAGAAGGATTAAGGTAATTTCATTGGAGATAGGTTGGTATCTCCATGGTATGAGAGGATGGCATAGTAAATGAGTTAGATGATGTGGGATTATTGGATTAGGGATCTTGTCTCCTAATGTGTGATAGGTCACAATATTATTGAAGCTTGACCCCAATAATCTCAAAGACTTTGTTCATCATTTCTCTATTGTGTTGGTAGAAGGTTTTTAATTTTGGATCAAGGCTTCATAGTATAGTTGGTAGGGATTGTGTGTTGGGGGAGGAATGTTGGATAGACTCCTTGTAGGCTAAAATTTTTGCTAGTAACTAATACTAAAACTTAGCAAAATTGTAACTTTAGACAAAGTGTGTGAAATGTCTTTCTCCTCTTAGTAGTAGGGGAGGCTCCCTTCTTAGTGTAGGTGGCTTTAATGAAAACTCTACTGAAATACAAATAATTCCAATTGCTATGATAATACCAGCGGCTTAAGGGTTGACGTAAGAACAACACTTAAGACAACATTTTACTTATAATAAATTGAAACAAATACATGAACAAAAAGTCTCATGTACCTACTTTGAAAGATGATTTATGAAAACAATAGCCATGAAAGAACAAATTCTTCCACTGAATATCCTCTTCTTTAACAAAAACACTTATCATTGAATCCGAAAGTCTTTAACTTAAAGTTATTACACCACTTCTACCTATAAAAATTTGTTCTCTTGCAACACAAAATCATCAAAATTTCAAATTGGCTCTGAATGCAATAGGCATCTCAAAGTTTGCACAATTTAATTCAAATCCCTCTTGAGAAAAATTCCAAAATTCACAATCAATATCCAGAAAATGTCATCACATAACACCTTGAATCAACACAAAGTTTGAAAGCAAGTTGCCCCTTTTATTGAAAGCAATCTGATTCACATCCAAGCACAAAGTCTCAGGGTGCATATACAAACTAGTAGCATTTTCTTGCATTGCCAAAAGATAAAGAAAAATATAATAGGTCTCACTCCTTTATATAGGAAAAGAGGAGAGAGAAAAGTGAAAAAGAAACATAAAACCCTTAACCACCTTGACTTATTCAATATTTATCCATAACTAACTAACTTTGACTTATTCAATGCTATAGGGCTTGATGTACTTGTAACATGATTACATAGAATGACTTTGCACATGATACTATCACATGCAATTACAACTTGTTTTTACATTACATGTAATCTGTCAAATAAAAATTAAAAAATGCATAATGAAATATTCTAAGTGTCTGAAAAGACATGACATCTATTTGCATCATCATTTGTTGGTCTTCATGCTGCTACTGGATGTTCTGTGAGTGATGTCTCTAGGTTTGATGAAAACATCTTGGATAGGAACTATATTTGTATCCTTGATTAGTGATTATTGGGAAGGCGTCTTTGTTTCTTTCAATCTTTGTCTTGAAAGAATTCTATGTCTGAAATCATTGCATCACTTATCCCTTTCTTTAAATGGCTCCATCATGTTGTCATTCTTGACTCGTGTCATTCTTTGTTACTAGAAAAATCATTAAATAGTCTTTCAAGCTATAAATTTGCATATCTAGAAGAGTATGTGCATAGGATATGAGTGGAAGGCTTTTCAGCAACAAAGGGTGAAGGATTTTACGCAATACTAGCTCTTTAAAATGGAGAGAAAAATAAAAAATGGGTTTTTCTGGGAGCAGTGCATATGCGGACAACAAGGTTTGAATGATAAAATGAGGAAGGAAATGGATCATATACATGATGGTGATTTTATAGGAAACAATTGAAACTTATATATAGCCAATAAAGCATGCAAGTGGGATTTTTAATTTTCTTTTCATATTACGAATGACTAGGCCCTTTTATCTTTTACGAAATATCTCATATCAAGAATGGTATTTTTAGTCCCGACTGCATATGCAAGATAGATGAATTCTTGAATATGCATCTTAAAGAAATGAAGGTAGAAGAGAGAAGATACAAATTAAAACAAAAAAACATGTAAATCTGAAAGTGAAATGGAAGATTTACATTTAAAAAACAAAACAAAAGTATATACATGAAAGCCATGAAATAAAAACAAGAAAACTTACCTCTTTCTACCAAGAACAAGAGAAAGAAAAACTTGCAAAGACTTGGAGTAAAAGAGATTTTTGGATTTAGAAAAGATTGTAAGAAAATGATTATATAAACTTTGAATCTTGACTCAATCCTCTTAAAATTAATGCATTTTGGAGTCAAGATTCATTGGTTGCCAAGTGTTGAATGATGGAGAAACAAAATGCACAAGTATTGCTACTATATTGACTAAATCAAATGCATATGTAATGGAAACCAAAAAGGGCATCTAGGGCATCAAAAACAACTTGAAACAGATGAAGAGTAAGCTGGAAATGAAGTTTCTTACCCTAGAATCCTTCCCCAATGCAAAATGTTGAGATTTAATGCACAAATCTTCCTTCAATAGGTTGTTTTTAGTGAAAAATGCCTTTGGACAGGTTATTTTTGAGTGTTTGCATGTGTTTGGAAACATGAAAATGCAAGTAAAAATTTCACTCAAAGGATAGAGAGCAAAAACACATGGTGAAGGAAGCAAAACGGGTTTTTTACATGCAAATGCATATGCTTCTACCCTCCAAATTGCCACCCAGCAAAACCCAAGTCTATGATGAATAATAATGGGCTTTTTAGGCTTGAGAAGACATGCATATTGGCTTTAAATAGCCGCCAAGACCTTTGAATGCATAAAAGACTTTAAAATAGGATTTTAGGAGTGAAATGCATATGAATTTCCTAAAAAATTTGCCACTTATGCCTTTAAGCTATTTAAAACAGGTTTTTTGTATGCAAATGCATATGTATTTGGGTTGGAATTTGCCAATATAAAACCTTTAAATTAAAAGTTTTATAATAAAGGGCTTCTTATATGCAAACACATTTCAAAACCCCACTGACACACATGTTAAGATATGCCTTTGCATATGTTTTTAATATAACTTAACATATGTATTTGTATTTAAACAGCCCACCTTTATGCATTTGGGACTTGGAATATATTGATAGTGGAGTTTTAAAAGTGATTTGCATTATGATGACATGCAATGTTAAATAAAAACCCTACTTCATTACATTAACAAGTGTCTCATGATAATAAATTTATATATAACTATAGTTTTAATGATATAATATGCAAATAGACATTAAAAACTATAAGTACAAAACTTCTCAGAATGATGTGAAATTTTAAAGTGGGGTTCTAAACCCACTTTACATATAAATGATATTTCTACTTCGTGCAATACCAACAAAAAGTCCACTTTTGAGAGATTTTAACAAAGACATGCAATTTGGCAGAAAAAACTGACCTGCAACACACTTAAAACCTTAATTACTTTTGCTAGACAACTTTGTTTGAGGCCTAAGATAGCTCAAAACAAGCGGAATTTAAAATGCTACAATTCTAGGGCAAAAACAAGACCAAAAACCCAACAAACAATCAAGGAAAACCAAAAAAAGACTCGGCTTGAAGAATTTAAACCACAAAATTTTCTGTAGGGTTGTCCAATTTTATGAATACAAAATTTAGGAAAACAACTAGCTCTGACTGGGGAACATAGCTCGATTGTTCTTAGAAACAATGAGGAATATATAATCTAGAGTCTCCAAGTGCCTTAGTATTAATTGGGCTACAAATTCAAGCATCAAAAAACAAAAAGGATGACACAACTGACGCTAACCAAAACCTATATAAAACAAAACAAATTTGTGCAAACGCACTTATTGAAAACAAATAAAACCTACCTAATTAAAAATAGCCAACAATGCAACTTTTCAGATGAAACCATTTACTGGCTCAACAAAATAGCTACCTTTTTTCAGCAGCTTGTAGTACTTGGCATGTTCATGGGCAACTTTGTAACCATGAACCATGAACAATTGGAGTAATGATGTTAATTCTGGATGTAACACCTCTTGGATGAGATTATCAAATTCACCTTGTTTAGATGAATCATATGTATTGCTGCTCCAAAGTAGGTCCATGAAATTTGATTGTTCCTATTGAACAGTGAATGTTCGTTTAGCCTCTTCTTCATTTGTTTCTTCATGCGTAGGTACGAGTGAAGCTACTAACTTTCCACCATGGGCCTCCAACCAAGCAATATGTATGATTGGACATCCCCTTGATCAAACAAAGATTGGTCTTTCCTTTCCAGGTGCAAATTGCTTGACTAGTTTATTAATCACTAGCACCTTAGGTTGATTGTGAAGACTGACTACACTACATACCTCAGCGTGCTGCTCACAAACTCTAGACTTGGGAAAGTCTTGATTGTTTATGAGAAATTCCTTTTCAAGCTCTGAGCTAGGATATTCATGAAAATTATACTCAAGTTCATGACCTTGATATACAAGTGCATCATTCTCACCATGGTTAGGATCTTCATGCTTGTCCATCTTTTCATGTCTGGTGAAATGAATGTCTTCATTTTCTTGAACATCAGATGAAAAATTTTCATCCTTTTGTCTTTCATCAATAGCTTTTTGAGACTGCGTGAACTAGAAATAAGAGTCGCTAGCTATGTCTTCTTCCATTTCTTGGAAGAGTATAGAAAGATAATTGTCCTCAACTTTATGATGCATTGTTGTTGCTTTTGCTGACGGTGCTTCAATAGCAAGCTTCTTTGGTGATGAAACCAACTTTTGTTGATTCCCAACAATAGAACTATGAGAAACATTTAGAAAAGGTTTTCTTTGTACATCTTCATGAGGCACAAAGAACATACCTTTGGCTATTTTATTTTTGAGGGAAAGAAACTCATTTGCCAACCTCTGCACCATAGGATCCATCCTTTTTATGGAATAAAATGAATTAGAAGAAAGATAACTTTCGTCAAACCCGCTTGCGTTAATTCTTATATGCCCACCAAGAATAAGATCATCTTCAATTTTAATTGCCAATGTCTGTGCAGCTGCAAGAGTAGCAAGAGATGCTCTTCTCAATAGAAAATGAACTTCAAGAATCTGAGCATTGACAAAGAAACACTTCAAATTTGTAGTTGTAGGCTGAGAAATAACTGGAATTCTGTGTCAATTTTTTGAAATAATCCATAAATTCACGTGTATTTATGTGAGATTCCTTCTTCAATTGAGTGAATTGGGCCAACAAGGCATGCATATCTTCAGGCAGCTTATACCTTTCTTCAAACTTGGCTATGAGTGTAGCCCAATTTGTGATAGTTTTTGGTGGTAGATGGTAAAACTAGTCAGTAGCTACACCTTGGAGACTTTCAATGAACATCATAATAGACACATCCTCATGTTGCACACCATGAATACTGCATGCAATGTTAAAAGAAGAAATATGTTCATCGGGATGTTGTTGCCCATCACTAAAAACTTGGGAAAATTCTTCCGCTATCCATCAAGAAGAGGATGTAGAGGTAGAGCTAGATTCAACACACCAAAAGCATTTCCCCAAGGACCTTGGGCAGTCATTTACATGTCCTTGGTAAAAAATTGAAAACTACAAGAAATAAAAATACAAATTTATAATTACAATGAACAGGACACAGAAATATTGTTTGATTCATTCCAGTGTGAACAATTAGATCAACCTGAAAGTAACCCTTTGCAAAATAAATATATATTAACTTGGATGGAACTTCATTTAGTCTCCCTTGTAGAACAAAAGTTTAATATTTTCCTCTTTTTTTAGAAACATTATTGCAACTAAAAGTGTGTAAAAGATTTGAGATAATTTTAAAGAAGCAAAGTGTACATAAAGGCACAAAGTCTTATGTTGCTTCTCTGGGACAAGAAAAAAATTATAAGCTTAAAGTCTTCTCAATCAATCTTCTTATCAACCTTTAGATACAATAAATAATATACTTGTATACTTTACAACTAATCAAAGTCAGTTTGTAAAATATACTTCCTTATGTGTTCGATGTCCCCGGTAGAGTCGCCAAAAATTGTTGGCTAAATTTTTTACAAGTAACTAATACAACAACTTAGAAAAAATGGAACTTTAGACAGCAGTGTGTGAAATTTCTTTCTCCTCTCAACAATAGGGGAGGCTCCCTTCTTACCATAGGTGGCTTCAATGAAAACTAAAGTGAAACACAAATAATTCCTATTGTTACGATAATACCAGGGGCTTAAGGGTTGACATAAGAACAACACTTAAGACAATAGTTTACTTATAATAAATTGAAACAAATATAGGAACACAAAGTCTCCTGTACTTACTTCAAAAGATTATTTATGAAAACAAAATAGCCAGGAAAGCACAAAGTATTCCACTGAATATCCTCTTCCTTAACAAAAACACTTATCACTAAAGCCCAAAGTCTTTAGCTTTTAGTTATTACACCCACTTCTATCTATAACAATTTGTCCTCCTACAACACAAAGTCTTCAAAAGATCAAATTGGCTCTAAATGAAATAGGTAGCTCAAAGTTTGCACAATTGAAATTCAAATCCCTCTTGAGCAAAACTCCAAAACTCATAATCAATATCTAGAAAATGTTGTCACCTAAAACCTTGAATCAACACAAAGTTTGAAAGCAAAATGCCCCTTTTATTGAAAGCAATATTATTTACATCCAAGCACAAAGTCTCAGAGTGCATATACAAACTAGTGGAATTTTCCTGCAATGCCAAAAGATAAAAAAATATAATAGGCCTCACTCCTTTATATAGGAAAAGAGGAGAGAGAAAAGTGAAGAAGAAAGGGAAAACCCTTAACCACCTTGACTTATTCAATACTTGTCCCTAATTAACTAACTTTGACTTATTCAATGCTATAGGGCTTGATGCACTTGTAACATGATTGTATGGAACAAATTTGTACGTGATGCTATCACATGCAATTACATCTTATTTTTAAATTACATGTAATCTGTCAAATACAATTTATGAAATGCATAATGAAATATTCTAAGTGTCTAACAAGACACAACATCTATTTGCTTCATCCTTTGTCGGTCTTCATGTTGTTACTGGATGTTCTATGAGTGATATCTCTAGGTTTGATGAAAACATCTTGGATGGGAGTTGTATTTGCATCCTTGATTAGTGAATACTAGGAAGGAATCTTTGTTTCTTTCCATCTCTTTCTTGAAAGCATTCTATGCCTGTAATCATTACATCGCTTATCCCTTTCTTTAAATGGCTCCATCATGTTGTCATTCTTGCCTCGTGTCATTCTTTGTTACCAGAAAAACCATAACACGATCTTTCAAGCTATAAATTTGCAAATCTGGAAGAGTATGTGCATAGGATATGGGTGGAAGGCTTTAGGCTTTTGAGCAACAAAGGGTGAAGGATTTTAGGCAAAAACAACTCTTTAAAATGGAGAGAAAAACCAAAAATGAGTTTTTCTGGGAGCAGTGCATATGTAGACAGCAAGCTTTGAAACGATAAAATGAAGAAGGAAAATGGATCATATATATGATGGTTCTTTTATAGGAAACATTTGAAACTTATATAAAGCCAATAAAGCATGCAAGTGGGCTTCTTGGTTTGATTTTCATATTGGGAATGACTTGGCTCTTTTTCCCTTTTTGAAATATGTCATATCAAGAATAGGGTTTTAAGTCTCGACTGCATATGCAAGAATAAGCTGGAAAGGAATTTTCTCACCCTAGAATTCTTCCCCAATGCAAAGTGTTTGAGATTTAATGCACAAATATTCCTTCAATGGGTCATTTTTAGTGAAAAATGTCTTTGGATGGGCTATTTTTTAATGTTTGCATGTGTTTGGAAACATGTAAATGCATGTAAAAATGCCACCCAAAGGGTAGAGAGAAAAAACACATGGAGAAGGAAGCAAAAATGGGTTTTTTACATGCAAATACATATGCTTCTAGCCTCCAAATTGCCACCCAGCAAAACCCAAGTCTATGATGAATAATAACGAGCTTTTTAGGCTTGAGAACACATGCATATTTGGCTTTAAATCTCCACCAAGACCTTTCAATGCATAAAATACTTCAAAGCGGGATTTTAGGAGTGAAATGCATATGCATTTCATAAAAAATTTGCCACTTATGGCTTTAAGCTATTTAAAACAGGTTTTTTGTATGCAAATGCATATGTATTTGGGTTTGAATTTGCCACAATACAACCTTTAAATTAAAAGGTATATATTAGCGGGCTTCTTATATGCAAACGCTTTTCAAAACCTCACTTACACACATGTTAAGTTATATGTCTTGCATCTGTTTTTAACTTAACATATGTAGTTGTATTTAAAAAGCCCACCTTTATGTATTTGGGATATAGAATATATTGATAGTGGAGTTGTAAAAGTGATTTGCATTATGATGACATGCAATGTTAAATAAAAACCCCACTTCATTACATTAAAAAGTGTCATGATAATATATGTATATGTAACTATAGTTTTAATGATATAATATGCAAAAGGACTAGAAAACCCCATCTTTACATATAAAACATTAAAAACTACAAGTAAAACTTCTCAGAATGATGTGAAATTTTAAAGTGAGGTTCTAAACCCACTTAATATTTAAATGACATTTTCACATCGTGCAATTACCAAAAAAAAGCCCACTTTTGAGATATTTTAACAAAGACATGCAATTTGGCAGAAAAAATCCACCTGCAACACACTTAAAACCTTAATAACTTGAGCTAAACAACTTTGTTTGAGGCCTACGATAACTCAAAATGAGCGGAATTTAAAAGGATACAATTATAGGGAAAAAGAAAGACCAAAAACCCAACAAAACAATCAAGGAAAACCAAACAAAGAACCACCTCTAAGAATTTAAACCATAATTTTCTATAGGGTTGTCCAATTTTGCGAATGCAAAATTGAGGACAACACTCCTTAGGTTGTGTGGATGGAGGGATGGGAGACTCATGAGGTTTAGGAGATTGGGTTTCATGTTGATTTAACAAGGATGCATTGGAGATTGCACTCCTTTATGTAGAAGTTAGAATTTAGTCTCCTTTGCTAACAACCCTTGGTGAATTTCATGAACAAGAGACTTGGAGAATTGGGATGTTGTGGATTACAACCCTTGGTGAATTTCATGAACAAGAGACTTGTATAATTGGGATGTTGTGGATTTATTAGGTTTATATTGAGGGATTTGAGATTTTGTAATGTGCCCAAATTGATAGAGAATAAATTAATTAAATTAATTGATTAACTGGTCCCAATTTAAAAGAAATATTATTAAGGACCTTTAATTAATTACTAAAAGGGGACCCATTTTTATTTTAATGTCAGTAGGTGTTTTCCGTGTGGGAACTTTTTGTAAACCCTCAGGAGATTCTCCAAAGGGGTATTTATGACTGTCATGTAGGTAGTTGGTATGCGATTTGGATTTTTATTTGTATATTGCGAATTCCAGTTGGATTTTTGTATAGACCATTTCAGAGGTGAAAGATCCTCCCTATTTGGTTCTTTGTAGTTTTAGTGGGATTCGTCCCTCACCCTATTCCTCTTTGTATTACTTGTTTCAGATTTGACGAATCTAAAGCATTTTCATTGTTTGAATCATGACTTTCTTCTGGCGTTATTGGTATTTGGCATTCATCTTATTGATCTGGAGTTTTATTAATTATTTGTGTATGTGACTCATTTATCTTTGTATTGGCGAATGCTAGAGACAACCAAGACTCTAAAGATAAATCATATCTCCTATCATACAACTTCCATCACCATCATCTTCTATCATCATCCAACTTCCCTCACCATCATTTCCCTTGCCTCGCTTTCCTGTCACCATCAGCCTCAGTCATCATTGGCCTCCATCTTCATCAGCCTCTATCACCTTCGGCCTTTGTCATCATCAACCTCCATCTTCATCAGCTTCTAACATCATCATCCTCCATAATGGACTTTGTCAGCCTCCGTCACTATCAGCTTTTTTCATCATAGGAATCCGCCATCGTTGACCTTAGACCCTCAGACCACATGCCCTCAGACCCTCGAACCACATAGACCACACACTTGTAGACCCTCAGACCATATGCCCTTAGACCCTCAGATTGCATGCCCTCAAACTCTTGGACCATACGGCCTCAAACCATCGGAACACATGACCTCAACCATCCTACTGCATGACCTCAGACCCTCAGACTGTTCGCCCTCAGACCGCATGGCCTTGGACTGCACGGCCTCAGACCGCACGACCTCAACCATCTTGGACACCAGTTCAAGTCCAAACAAGGGCTTGGGAACATTATAAATTTTGGATGACTAGGATTATATAAAGGTTTAGAATTATGGATTGGAGGGTTAGGATTATATGGAGGATTAGGATTATAAGGAAGGTTGGGATTAGGGGTTGGAGGATTAGGGATTTGGATTAAGGATCAAATGATTTTTATTATGGATTGATGGATTAAGTGGAGAATTAGGATTATAGCTTGGAGGATTGTAGAATAAGGGATTTGGATTGTGGGTTGAGGTGACAGAGGGGTTATATAATTTTGGTGATTGCGGTGTAGGTTTTGAATTAGAGGTATATCTAGGTGAGGGATAAAAGGGAGAGATGGATAATGAAAAGAATAAATTTCCATTGTCAAAGGTAGGATAATTGTGACCAAAAGGGATGTGTTGGTGTTCAAGAATATGTATTGATTTAGATATAGCATTCCCATGAGTTGGTTGATGAGGTGTTATAGGATAACTTGTGCTGCTCATTGTTGGCAAAAAAAATCTTATTACAGATGGGGAAGCTTGGAGAAATTTTACCAACAAGAATGGTATGAAGCTTATGAAGACTTTCATTATCATCATAAAGATCATACTGAACAATACTATCATCTTCAATAAGATTAGGGTTTCCCTTGGTCACTAATCTTGGTCTTTTTGAAGTAGGATATGGATTTAAGTGTTTGGATTGGATGGGCATGGATGAAACGGGATTAGAAGAGTTTGGATTAGATTATATAATTGGAGGATCATGTTTAACATAGATGCTTTATTTTTTGTATTCAAATTCACTCTACTATTCAAGATGACAACATATGTAAGTGAGGCTTGGGCATTAAAAGAAGTCTCATTTGATGCTTACTTGAGATGGATAATGGGTTGTTAACTTTGGATGAGAGGTAGATGTATGTTGGAATGGAATTAGGTTTACAAGGGGATTGGATTAAGATGATGATGAAGGATGGGGATTAAAGATGATAATGGATAGAGGAAATTTGGGAGAAATATGAATGATGAAATTGGATTAAAATAAGTGCATTTTGATGTGGATCAAGAAGGATAAATGGATGAAGTATTAATAGGATAATGATTAAGATGTTGATTAGATTAGGAAAAATTATTATGATTAGGGTCCTAAATGAAGGATCGTGGATGTTTTAGGGATGATTAGAATAAGAGGAATGATTAGTATGATTAGGGGGATTATGGATTGTTAAATTTTAGGATAGCTGAAAATGTAATAGCACTCTATGTTGTATGTGTTTTCAAATGCAGCAATCTCTCTTTCATTTATATTGAGAATGAGGATAGGAGAGACATGTCTCTTAAAGGGACATGTCTATTCATTATTATGATATTAATATAATGAAAATTAATTATGTAACTATATAAATATATATATATATATATATATATATATATTTATGTATATACACACACATGT
>MU223399.1:397800-408679 GCA_018584345.1 Thuja plicata
TATGATGGATTTTGTATACTCGTATGATGACTTTATTGTATAACTAGTCTTATGGTTATCTTGCTTATTTCGACGTGAAGGTCGTAATTGGATAATATTTTCCTTCATTTAATATGTGAATATGTATAACTTGAGTCGTCTTTGTATCTTCGACCATGTTCTCTTGTCGACTTTTCCGCTTTTCATGTTACTTGATGATGTGGCATTTTGTGGGTAAATGCAATCTTTACACAAATGAACTACAATGAGTCTAGGCATCGAGTTACTAATCTGAATTTGAATAATAATCATGCAAATCAATCAGCAATGTAGTTGCAAACAGTAATGTTCAGCCCCAGAAACAATATGAGCTACAAGCTGCTACGAAGCAAGGGACAAGTTATATGCTGCTATAGGAAGTTGACACAGAGGTAAAGCAGGTACAACCAAAGGAAAGGTAAAGCACAACAAAGGGTTAGAGCCATGTTTCAGTCTCATAATGATTATTAAATGCTTATCAAACAGGTAAATATGGGGCGTGCCATGATATTCTTTGGGGACATGAAGCAATAGGATCTCATATACATGACATAAGCATTACCTTCAGCATCAAAGGATTCAATGACTATGGAACATAGGAGGATGCTACAAGATTTCAATATGTATCTACAAGAATGTTTCTTTAAGGATCAGTGAGAACATAGCTTTGAGAGAGAATCTATAAAGCAGTGGTAGTTATATCTTTTCAAGCACATATTTCTAACAAGAAAAGCAACTATGGAAGGACAATGATAGGTATACTACTATGTTTCATCAAAGCTTGAAGAAATGTTGCTAATACAGATATTCAGATTTGTAAACTTTCAAAGACCAAAATCAGTGATAAAATGAAGCATCATTAATCGTCAAGCATTCAACATTTATTGCATTTTACACAGATTTATTAGATTGAACAGAATAACAGGAACAATAATTAATTAATGCCTTCGCAGCTAACTGGTATAATCAGCTTCAAACAAGAAACTAACCAAAACTGCTACAACATGAACATCATAAAATTGCTATGACTCATATGAGATAGTTTCAGGATGCCCAAAAGATGATGTCAAAGATACAATAATAAGGAGCATTAGCATGTGTAGAGATTATGTATCCAAGAAACTATAACAATGCATGAATCATTTAAGAACAATATATTAACAATGATGATTCAATCATTTACATGTGTGATCACAGCCCGACACCATGACCACATGGAGAAACAAAGTAGTAGGCAGCTACAGAATCATGATGCGTATGACTCAAGGGACATTTTTAAGCCATGCTGCAGAAGCAAAAAAAATGTTCACAACTATTACAAAGACTAACCAAAGTGTAGATCTAGCAATTTAGGAACTTCAAATGGATGAATATAAAAAATCTGCACGATAATATAATGGTGAAGTTCTGGAGAGTTGAGAAAATAAGTGTATGGTTTTTCCTTAGTCCTCATTGGAGCATCTTTTACAAGAACAGATGCGTATAGAGCCAAGTAAAGGTGTATTAGTTGTTGAAGTAGTAGTTTCAATTTAGCATAAGAGATCCGAAAATTGCAGATAAGGGGTTTTTGAACAAAATTTTTTCAAGAAATGCGGCCACGAGGCTTGTGCTACAGTATACCATGTCAATTGGACTTATGCTCGTAAAAATTGGTAGAGTCATGGCAAGGGGGATGAAATGTATGGGGAAATGGAGATGGATAAAGATTTATGTAAAGAATTGGAGCAAATGAGGATGATGGGGATTAATGACAAATGAGTATTGGAAGACTTTTAGATGAATAGATTAAAATGTTGTCAAAGATCAACATTGGCACATACCTTGAGGGGTCCTTGAGTTATGGAAAAGTGTACGTTGAATTAGATGGAGAGGTGGATTTGGATTTTTGGACATAAGGACCTAAAATGGATTTGGAGGGTGAGGTAATTTTAGGTAGATGATAAGAGGAATCAGGATTGGAAGTCGTAATTGGATTAGAAAGCTTGGATGCCAATTTGGATTTTGTATTGTGATGCATTCCTTCTATGAGTATTTTGGGATCCCACATTGTTTTTGTTTCCTGGGATTTTGTGGATTTTTAGTTTTTCTTTTCATTTCTTTATGGGCCTTTGTGGCCTCTTTGATCTAACTTTTTATTTTTATGTTAATTTTGGATCATATTTGGATTTTCTTTATCATTTTGAGTCGATATGTTGATCCTTGGATTTATACAATTTTTTTGATTTATGCATTATATATTTAGCATCGAAATTGCTTCCATGAGAAATGAGATTGGTGGATAAAGTAGAAATGATATGGATGTCTTATAAATGGGTTAATATAGTCATGATGTTGGAAGTATTTGAAATAGGTGTCTTTGTTAATATTGGTTTATCATAGAAGGAAAGGATTTTGATCTAGGCATGATGGGTGATTTAAGGTGGGGACTTAAGATGGATGGAAGGATGAAGTAATTTACTCTGGAATATAAGGCCCCACAATGGATGGAAGAGATAAAGGACTAGGATATGGAATTTTAAGGGCCCAATATATAGGGATCATAGTCAACAAGACTATGATCATCTTCAATATGATTAGGGTTTCGCTTAGTCACAAATCTTGGTCTTGCTGGAGTAGGATATGGAATCTAGTTGTTGGATGGGATGGGAATGGATGAAAGGGGATTAGAATTTATTAGATTAGAAGATATAATTTAAGGAATGTGGTTTGATATAGATGCTTTAAATTGCACAACGATTTGGTCAAACCAGTTCATGATGTTTGAATGTGGATTTTGGACTAGGATTAGAACATGTATTGGGTTGGGATCGAGATTGGATATGGATAAACTTTGGAAGATAAAGGATGATGAAGGCTTGGAGATCAAAATTCAAGACCTTAAAATGATTTTATTTGATGGATTATGATTCTCTAAAATTAAGATAGATTAATGTGTTTAATCACATGTTGATTTGATTTGATTTCTACTTAAGATAGGTAAAGTTTATAAGAAGGACTTGAAGAGATTTAATAATTATACTTAAGATAGACTAATGTTCTTAAGAATGTTTCAATTAAAAGATGGGATTAACTCAAGATCTTTAAAAATAATGAATATTTATTTAATTAATGGCTTAGGAAATGAGAGGATATTTGATGGATAAATGCAATAAATAAAGACTATTTATTTAATTAATGGCTTAAGATAGGATAAAATTAGGTGTGGTTAGGTATGGACAACACTTGGATTAGGCATTGTTAACGATATGAAAATCACTTGGATTGGGAAGGATTAGGATTGAATGGATTGGGATTGGATAGGATTGCATAGAGGATATGATGGCTGAAATAGAGGAATAGATGAAAATAAATGAGAAGGGAAACCCAAGCCATGGTAAAAGATGAAGGAAGGAGGACTTATTTGGATAGAAGATAAAAAGATTGAGTGGATGGATGGTGATAAGAGGAAGAGGATATGAAGGATCTCCAAGGACTGTTGCAAAGGAAATAAATATTCCACACTAGAGGTAGTGCGATCGTGGATAAAAGATGGTAAGGATTCTTAAGATGGGAGGATGGAATATAAAGAATGTGAACGGTGAAGGAAGTAAGGTTTGCACTATCCAAAGCATGCAAAGATATTTTTCCCTTAGTCTTCATCAAGATCAATGGTGAGAAAGAGGAAGCTAGATGGAAATGATACAGATAGAATGGATGACAAAAGGATATTATTATGTGAATAGGATAAATATGTATGCACATATACTTTGCCCCTTGCCTTATCGAGAGCATAAGATGGAAAGAGATTAAGATAAGAGATATGGTATGGAGGACATAAATAAGATTTGGATATATGCATGGATATTTTCATCCTAACATTATCAAGATCAAAGAATGGGAGAGACGATGTGTTGAGCAGGCCAAAAAACTGAGAGAGGGAGTGAATCAGTTATTCAACAATTTCTTTAATTTAGATCCAATCGGTAGAACAGATAAAGCATTAAAACCATGAAAAATGCACAATCAACAACTGATTTTTACATGGAAACCCAAGATGGGAAAAACCACAAAGAAACCAATTCTCATGAAAATGGACACTGGTTAAGGTGATTTGAAAAAATGCTCACTGGAAGTGTGACTCGTTGTCGATCAGACTAACTACCCTTAATAAAAATAGGTTAACACAACCACAACAAAAGAGTTCTTACAAATGTAACTTGAACTGATGTACTTGCATCTACACATGCATAGATTTAGTTCTATTGATTAATACCATCTTAGTTAGCAGATGAGCCAAAACAATATTCTGCCAACCTTCATTTTCTGCTACAATATGACCTTTTGATGCCTTCTTCACTTATTCCCCAAACTGGTAACAAACTCTGTTGAATGATCATATTTGCATCGTATCATTTTTCACATTAACATACATATACCACACTTCTTCGGATCCAAAATATGTTCTTTATATACATGCATATCCAATGATAAATCAATCATATGTCAGCCTACCAAGCCATGTTGACTTGAGTATGATAACTTGTACATTGAAGATCAACACACTAGCACAGGACCTAAAGGATAGGTCACACATATGAGAAATATACATTATAGTACAATAGGACCCACAAATAGGTCTTACATAGGATAACTGCATTACATAACATAAGCACCGAAAGATAAGTATATTCTGGAACCAACGAAACACTACAACCAAGACCATGTCTTGATCATACCAAAACTTATAAACCAACCAATTGATAGAATTAGATAAAACTTTGTCCAGAACAGGATACGATCATTATATCAAAAACATCTTATGAACTACACAAATATCCAAGTAGTAGGAATATCTGAAAGGACTCTAAAACTTAGCAGCCAACAAACACCATCCAAACCTCATGCTTCTGCAATCACCAAAATATCTAGATGTACCAAAAAGATATGATTCAACAATAGAAATAAGAAAATCCATCAGCATAACCCAAAAACTGCATAGAATGAATATGTTCAGCACAACCAAAACACATATGTCCAACAGACAACCGACAAACATCCAACTGGTATAATGGTTTTGACATCAATGAGAACACAACCAACATCTTATTAGTATGTTCAACAACCTTCCCCTTGGGCATTGATGGAAAAATATCAAGAACTGCAAAAACTCCAAAAACTCCAAAAACTTTAAAAACTCCCCCTAAGTTAGACATACGTTTGATGTTTATCACCTTAATTTCTCTCTCCCTTTTTGCCATAATGAGGAAGAGCCACTCACCTAATATTCATATAATCAAAGAAGAACAATAGACCTTATCAAAAAACAATTATTGTACCTTTCTTTGATTATTGGAAGCTTCTTCCACTCTGCCACAACTGCACCCATACAGGCACACAAAATATCATAATGCACCAGCATGTTAAAAGATGAATTCTAGTCTGGAGATTGGAACCGACACTCATATTCCTCTGCATCAGTAAGAATACCAGAAAAATGTTCCAACTTGACCTCAACCAAATCCTTCACCAAATCGTCTCTCTGTCTCTGCAAATATAACATCTCACCTTGAAGCTAACCAAATTTTATTCTCCATTTTCCTCCCACATCCTTGACGTAATCATAAGTCTTTCCCAATTCATCCAATTCAGCCTCAATAACCTCAATTCCACCTCTAAATTTTTCAATGACAGTAGGCCACCGAAGACAATACTTGTAAATGTTAGAAATTTCTTTTATATAGTCTCTTGTTTCACTGTTCATTCTGGATAGTCTTTGTGTTGCATCGATACACACCTTCTCAATAAATTTTTTGATTTTTCTACAATTAACATCATTCTGCAATAATGTTCTCTCAACAATCCTTACTAGATCAACTGGTAACATCCAATATCTCAGAGACAACAATCTTCTTACTGATCAAGTGATCAATCAACATATCTTCAATCTCAGATCTGCTAACCAGAGAGCAGCTAGACCAGATATCACTAGCTCTGTCAAACTCGTCATCGTCTAACATTGTCTGAATAAATCAAAATCTACAGAATCAAATTCCAATGAAGAAACATCATTCTTTTCAATTTCCTCTTCTTCCTTTACTTCTTCATCTTCTTCAGTCTCTTCTAGAATGGTAATAATTTCTTTACCCTTATCAATAATTTTTCTCTTCTTTGGTTTCGGAAGGGAATGACCAATAGAAAATTCCAAATTCTTCTGACCGGAGGAGCCCTCCTCAATAATAATCATAGGCAAAGCACCAGTTACAACCAAACTTGAAAAAATATTCATTTGAATTGATGCAAAATAAGATTTGCAAGTATCTTCTCTATTCTCCAGAAACCCTAGATATCTATAAATTTGTTTTCCGACAGGGATGTCAGACTTCCACTCCATGTTTCCTCTACATGGAAAAGATGTCAAGAAATAGAAAACCAAACACATAACCAAGGAACCAAACCAAAAGTCATATCCATCTTCCAATTACATCTTGACATTCTAAAGTAAATTGTCCAATAATAGTTTATAAATATCAAACTACATATTTTCCTTAACCATATTATGTGATATATAAACCACTAAAATAGATGTAGGTCCTTCATGATTTCAAAAACAAACTTTATAAGTGATGTCATAGGCAACATACCTCACCACTGGATCAACAAGTATGTTTATCTAGAAGGTGCACCAATCTCTATTGATACTAGTCAATTCCTGTACTTCCTTATACTTTATAGTCTTCTTTCCTAGAAGGTCTCCAACACTGCATAGGCTAGTGATATCCAAAATTACCTCTTTTGTTACTGCATAGGGTTTATCCACCAACAAACTTCCATCCCTAAATTAACTCAGCAAGAATATAATAGATTCCTCATTTTTGAACCAAGGAAACTCTTCCCAAATATCTAAATCTAAATATGAATTCTCTACAACACTTCTGCACACAATTAAAATTCCATCTGTCTAATTTTATCGTGATCAAATTCCTCCAATTTTGTAATTTCTAGTATCCTTTATATATCAACTAGTTGTTAAAATGAATTTAGAATAACTGAGAGGGGAGGGGTGAATCAGTTATCCTCAGGTCTAGATGTAGTAAAATAAAACTTTCTAATTTTCAGATCTACTCGGCAGCAGTAGCATAAGTCAACAACTTTAATCATGTAGTTTACTGTCAAATCAAGTTAGCTTGTAAAAACATAACAGTAAAGCACACCATAGGCATTCATACGAGTTGACACAAGTATTTAATGTGGAAACCCAATATGGGGAAAACCACCAGTAACATGCTACCAAGTTTTCACTCTTCTGAAGTGATGCCCTATGAGGAGCCAACCCTGTTAAAGGTTATAATAACACACTGCTAGGTGTGACCTAGTTAAAGGATTTAATCACCCTGTCAGGAGTGGCCTTGTTAGAGGACTTAGAACATTCCACCTTAATGTCACCTTATTAGAGGATTTATACAAATGACTGTTAGGCCAACCTTGTTGAAGGATTTAACTGATACAATGGTTAGAAAGTAATCAGCAGTTGTGATCTGATACATACAACTTACTTTGCAAATTCAGATAATTACAGCTCTAATGTTAACTTACTGGATAGCCTGCATTGTCATCTCAACCTTCTGATCTACTTGGAAATCCATCAAGAAATCACACATGCAACTCTATGCTTATGTTTTTAGCCTTCTCTGCTAGATCATGCCAAACAGTAAATCAACTATGCAATCCTCTTGCATACACATCCACTTCACATTTAGCAGCACACCTCTTGCATACCAAATGAATAAGCCCTTGAGGTCATCATATACCTCTCTGTCTAGGTCATATAAATCATTTGCCGCTTAAACAAGATCGTAGATCTTAGGTTAGGTCAGATCCATCCCATCACATTACATTTACTTCTCCAAAGTAGTCTCTAATTAAATCTTGAAACCATGCATTAATTATGGTTACCCATACATAAAATGACATGGATCAATCTTTAATTAACATTACATATCCCAATAAATCAACTAAGTTAGCCAGAGATCTCAAATCTCATCAATAATCTATTTACTATAAGTCGGCCAACATCACTGTTTTCACTCAGAAATTTCACTGGTGCTCGACATTGAACAACTTTTCTCATCACAAGCAACTTTTCTCGGCACAAGCAACTTTTCTCAGCACAAGCCAAAACTTGCTCAGCACAGAACAGTCAGAAAAACTGTCTTTGAAAGATAAATAACTAATTACTTTTCCAGAGTGCCAATTGATCAAGTACCCTTTTATTTTCCTTAACTCAACCATTCACTTGGTCTTCTTGTTAAATCTTCTCCATCAACAATATATATGGTACTCAAATAGGTAACAATAGTCTCACCAGTCAAGGTTTGACAGCAATGACAAAATAACAATTGCTTGCATTGCCAATTTCCAACAATCTCCCTCTTTGGCATTGATGGCAACACAAAATATTAAAATAATGATTTAACAAGCATAGTTACCAACCAATCCAAAAATTCACCTGTGTTCCTTGATATGAATGAATCTTCATTAATGTCTTTAGCTTCATTTTGATTCTTATATGTAAAACATTTCTCCCTCTGTGTTTGTAATCGCACTATAATCATCTGTGTCTAATCATCTGTAGACTCCCTCTGGGTAGATAATCACTCCAATGTTTTCAATAGTAACTTTTGCCTCTATGTAATCTTTTTCTCTTGGTAATCTCTCTTACTAGGCAATTTTTTTTTATAACTTCTTCCTCTATATAGGTAATCTCTCCCTCTTTGACAACAATGCCAAAGATGTCAAAATATTTATCATCTAGATCTTCAGTATCATCTGATCTTGTCATCTTGATTATGACTGATTTTATTTTCTGTCCTTGTTCATCTTCACAACTTTAGCCATCATCCTAAAGTGTGACGTACTGTGCATCAATGTGTCAAATATTCTAAATGTAATATTTGATGCAACAGTACCATACAGAACTTAATTAGCCTCAGTGAGGGGAATCACCCCCAATTTACCTCATAGATACTCATGAGCATCCTTGGGTAGTGCTTTTGTGAATATGTATGCTAATTGTTCTTTAGTGTTCACATAATCAAGTCTTACTTCTTTACTCTGAACTAGCTCCCTCAAGTAATGATACTTGATAGCTATATGCTTTGTCTTTGAGTGCATCACAGGATTTTTAGAAATATTAATAACACTCATGTTATCACAATATATGACAACTGGGTCAGTGATTTCTTCCTTCATACCTTTCAGTAGTATCTTCAACCACACAATGTTAGAACACTTAACTGCTACTGCCACATACTCGACTTTAGCTGTAGATTGTGAGGTGCAGTTCTGTTTCTTGCTTGTCCATGAAATCAATCTTTTTCCTAAAAGAAATGCTCCACCAGTAGTGCTTTTCCTATCATCAACATTTCCAGCCCAATCAAAGTCAGTGTAAACTCTGAGTTCAAACTTGTCATTCTTTTTGTAGTAGAGACCATAGTCATCAGTTCCTTTCAAGTATCTCAAAATCCTTTTTACTGCCATCATGTGAGTTTCCTTGGGATTAGCAAAAAATCTTGCAACAATTCCAACAGCTAGGGAAATATCAGGTCTACTATGTACAACATACTATAGTTTTCCAATCATTGATCTGTAGAGTGTTTGGTTCACTTCTTTTGTGTCATCATCTTTTGTCAGCTTCTGTCCAATAGACATGGGTGTACTTAATGGTTTGGATTCTTCCATTCCAAAAGTTTTTAGTATCTCTTTGATATATTTAGATTGAGTGATATAGATGCCATTCTTCATTTGATAAATTTGTAAACCAACAAAGAATTTTATTTCACCAAACATAGACATTTCAAACTCAGTTTGCATTTCTGTTGCAAATTTTTGACATAACACATCTTGTCCACTAAATATGATGTCATCTACAAAAATTTCAGCCAATAATGTACCTTTGTTTTGCTTTGTCTTTAAGTACAGGTTGCTATTGTCATTGGTTCTTGAAAATCCAATCTTGATCAGATAATTGTGCAACCTCTCATACCATGCTCTTGGTGCTTGCTTCAATCCATATAGTGCCTTGTGCAATCTACAAACCATATTCCTTTTGCTTGGGTCTGTAAAACCATCAGCTTGCTCAATATACACTTCTTCTTCCAAGATTCTATTGAGAAATGCAGATTTCACATCCATCTGATAAACTTTGAATCCTTTATAGGCTGCATATGCAAGTAAGGTTCTGACACCTTCCAATCTAGCAACTGGGGCAAAGGTTTCACCATAGTCAATTCCTTCCTCATGTTCATAACCCTTGCATACCAGTCTAGCTTTGTTTCTTATCACATCTCCATGTTCATTCAGCTTATTCCTGAATACCCACTTTGTGCCAATTACATTTTTGTCCTTCGGGCTAGGTATGAGTGTCCAAGTTTTGTTCTTCTCAATTTGTTCAATTTCCTCATTCATTGTTTGTATCCAATCTTCATTATCTAAAGCATCTTTCACTATTTTGGGCTCAAATTTATATAACAGACATGTGCCATTTTTCAACTTACTTCGTGTCATAACAGCATAATCCTTTGATCCAATGATTTGATTAGAATTGTGATTCCTTCTCACATATTTTGCTAGAGTAGGCTCAGTCCTTACTTTAGGTTCATTATATGTATTCAGTTCTGGTTGATTATGTGACTCGACATCTCCATCAGATAGCTCGACATTCACTTCCAGTTGCTTGGCAACTCCACTTTGTGACTTGGCAGGTGCATGCTGTTGTTCAACAGTAGTCTCAGGTAGTGAATTAGAATCTTCCTCATCCAGATATGTGAATGATCTGTAGCTTTCAGGCTCTTGTGTACTTTCAGCTTCATTTCTTTCTGCAAAC
>MU223399.1:409426-425698 GCA_018584345.1 Thuja plicata
CTCTTATGCCATAACCAAACATCATTGTATTGTGCAAACAAACATGTTTCTTCAGATAAATCTAGATAGAATAAGTTACCTTTAGTCTGATCACCACTTCCAACTAATTCTCCAGTAGAATCATAGATCTTTGCTTTTCTGTGATGGAATTCAACTTTGTAACTAAAAGTGTTCAGCTGTGCAACACTCAACAAATTATATTTAAAAATCATCAACCCAATACACATCATCACATATGATTTTGTCAGTTAGGTTAATCAATCCTTTACCTTTGATAAGACATGGTGCATCATTACCAAATTTTACATATCCTCCTTTACATTGGTTTAGGGTATCAAACTTATCTTTGTCACCAGTCATATGATGGGAACAACCACTATCAATGATCCAACGATCATTTTTACTCATATAAGAGATTAGTGCAGTTTTCTCATCATCATAAGAATCTTCTTTCATTGCAACATAAAACATTTCTATATCATTGTTATCAGAATTATCAGTGTCATTGTCAAAAGTCTCTTCAGCAATATAACAAGATTTCTTACCTTTGTCTTTGTAGTCCTTATATTTCCTGAAGTCTCGATCATCCTTTCTATCTTTGTATTCCTTGTATTTGTTGTCCCTTCTTTCATCTTTTTCATTCTTATGAGGACATCTAACAGCTATATGACCAACTTTATTGCATGAGAAACAAATAATAGGAAGTTTACCTCTGTACTTTCCTTTTCCTCTGGATAGTCTTTTTGCCATTAGTGCTTCAAGTTCTTCAAGATCATCATCAGAAGTGTCATTGTCACTGTTCACATGTTTCTTTCCTTTCTTAGATTTATTGAGAACTAGCTGTGATCTAAAATCAGAATCAATCCCTTATGGATTATAGTTATCATAATTTGACATTTCAAATGTAGTGAGTCTGCCTATCAAATTTTCCAGATTCAAATTATTGTTAGGAGTACATCTCAATTCTTGAATTGTAAAAAATCTAATAGCATATACAGGAAGTAAAGTTCTCAGTACCTTGCTCATTATGGTGTTCTCATCAATTGTTCCATTAGCTCCTCTAATGGCATTTACAACTTCTTTCACTCTACCATAGTACTGATTGACATTTTCACCTTCTTGCATTTTCATTTCATCAAACTTACCTCTTAGACTTTATGATTTATCTCTCAGCACATTATTGTCTCCACCATAGACAGTTGCAAGTTTGTCCCACATCTGTTTTGCATTTGTGCAGCTCTTTATATCATCAAAATCTGAATAGCTTAATGAGGAGGCGATCTCCAACATTGCTTGATTGTGTTCTTGCTTTTCTTTTAGTTGAGCAGCTATGAGAGGAGCAGTAGGTGATACATAGTCATTTTCAATAAGTCACTTAGCATCATCTCCAATGCCAGCCAAATAAAATTTCATCAAACTCTGCCATGCAGGGAAGTTGTCTTTGTTCAACTTAGGAACCTCCTTCTTATACATCTTGATCTTTTTGCTCTAAGTACCTTCAAACTGTTTTCAGAAGACCAAAGCTCTGATACCAATTGTTAGAATGAATTTAGAATAACTAAGAGGGGAGGGGTGAATCAGTTATCCTCAGTTCTAGATGTAGTAAAATAAAACTTTCTGATTTTCAGATCTACTCGGCAGCAGTAGCATAAGTCAACAACTTTAATCATGTAGTTTACTGTCAAATGAAGTTAGCTTGTAAAAACATAATAGTAAAACACACCATAGGCATTCATACAAGTTGACACAAGTATTTAACGTGGAAACCCAATATGGAAAAAACCACCAGTAACATGCTACCAAGTTTTCACTCTTATGAAGTGATGCCCTATGAGGAGCCAACCCTGTTAAAGGTTACAATAACACACTGCTAGGTGTGACCTGGTTAAAGGACTTAATCACCCTGTCAGGAGTGGCCTTGTTAGAGGACTTAGAAAATTCCACTTGAATGTCACCTTGTTAGAGGATTTATACAAATGACTGTTAGGTCAACCTTGTTGAAGGATTTAACTGATACAATGGTTAAAAAGTAATCAACAGTTGTGATATTATACAACAACTTACTTTGCAAATTCATATCTAATTACAGCTCTTATGTTAACTTACTAGATAGCATGCATTTTCATCTCAACCTTCTGATCTGCTTGGAAATCCATCAAGCAATCACACATGCAACTCTATGCTTCTATATTTAGCCTTCTCTGCTAGATCATGCCAAACAGTAAATCAACTATGCAATCCTCTTGCATACACATCCACTTCACATTTAGTAGAATACCTCTTGCATACCAAATGAATAACCCCTTGAGGTTATCATATACCTCTCTGTCTAGGTCAGATAAATCTTTTGCCGCTTAAACAAGATCATAGATCTTAGGTTAGGTCAGATCCATCCCATCCCATCGCATTACATTTACTTCTCCAAAGTAGTCTCTAATTAAATCTTGAAACCATGCATTAATTACGGTTACCCATACATAAAATGACATGGATCAATCTTTAATTAACATTACATATCCCAATAAAATCAACTAAGTCAGCCAGAGATCTCAAATCTCATCATTAATCCATTTACTGTAAGTCGGCCAACATCACTATTTTCACTCGGCAATTTCACTGGTGCTCGGCATTGAACAACTTTGCTCATCACAAGCAACTTTTCTCGGCACAAGCCAAAACTTGCTCGGCACAGAATAGCCAGAAAAACTATCTTTGAAAGATAAACAACTAATTACTTTGCCAGAGTGCCAACTGATCAAGTACCCTTTTATTTGCCTTAACTCAACCATTCACTTGGTCTTTTTGTTAAATCTTCTCCATCAACAATAGATATGGTACTCAAACAGGTAACAATAGTCTCATCAGTCAAGGTTTGACAGCAATGACAAAATAACAATTGCTTGCATTGCCAATTTCCAACACTAGTATTGTGAACAACCAATTGAGATTCCATCTTCGCACTTGAGTACTTCTAACAAATATCACAAGATCTACTAAAAACTTATATTTGTCTCCTTGCAATAATGACAAATAAATTGAGAATTTTACCTTTATAACCTCAACCTCTCATGATTAAGTTTTCCTATCAAGAATTAATAATCGCTGACACAATACATTCGTATAACGCATATTAATCAACCGAAATAGATGCAATCATTAATTTACCATCCAACATATCGGAGACAAGCCAGTTGCAACCGGTATCACTCCAGAGTAGGGGAAGTGATAGTTCTAACATTTTAATACTCCCCTTGAGCCAAAGCATTTGACTCAATTACCAGAGAGCTAGTACCAGGATTTGGTACCACATAATTCTCTGTTAGTAATAACAGTCCACAAGATAACTGAGAGGGGGGGTGAACCAGTTATAATATAGATTATTAAACTTTAAACTGTATAAACCAAATCTGCAAATGTAAATGATAACACACTAAATTTCAACACCATAACACAATACTTGTTGTCGAGGAAACCCTGTTAAAGGTAAAACCCTGGTGGGAATTAACACCCACAAATAATGTACTAAGAGTATAGTATCTCTGTTAAAAGATTTAGCCCTATTAGGAGCTTGTTACAACATTATAGTACATAGTCCCTGTTAGGAGTCAAAATAAATAGTAGGTTCACTGCATAGGCACACTGCCCAAAGAAGGTTAAAGCCACCCTTAATGATTCACAATCCGAACAAGTGTATATAGAAAATACACAATCCAGTGAACTGTCTAATATCAACTATCTTTGCTTGGTCAGTTCCAATGAAGTACTCTTCTCATAAACTCTGCTCTACATTCAACAGTCAAACAAGCTTCACAGCTTTACTTCTCTTCTTTTCAATCTCTGTCACATCTTTTCAAAAGAAAAGATCACTCATATATGTCGTCTTACAATAATTCATTAGGTCAGCTAATTAAGATTTCCTAATATACAAATAATTAATTAAGTTGGCCAATTAAGGCTTTTCTATGTACAAATAATTATATAACCCCTTACTAAGATACACAAGGTACCTACAACAAGTAAACATCAAATATAATCCATCACTTAAACTTCCCGATCTACAATCCACGCTCACAATTCATTTTACATGCTACATGTCTGAAGTCAGCCACCAAATAGGTCTTCTTTAGAATACATGTCATAGATGACATCACCAGTCATCAAATAGCAATCGAATTCAACCCATTGTTCCAATGTATGTCGGTTGTTCACAAGTAAGCTCGCTTCATCTGAAATATCTTTGCCAGAAAGATATACTCGAAACACAAAGACCTGCTTTGTTTAGTATCACAGTTACAGTCCAGAAACTAGTCTTCACCAAATCAACTGTAACATCTGCAATATGCAACATAAATCCAAGCGACCTTAGGAGTAAGTTCAACACACATTCTTCTACATAAATCCAACTTAGATCGTTCTGAATCATCCATACAGTATATGTACACTTCTACCAGTCAAGTAAACAATATGTCCTCTCCATAGGAATATATGTTGACATCAGTGAAAAAACATGAATATCAACAACATGATCAGTACCCAAAACTGATATCATCCAAAAATCTCCCCCTTTGGCATTGATGGAAACATATGGGAAAATCCACATGCATCAACCCAAAAGTACTCTCTCTCAATATCCTCAACATAAATCTCTCAAAATAGTAGGGATTTTCACATAGATTCCTTCCTTTTTGGCAACAATGGCAAAGGGTGCCATAACTCATCTGTAGTCTTTTGTAAGGTGTAGCTTTTTCAAATCTTCATGTCCATCAACCAGGTGCAAGATCACCCAAATGTACTCCATAGTATTCTCCTGCGATCACTCCCCCTGGGGAGTAGATCCATACATCAAGTCCAGAGAATGATATAGCCCTGAGATCCACTGGACTGATGCATATCTGCATCATTTAATTACCACTGGGAGGGGCCATCACCCCAAGCACGCCTCTGAGATATTCAAAAGAATCTTTTGGCAAAGGTTTAGTAAATATATCTGTTATCTATTCCTTTGCGCTAATATATTCCAGTTTAATCTCTTTATCTTCTACCTTCTCCCTCAAGAAATGATAATAGAAATATGTTTAGTCTTTGAATGCATTATAGGATTCTTCAACATATTTACTGTGCTAGTGTTATCACAATGGATAAGTATTGGTTCTTCAAAAATTATTCCAATGTCCTTCAACATTTGTTTCATCCAAACAAATTGTGTACAGTTTATTGCAGAAACAACATACTCTGACTCAATAGTAGATTGAACAATACAGTTCTACTTCTTGCTCAACCAAGAAACCAGTCTTTTCCCAAGGAAAAATGCACCACCACTTGTACTCTTTCTATCATCCACATTACCTGCCCAATCAGCATCAGTATAAGCCTACAAAGTGAAATCTTCTGATTTTTCATACCACAATCCATATTCTATTGTTCCTTTCAAATATCTGAAAATTCTTTTTACAGCAGCAAAATGTGTCTTTTTAGGATCTGCATGATATCTAGCCACAATTCCAACTGCATTGGTAATATCTGGTCTAATGTGAGTTAGATATTGTAGACCTCCAATCATTGATCTGTACTTAGTCTGTACAACACTTTGAGTCTTATCACTATTAGTAAGTTTGTTTCTAGTCACCATAGGTGTCCCAACAAGTTTACAATCTTCCATTCCAAACTTTTTCAAAATTTCCTTAAGATACTTGGTCTGAGATACAAAAATGCCATTCTCACTCTGATTAATTTACAAACCAAGAAACAATTTCATCTCACCAATCATTGACATCTCAAATTCATTTTCCATTTCTTTAGCAAACTTCTTACTCATCTTATCATTGCCTCCAAAAATGATATCATCAACAAAAACTTCTACAATTAAGATTCCATCTTCATTAGTTCTCAAATATAAATTACTGTCTGCATTACCTTTTCTGAAACCAAGATGAAGTAGATATTTTTCCAGTCTTGCATACCATGCTCTTGGTGCTTGTTTTAGTCCATACAATGCCTTCTTCAGTCTGCAAACCATGTTTTCAACATCTGTCAAAGGAAAACCACCAGGTTGCTCAATGTAAACTTCTTCTAGATCACCATTCAAGAATGATGACTTCACATCCATTTGATAAACCTTAAAGTCTTTATGTGTAGCATAAGAAATAAATAATCTCATAGCTTCCAATCTAGCAACATGAGCAAATGTTTCTTCATAGTCTATGCCTTCTTGTTGTGAATAGACTTTACATACCAGTCTTGCCTTGTTTCTTACCATTGTTCCTTCCTCATCTATCTTATCTCTGAAAACCCATTTAGTACCAATCACATTTTTGTTCTTATGTCTTGGAACCAATTCCCAAGTATTGTTTTTCTTTATCTGTTCAAGTTCTTCTTCCATAGCTTTATTCCAAGATTCATCTTTGCATGCTTCATCAGTAGTCTTTGGTTCAACTTGAGAAATCAAACAGATCTCATCTCTAGCTTTGGATCTAGTCATCGTACCTTTACTTGCATCCCCAATAATTTTTTCTTCAGGATGGTTCTTCTTTACATACCTTGGTGTCTTCAGTGTCTCAGTAGCTTCAGTTTGTTCATCTTCAATCTCATTGTCAATCATCAAAGATTTTGTAGGTTCAATAGTAACCTCTTTTATTTTTGTAATCTGACCACAATCATACATCCTTTCCTGAATCTGAAACTTTTCATCTATCCTCACATTGGCACTTTCAATTAACCTTCTCAATCTCAGATTGAAACATTTATATGCTTTACTCTTAGTGGAATAACCAAGAAAGATTCCTTCATCACTTCTAGCATCAAACTTGCCTATCTCATCATCTCTCTTGATATAACATTTACTACCAAATATTCTGAAATATTTTACAGTAGGTGTATGATCAAACCATAATTCATAAGGATTCTTACTTGTACCTTCTCTAATCTGAATTATGTTCGGGGTGTACACAACAGTTCCAACTACTTCTCTCCAGTGAACATGTGACACATTTCCTTCCAGCAACATAGTTCTTGCAGCATCTAATATAGTTCTATTTCTTCTCTCTGCTATTCCATTTTTTTGTGGAGTTGTAGGGGTTGATGTCTGTCTGTATATTCCATGCTCTTCACAGTATGTATTAAATAGCTCTGATGTAAACTCTCCTCCTCTGTCTGATCTTAAACACTTTATCTTCAAACCAAATTCATTTTCAACTTTTACTTTGAATAAATTGAATTTGTCAAATGCTTTAGCTTTCTCTCTTAAGTATGTAACCCACATCATTCTAGAAAATTCATTAACAAATAGTATAAAGTACCTTTCACCATAGTATGATCTTGTTCTTGTAGGACCACACAAATATGTATGTACCAGATCCAACTTCCGTTTTGTTGAATAAGCTTTGTTTTTGAAAGTGCTTCTAGTCTGCTTCCCCATGACACACTCTCTACACATAGTGTTAGATGGCTTCATAATTTTAGGTATATCTCTTACTACTTTAGTCATACTTGCCTTCACAATGTTGTCAAAATTAACATGAAAAAATCTTCTGTGCCATAGCCAACTGTCATCAACCTTCACAATAAAACAAGAAGCTTCAGATGTGTTCAATTCAAATACATTACCTCTGGATTTAGTACCAGATGTGATCAAGTCTCCTTCTTTACTTCTGATAGATCATTTCCCATCAATGAATTTCAATTGATAACCCTTGTCCACTTACTGTCCAACACTCAACCAATTGTTCTTAAGTCCATCAACAAGTAATACATTGTCAGTGTTAGTCTTTCCATCCAAATAAATAGCTCCAACTCCAATAATAAGCTTAGGAGTATTGTCACCAGATCTGAATAAACCACCATCATGTCTTTTCAAACTCACAAATTTGTTTTTATCTCCAGTCATATGATGTGAACAACCACTGTCTATAACCCATTCAGATTTATTTTCAACTTGGGATACTAAGGCTTTTCCTTCATGCATAGGTCCATCATCCTTAATAGCAATAAATCTGATTTCATCATAGTCACCATCATCATCATCAGATATACCCTCACTAGCATAATAACATTCCTTTTATTTTGAATACTTAGACTTGAAAAACTTAGGTTTGTGTTTTGGAACTCTTGTAGGACATCTAGATGCAAAATGACCAATCTTGTTACATGAAAAACATTTCAAAGGTAATTTTCCTTCAAATTTTCCCTTACCTCTCTTTTCTCTTCTAGCAATCAGTGCCACAACTTCATCTAGCTTTCTTTCTTCTTCACGTATCTGTTCCCATTCATTAGCATAGGCTCCAAGTTCTTCCATTAGGTCATTACAGCTGGTGCTTGCATTTCCAGATAAGGTCTTTTTGTTCTTGTGCATGGTTGCCTTGAATGTCGACTCAACTTTAGGTAAAGTCTCCCAATTATGCGGCCTCAAATGTAGTTAGCTTTCCAATCAACATCTCTCTGGTGAAGTTTGGTGTCAAAGGTATAATCTCCTCTATAGCTTGTACTTTGGTTCTATATGTAGGTGTCAAGGATATGAGTTGTTAGGGGTTGACAGATCCGAAACAATATAAATTAAACAATTATATGTAGAAACTAAAGAAGAATAAAATTGAACGCAGATAACACATAGATTTAACGTGGTTCACCCAAAAACTGGGCTACATCCACCTACATAGTCGTTCAACCTTTCTTATTATCCAGTAAAATAGTACACCAATAGTACAATTCATTATGCATCTCAGCCACTTATAACATGCATTTTAGGGAAACCTCTAAAATCGACCATTTTTGGGTTTTACAATGTCGGTCTTCTTTTTCCCAAAAAAGCAAATATTATTCCCACAGAAACTATCAACACCCACTACATGATCAGTCGCCACAATATCAACAATCTCCCACTTGGAGACTGATCAGGCTCCACACCAAAACATGAGTATCTTCACAATCACTTCTTCTTCACTGTAAGTACCTCCAAAGTTTCTAATACCAGTAACTACTTTAATAAGTCTCTGTCCATATGCCCTAATGTTCTCATCTTCTCTCATTTTTCAGTGATTCCATCTTTGTTTTCCATTTTTGTAGCTTTTCCTGCTTTGTAAACTCATCTCCAATGTATAATGCTTCCAATCTTGTCCAGATCTCATGTGCAGAATCCAAGTCCTTTACTTCAATAAATTCTCCTTCTAAAAGTGTGCTAATCAAAGATTCCCTTGCAACCATATTACATAAAAATAACTTCTTCTGATCTTTAGTAGCCTTCTCTAATTCATCCTCAGTCTCTATCTTTTCATTCTTCTTTGTGATCATCTAGTAATCAATTCCCAGACATAGCAAATGTGTTCTCATCTTGTTCTGCCAACTGTCAAAGTTTTCAAGATCAAACTTCAGACTATCCTTCCTGTAGTAAGTCATCTTCAGGATCACCTCAAGCTGTTAAAATTTCTCTCTAAGGACCATAAGATTTGACACTAATTGTTAGGAATAATAGTCCACAAGATAACTGAGTGGGGGGGCGTGAATCAATTATGATATAGATTATTAAACTTTAAACTTTATAAACAAAATCTGCAAATGTAAATGATAACACACTAAATGCCAACACCATAACACAATACTTATTGTCGAGGAAACCCTGTTAAAGGTAAAACCCCGGTGGTAATTAACACCCACAAATAATGTACTGAGAGTATAGTATCCCTGTTAAAAGATTTAGCCCTATTAGGAGCTTGTTACAACATTACAGTACATAGTCCCTGTTAGGAGACAAACCCTGTTAGGAGTCAAAAGAAATAGTAGGCTCACTGCCCAGGCACATTGCCCAAAGAAGGTTAAATCCACCCTCAAGGATTCACAATCTAAACAAGTGTATATAGAAAATACACAATCCAGTGAACTGTCCAATATCAATTGTCTTTGCTTGGTTAGTTCCAATGAAGTACTCTTCTCATAAACTCTGCTCTACATTCAACAGTCAAACAAGCTTCGCAGCTTTCACTTCTCTTCTTTTCAATCTCTGTCACATCTTTTCAAAATAAAAGATCACTCATATATACCCTCTTACAATAATTCATTAGGTCAGCCAATTAAGCTTTCCTAATATACAAATAATTAATTAGGTCTGCCAATTAAGGCTTTCCTATGTACAAATAATTATATAACCCCTTGCTAAGATACATAAGGTACCTACAACAAGTAAACATCAAATATAATCCATCACTTAAACTTCCAGATCCTCAATCCATGCTCACAATTCATTTTACACACTACATGTCTGAAGTCGGCCACCAAATAGGTCTTCTTTAGAATACATGCCACAACTGATGTCACCAGTCATCAAACAACAATCAAACTCAACCCATTGTTCCAATGTATGTCAGTTGTCCACCAGTAAGCTCACTTCATCTAAAATATCTTCGCCAGATAGATTTACTCGAAACACAGAGACCTGCTCTGTTCAGTATCACAGTTATAGTCCATAAACCAGTCTTCACCAAATCAACTGTAACATCCGCAATATGTAACATAAAGCCAAGCGACCTTAGGAGTAAGGTCAACACACATTATTCTACATAAATCCAACTTTGATCATTCTGAATCATCTATACAGTGTCCGTACACTTCTGCCAGTCAAGTAACTAGTATGTTCTCTCCACTGAAATATATGTTGACATCAGTGACAAAACATGAATATCAACAACATGATCAGTACCAAAAATTGATATCATCCAACATTCTCCTCACTAGTTTTAGGTTTTTCTCTCATTCTATGAATGTCTTCTTAGATTCCTCTGAAACAAAAACATTCTTATCAATTCCTGACATTCTTGGAGCAACAAGAGATCTGCATGTTTTAGCATAATGACCAGGCTGGCCCTATTTGAAGCACTTCACATTCCTCTATCCTAACCTATCTGATAGAATTCCAAATTTGTACTAAACGGCCGTGTGACCATAATTATGGCATACATAACAATTACCATGAAAGATATTGTTCATCCATTCGCCTTAAATGAATTAGAAACTTGACTTCTGCATTGACTTTCCTTATGACCAAACTCATAACATTTAAAGCATTGATTTGAGCTTTTCTACTTTTGCAATCTACAACCTTATGTCCAAAATTCTTGCAAAGAAAATAATGACCATTAAATGATAAATACCTTTGAGCATTGGGTTGTCTAACATGAGGCAATTTCACCGGTACAACGTTCTTCCTAACCTTGCGATTTATTTTTGTCTTAGCTTCAACTTCAACTGCTTTCTCATCATTCCCAATATTTTAATTCGAGCTCTCACCAGAGAATAAAAGACCATCGATAAAATTTGTTTTAAAATAGTGTTTCTCTCACATAACTTCGCTTCAGATTTCAATTTTGTCAATTCTTGATTCAACTTCGCATTTCCTCCAACCTTGTGTTTGATGATATCCTTGAGACTTTCTTCAATCCCTTTTCAGTCTTCCAACTATGATTTTAGGTTTGCAACATTCCCCTTTGATTCTTTCAGTGCTTTTCTCACTTCTTCATGTTTGGCTTTGAATTTCTGAATTTTCTCCCTCAACTTAGAGATACAGACATTAGCTTCAAGTTTTCTTTCAGCTCTTCATTCTAAGATTTTGTATATTCAATGTCATCCAACATAATCTTTACTTCTTCATCAGAGTAGTATTCTCCAACCATCTATTCAACCAACCAAGATCTCCCTCAAGCATTTAAACTTTTTCTGCAAGGGACAAAGCTCTGACACCAATCGTTGAACATGTTGAATAACTGAGGGAGGGGGGGGTGAATCAGTTATTCAACAATTTTTCTTTAATTCAGATCTAACCGGTAAAATAGATAAAACATTAAAACCATGAACAATGCAGAATAACAAAATGCACAATCAACAACAATTTTCTACATGGAAACCAAGATGGGAAAATCCACGGAGAAACTAATTCTCATGAAAATGAACATCGGTTAAGGTGATTTTTACAAATGCTCACTACCGGTAGAGCTAACCGCCCTTAATATAAAAATAGGCTAACACAACCAATACAAAAGAGTTCTTACAAACAAAACTTGAATTGATGTACTTGCATCTACACATGCATGGATTCAGTTCTTTTGAATAGTACTCTCTCAGTTAGCAGAAGAGCCAAAACAATATTTTTTAAACCTTCATTTCTTCTACAATATGACCTTTAGACGCTTTCTTCACTCTATCCTCAAACTACTCACAAACTCCATTGAATGATCATACTTGCATCATATCTTTTTTGCATTTGCATACATATACCACACTTCTTCGGATCCAAAAGATGTTCTTTATATACATTCATATACGATGAGAATTTAGTCATATGTTGGCCTAGAAAGCCATGTCAGCTTGAGTATGATAAAGTGTACATTGAATATTAACATGCTAGCACTAGACCTACATGATAGGTCACACATATGAGAAAAATACACTACACTACAATGGGACCCAAAAATTGGTCTTATGTAGGATAATTGCATTACATAACATCAACACCGGAAGATAAGTATATTCTAGAACTAATGGAACGCCACAACCAAGACCATGTCTTGATCATACAACACATTTAAACCAACTGATGGATAGAATCAGATAAAAAAATTCTAGAACGAGATACGACTGTTATACCAAAAACATCTGATGAACTACACAAATATCCAGGTAGCAGGAATACTTGGAAGAACTCTAAAACTTAGCAGCCAACAAGCACCATCCAAAACGTCATGCTTCTACAATCACCAGAATATATAGATGTACCAAAAAGATATGATTCAACAATAGAAATTAGAATAAACATCACCATTACCCAAAAATTGCATAGAATGAATTTGTTTACCACATAGCCGAAACACAAATGTCCATCTGACAACCAACAGACATCCATCTGATACAGACATTAACTGGTATAATGGTTGACATCAATGATGACATTGCCAACATCTTCTCAGTATGTTCATCATGATGGAGCTATATAGGATGATTTCGATGGAATCAATGATAAGATAACAAGGGTAAGAGATGGAAGAGATTCATAAGATAACTATGATCAAGTGGGTAAGATAAGGTATATAGATATGAAATGCTTATGAAGATCATTAGCCGAGATATTGGGGGCAAATAAGCTTATTCTCTTTATTCTCTCTATATTTTCTTTTGCCCAAGCAACTTCTAGGGTGTCAAATTCAAAGGTGGAAAAAGGGGATGGACCTAATAGGATGGTGGAGTAGATGGTATGAAATGGTATGGTAGGATGTGGATGCATAGGATGGGGCATGGATGAAGCTTGTTGTGAAGTTTAGACTGCAAGAGAATGGGTGATGAAGAGATGGAGGAAGGAAGTGTCTAGTTGCATAGATATTATTCCCTTAAAGATGTGCTACAATAGAGCATATCAATTTGAATTATTCTCTTAAATCTTTGTAGAATGATGGCGAGGGGGATGAAATGGATTGGGAAATGGAAATGGATATGGATTTATGCAAAGAATTTGATCAAATGAGGATGGTGGGGGATGAATGAAAAATGGGTATTGGAATACTTTTAGATGAATAAATGCAAATTTCTTCAAGACAAACATTGGCACATACCTTGAGGGGTGGTGGAGTTGTGGAAAAGTGTATGTCAAATTAGATGGAGAGTTGAATCTCGATTTTGGGACATAAGGACCCAAAATGGATTTGGAGGATTAGGTAATTTGAGGTTGATGATAAGAGGAATTAGGAGTGGACAACACTATTGGATTAGTAAGTTTGGATGCCAATTTGGCTTTTGTGTTGTGATGCATTCTTTCTGTGAGCATTTTGGGATCCCACATTGTTTTTTATTTCTATTTTTGATTCGCTTTTGTGGATTTTTAGATTTTTTTCTTTTCCTTGTGGGCCATTGTGGCCTCTTTGATTTAGCTTTTTATTTTTATGTTCATTTTGGATCATATTTGGTTTTTCTTTATCATTTTGAGTCGATATGCTAATCTTGTATGTATTTTGATTTTTTGATTTATGCATTATATAATTGGCATCGAAAATTGCTTCAACAAGTAATGGATTGGTGAATAAACTAGAATGATATGGAGGTCTTATAAATGGGTTGATATCATGGTGTTGGAAATGATTAAAAAATGCGAGTCTTTGTTAATATTGATATTTTATAGGAGGAAAGTATTTTGACCTTAGCATGAAGGGTTGTGGAATGTAGGGATCCAAGATGGATGGACGGATGTGTAATGCCTTGAAATAATTAAATAACTCAAATTAATTTAATTATTTGAGTGGCCCATAAATTAATAATATCTTACAGGCCTATTTTTTATTATTTATAGAATATTAGTTAGTGTTGGCCTGTTTGTAACCCTTCGGGAACTTCTCGGAGCCCATTTATGTGGCCGTGTTTGGCATTGTTGTAGGCATGGTGGATTTTATGTTTCCTTTGTATTTGCAAATTTTAGTTGGAGTTCAGCTTTGTTGCAATTTCGGAGGTGCAAGTGAAGACTGCTTTTGTCGGTAAAACATTCATAACATCTCCGGTGTCTGTGCAAAACGTCGGGGTAGCTAGCAGTTTTGGAGACTTCACCGATGATTGTCGGTGAGGTTGCAAAGAAAAATTTTGTTGATTCAATGTTCACTGATATCCATCGGTTTACACTTAGCTTGTGTAATGACCGATACATTCCGGTAAGTATTGCTAGCTTTTCTGTGTGTGTTCACCGATGCAGATTGTGCCCAACAACCGATGGTTGCTTTTCAATAGTTTAGCAAGTAACAATATATTACATCTTTATTCATGCCTATATTACAATATGAACTATGTATGATGGAACCGATGCATAGTAAAACTTTTTATAATGCAGTTCCATACTTACTTGTGCAATCTAGTTAGATGTGGTGATGTCACCGGATCCATTGGATGGGGTGTCACCATTTGCATTGCTTGTTCCAGCACCTTTAGTGTTTGTGGCTTTTACCCACATCTTTTTTCTCATTCTTTTGATGTCATCAATGGTGTTTCCATTGGGATGTGTATTTGTGTTTGTCAGTCGGTCTTTGCAATCTTTTATCACATGTCCAACCTTGTGACAATGTAAGCATGCCATACCTGGATTGGTCCAGCCTCGTGACCTTCTGGTCCACTTTCTCATACAGTTGGTAGCAATATGACCATACCTTCCACATGCTGTGCAATTTACCCATCTGTTATAGTCCCAAACATATGAGTTACCTTCTCTTGTTGGTTTTTAGCTTTTATCAGTTTCCTTTTGTAGTCCATGCCTTGTTGTTCTTTTTCCAGCATTCCTTATGTGTATGCCCATTCATCTTGCATGTAGGACAGTACTTGTCCATATAGGTTTTTCTCTTTGGATTTGTCACTTCGGATCTGCACTCATGTGCCTTGTGTCCTTTCTTTTGACATTTATAACAATTACCAATAAGACTTCACTATCTGCAGATAAGAAGGGGTCGGTTAAGGCTTACAATTGGTCACTTCTGATGACCTACCCTGTTAGGAGTATTACAATGGAGACATGTTAAGATTTACTTCATTTGACACTTTACAAGAATCACTGGTGACTACAAGCATCACTAACAAAATAGTTTTTAGAACAAACACGATAGGAACAGAAAAGGCATACCCAACAACAAGTTCAAGAAAGGAACATCGACGACCAAGAAAACCGATAGTCAGTTAGAGAACCCGCAAATTGTGGATCTGATTTTAACACAATAGAGAAAGCAATGTAATTCTATTTATAGAGTTTTAATTTGTTTTAAATCATAACTTGAGGGTCAAGCAAGCTTTATGTAAATGTTTTAAAGCATCCTAACGGATCTAAAACATATCTAACTAAAGATCAAGGTCAAGTTGTAAACCTTGGATCTAGAGTTAACTTGCGATGCATGAATCAAGAAGTGAATCTAAATCTAGTATAAATAGATGTTCAAACTCAATTGTGAGTAATGAATTCATTATTGTTGATAGCCACGCAGAGCATCTAAGGAGCAGAAGGCAGAATTCATGCAAAGTTCAGAAATGGAACACATCAGTTGTCAAAGAACACACAGAGGCTACCGACAAGCAGATAAAGGTATTATTCAATCATGGAAGGATGATTACTTATATGTATGAAGCTTAATTGGATTTGTTATCAGTAGTTGAAGATTGCATACATCATCAGATCAAAGACTTATGTAGTTGCATTCTAACAAGTGCATCACATTTAAAATCCTTTTGTAGAAGGTGGACTTAACAGTTCTTTACAAATCTCTTAACAGAGTGCACACT
>MU223399.1:433159-458527 GCA_018584345.1 Thuja plicata
TAACAGGGTAGGTCATCAGAAGTGACCAATTGTAAGCCTTAATCGGCCCCTTCTTATCTGCAGATAGTGAAGTCTTGTGGGTAACAATCCCCACCGCAGTTTTTACTTCCTAACAGGAGTTTTCTGCTATATCATATCTTGTGTCATGTGTTATCTATTTTCATGAATGTTTTTGTTATGGTTAGATACTAAAAGAACTTATGATATGATTGCATATACATAAATAAAGATGAACAGTTAGATAAGATAATTTACAAACTGATGATTAAGGGTTAATGGGCTAACCAAGAAAAGTTTTAGAGGTACTGATTCACCCCTCCCCTCTCAGTACATCATTCCGATATAATTCCAACAACAAGATCCTCCCTATTTTGTATTTGTAGTTTCAGTGGGAGTACCTCCTCACCCTATTCTACATGTGGTTCTCAATTACTGAAATCAAGGATCTATCTTGTGTGGAAATTCAAATACTTATTGTCAGCGATTCATTTCTTCCTCTAGTGGATGCATTCATTATAGTTGCATAATTATATATTGGCTACAACAGGAGAATATTATATTCCAAACTTACTCTGTGATCTGGCAACCAATATCCACTCATATATTAACAACCTATAGTACACTGTTATTTATCTGCGACATCATCTGTAGGCAAGGTTACCAGTTCCGTATGGGAGAGGTAGAGTAAGTACCGCACAAGAGTATTTGTTGTACGATGGAACCTTGAGAAGGCGTACAGTGGAAGTTTTGAAACTTATATTGGGCTCATTGTACCAAAATAAAGAGGCAACGAGCATGGAACACCAAGTTACAACCCAGAATATTATGTTGATAGACATAAAAAAAGTAGTGAATCAATTTAAATTACTTTGTCATGCATATTTTATTTTGGATTGGTTTTCTGGTAAATACAAAATGGTTAGATATTAAATAGGACAAACTATGGTTGTAGGAACTCCTATCATAATGATACATTATAATATATATTTTATATTATTATTATTTAAAATATTAAAATATTAATTGTATTGATTATTTATATAATTATATATTAATACAATAATATATTAAATTTAATTTTACTATTAAGATTAAATTATAAATTTCTTCTTTGTTCTATAATATTTTAAGTTATAATTTTTAATTTTTAATTTATTTATTTATTTACAATTTTTTTCACTACTTAAAATTTTATACTAAGATAATTTAAATAATATTATTTTTTTCTTTTTAATATATTACTATAATGATTTTAGTAATTCTATAAAAATATTTGACATACTCTATCAATATATCAAAATATATTAATTTTAATTATTATATAATTACAATGTTAAAATATTTTTAATTTTCCATTAGCAAAAACTAGTTAACTAATAATAAAAAAAAGCAAAATACACAACCAAAAAAAATACAAAGACATATTTACCACAAATTTAAAATATAAAATATCATTTAATCACAAATTCCCAGTGACTTGTAGCCATGAATAAGTTTGGCCGGAGTCGATACGGTTTTGTAATAAATTTAGGGCAAAACTCTCTTATTTCTCTGAGTACAACCCTCTGGTTGCCGCTGTTACTCCATGAACACCATGCTGTGCCGCAACTTGTTTCTCATACCATTCCATTTCCATTTCCGCAATGTCTACTCAACCCTTGTCAGTACTCATGCTTATCCGCAGAACCTATTTTCACACCTTGCCTCCACCCGATTCAACATGTCTGCTGCCGACATCACTCGTATGTGTAAATGGGCTCCCCGATTGCAGAGGCTTCAAACCCTCGACAAAGTCGAACAATTTATTGATTTGTTGAACATATACGGCTGCTCTGAAGTCCAAATTGCCAAGATAATGATTAAATACCCGACGGTAGTCACCACAAGTGCAGAAAGAATATTGGAACCCAAAATCAAACTGCTGGAAGATTTCGGCTTTAAAGGTGAAACTCTGGCAAAGCTTTTGGCGAGAAACCCAAGAATCTTGTGCCTCAGCCTCGAGAACGAACTTCTTCCCAAGATGGAGTTCTTTAAGGCTGTATTTCAGTCCCAGGAGTTACTCATTAAGTCCTTGCTTAAATCCTCCTCCCTTATTAATTATAACCTGGAGAAGATCCTGAAGCCCTCGGTTGTTTTCTGGGAGGGATGGGGTTTTCAGGGCACGGAGCTCCTCCGACTCATACGGATATATCCGTCCATTCTGCAACGTACTTGTCTAACGCCTGCCCAAGCTGATCTCATTCAGGAGATTGGCGTCGACAAAGAAAGCAATGCGTACAAATATATTGTAGGTACAGTGACTGTTAGCCGCATGGAAACGCTAAAGGCCAAGATAGAACATCTCAAACTCTGCGGGCTCTCGGCTGAAGAAACCTGGGAACTATGTCACTCTGCACCTCTAGTCCTTAATTACTCCAAGGTAAAAATTAGTGAAACGATTAAATTTTTAGTTGAAGATATGGAGCTCCCTGCAAACTATATAGTGAAGCACTACTGCTTGTTGAGTATGAATATTGAAAAGATTATTAGGCCCAGGTTTCTAGTTTGGCAGAAAATCAAATCTATGAATGGCCCGAGCCTTTCTCTTTTGTCAGTATTGATGATGCGAGAGACAAGGTTTGTTAGAAATGTTATTAGAGCGCACCCTGAATCTACAACACTGTGGACAATTTATGAAAATGGCATCTCTAATGCTTCCAAGCACTCAAAGAGCTCAGTCCAGTGTTAATTTGTATTTGGGAATGAGACAGCGGAGCTACGTCCCTGTTCCCCTGGCACGCATTCTGTGGCTAATTGTTCTTCAAGCAAGGTATGCATTGTAGTTATGACTTTTGAAGTGAGCTAATTGCTTTCACTGCAGTCATTCTTTCTGTTTTGAACTGCACCTCAAGTCCTTCGTTAGCGGAAGGTAAGCATTAGTGAAGCGATGATCGTTGTAGTTAAAGACATGGAGTTCCCTGCAAACTATATAGTGAAGCACTTCCGCTTGTTGAATATAAATTTGGAAAGGATTATGAAGCCCAGGTTTCTAGTTTGGCAGAAAATCAAATCCATGAATGGCCCGAGCCTTTCTCTTTTGTCAGTATTGACGATGCCAGAGACAAGGTTTGTTAGAGCCTTTCTAAAGTGCAATATGTTGGGAAGTGGAAGCACCCAAGATAGCATGCTCTGGTTCTATATCCTACAACTTCATGCCCCCTTATTTGTAGTCATGTTGTTTGTGTGAAAGGAGGTGCAATTTGCAATGCACATATATTAAGTTCTGTCTTTTAGATTGCAATGTACTATGCTTTAATGAGTGGATGAAAGATTAAGTGTTCCAATTTCTCTCAGATGTGGATGAACTTGCAACCTATGAAAATGTAGTAAAGAGATAGAGTTATACATTATAAAAATTGAAGATTTAAAAATTATAAATGAAAGTTAGAATATGTGTTCCAATTTCTCTCAGATGTTGATGCAGACAATCCTCCGATGTTGATGCAGACAGTCCTCAGATCCTGCAAATTAGTAAACACATTCTATGTATCAGAGGAACAATAGAATAGAGACAAGCAAAAAATCATACATTTATACTCCGGAAAATCTTCTTACTGTATTCATTATTTTGCATCTTCAAAAGCTGACTTCCTACTATTCCATCTCCTCCTTTTGTTCAATAACAAACCCCTAAATTACCCCCTTAACTGAAACTAGTCTCCTAAATTATCTCCTATGGATACTAAAGAGTCTTAGAAACAGCAGTTCAAAACAGAAAGAATCAGCTACCAATTTAGCTCCTAGGTAGACTACTCTGCAACAGCTGTTAAGAGATAGTTGCACCTTCCTCCCCATCTTTTAGAATTTCTGAACCTCCTCTTCTTCTTTGGTATGTGCTTTGCCCACTCGTTGCTTTCCTTGCCGCAGTTCAATTGATCTTCATTTGTCTCCAAGGAGTATGGGTGAAGGTCAGCAACATTAAAAATAGGACTGATGTCTAAACCCTCAGGAAGATCAAGCACATATGCATTGTCATTTATCACCTTGTGAACTCTGCACGGACCAATTTTATTGGGTTTTTGTTTGTTATAGGCCGCCTGAGGATACCTCTCTTTTCGCAAATGTGCTATGACCAGTTCCCATTCCTGGAAGATTTGTTTTCTCCAATGCATATCAACAGTTTTTTTATAATGTTCATTCACGATTTGCAATTTGTGTTTAACTCTTGAGGCATCTCATGAATGTTTTCGACAAAATTTGTAGCATCCTGGCTAGTTTGTGGGTTTGCAGGCAAATCCATTAAATCCACAATTCCTTTAGGATTTGTGCCATACACAATTTGAAATGCTGACTTTACCAGTAGATTTGTTAATGCTAAAGTTATAGGCAAATTCAGCTTGAGATAGAACCGAATCCCATAGGGTTGTCACCAACTAAGCACCTCAATAGATTGCTTAAGCTCCTACTTGTTACCTCTATTTGACCCTCTATTTGAGCATCACTTTGGGTTGGTATGCTGAATTGTATTGCAACCTGATGTCCAACTTCTTCCACAAGGTTCTCCAAAAGTGGCTTAAGAACTATGTCCGTCATTGGTTATGGTTTTTGGAGTGCCATGTAACTGCAGTATATCCTTAAAGAACAAATAGACTGTTTGACTTGCATCATTGGTCTTCTTACAAGGTATGAAGTGGGCCATTTTAGAAAAATGATCAACCACTACAAACACTGAATCAAATCCTCTTTGGGTTCCTGGCAGCCCCAAGACAAAATCCATGGAAATATTAGTCCATGGTTCTTTTGGTACTGGTAGAGGCATGTAGAGGCCAGTATTTTGTTGTCCTCCTTTTGCACTTTGGCACACCCTACAAGTAATAACAAACTTATTGACATCTCTTTGCGTGTTTGGCCAAAATAATTTTTCATTCACCAATTCAAAGGTCTTATCCCATCCAAAGTGTCCTAGTCTGCTTGAGTGCATCTCCCTTACTAGTTTTTCTCACCTTGATCCAAAGAGAATGCAAAGCTGAGATCCCTTAAACAAAAAGCCATCTGCTAACAAATAGACTTCACAAGAATGCATAGCCTTCTAGTCTTGACTACTTATAACGGCATGAATTTTTCCAAAATATGGATCTGCTGCATATTCATATTTCATTTCATTAAAGTAACAGGTGCATTGCTCATTACAACCAACAAATGACGCCTTCTACTAGAGCATCAGTCACCAGATTAGATTTACCACTCCTATGTTGCACAATGGAGGTATAAGCCTGCAAAAATTAAGCCCACTTTGCATGTTTGTGGGACAGCCTGCCCTGAGAATAAATGTACTTTAAAGCTTCATTGTTAGTCATCAAAATGAATTCCCTATGTAGAAGATAGTGCCTCTAATATTTCAATGTTTGAACAACAACATAGAATTCTTTATCATAAGTAGTTTACGTCTTTTTGGCGTCATTTAATTTCTCATTGAAAGAGGCCATAGGTTTACCTTCTTGTCTTAACACTGCTGATTGTTGCTCCTGAAGGATCACAGTCAACTGTAAAAGCTTCTCGAGATCTGGTAATGCTAGAAGTGGAGCCTTGGTTATCTTCCTTTTGAGCTGTTCTAAACTCAGGTCAAACGCCTTGGTCCAACTAAAGGTCTTGCCTCTTGTGCAATCCGTCATAGGTGCACTTATTCCATTGAAATTCCTAATGGATCTCTTACAAAAATTCACCATTTTGTGGAAGCTTCTTACCTCCGTCATACTTTGAGTTGTAGGCCACTCAAGAATGGCCTTAACTTTTTCAGGATACATTCTCAATCCAACAACAGAAATAACACTACCCAAGAAGACCAACTCATTCTTGCAAAAGTCACTCTTTTCAGGGTTGACAAACAACCTTTTGCTCTATGTGTATCAAGCACCACCCTCAAATGTTCTACATGTTCCTCCATATTTAAAATAAAAGTCAAGATATCATTAAAATAGACTATGACAAATTTTCCAATGTGTAGTCTAAATACTTGATTTATTGTCCACATGAAGGTAGTTGGAGCATTTGACAAACCAAACAGCATCACTACACACTCATAGAGTCCATCCTTGTTTTTGAAGGCTGTCTTCTACTCATCTCCTTTGCGAATCCAAATCCGATGGTATCTGCTTTTAAGGTCAATTTTTGAGAAGAATTTGGCACTTGCTAGGCAATCTAACAAGTCATCCATTCTTGGCAACAAATATCAATATTTCACAGTGATTTTGTTAATGGCTCTAGAATCCATACATAATCTCCATTTCTCTCCTTTCTTGGGTAAGAGTAAAGCAGGTGTTGCACATGGACTCATGCTTTCCGGTTTCCCTTATAAATCCCTTTTCTAATAATTCAGTAAAGTGTTTTCTCATTTCCTCCTTTCCTCATTTTCTAGAGGAGTCATCTTGAGATTTGGAAGTCTAGCACCTGGAATAAGATCAATTTCGTGGGTGATGCCTCTGGGAGGCAGGCCAACTGGTAGATCTTCTAGCATCAAGTCAAAATATTTGCTTAATATTTCTCGCTTTTACTGGGACAGCTTGCTGATCAGATTTCTCTTTCCCTCTAGGGTATAATAGATAGCAAATCTCATTCTTAGACTACTTGAAAAAATCCTTCCAACTCATTGCAGACAATGATAACACAGCTATTCCAGTTGATTCTTCTTCTTTAAGAGGTTTCAAAGTATGGAGTTAACCTCCATGTTGTATCTCATAGGTATTTTCTTTGCCATGGTGAACTGCATGCCTGTCATATTGTCAGGGTCTTCCCAACAAAAAATGGCAAGCATCCATAGGTACAACATCACACAATACCTGACCTTAATAGTGTCCAATATTTAAGGTAATCAAACAAGATTTATCAACCAGCACACTTTGATCTTTCTTCAACCAAGAGATCCTATATGGCTCAGATTTTGGAATGAAACAAAGATTTAATTTTTGCACCATTTCAGTACTTACTCGGGTTGATTTGGTTTATAGTTTTCTAGTGCATCTGCTTGTTCTTGCTCCATAAGATATGCTATCACTTTTCCGTTGGCATAGGTACAACATTCTTTCTGCAACAAGTTTTGATGCCTTGTCCAACTATTCCATACAAAAGAGCCTTCACCCAACAGTATGAACTTGAATATCTAACATCAGATTCTTTACTGATCCAAATAGAACTCCCAACACTCGGAACCAGTTGTATCATATCAACACGCTTCCATAGAGGAGAATTCAGATTTGTTTTGTAGTTTAGTCCAGTTGTAAAGTTAGAAATAGCTGCCATTGTGATTCCTACTGCAAGAAATTTAAATAAAGAACACATTCAAAACAAGGGAATCTGGAAACACATTTCCAGCATTATTGCAAATTTGCAGGCATTTTGGAAACAGAAACCAGTTCGGGACGTGGGGATGGTAGGAAATGTTTCTTTGCCGTTTTCAAAATCACAAAAATGAAAGGGGATGTTTCTGGTTTGGGGGGTGGTGCTGGGAATTGGTGGGGATGACCATCTGTCCTCACCAATTCCCAACGTTTTTTTTAAAACTCACGCAGATTTACAATGGTTACCTGATAGAACATCAATGGTTACCCATCCTAAAGCTCCTTCTCTTAGTTATTCCTCTGGTTCAACTTTTTCCTCATGTTCACTCCCTGAGTGATCCTTATCTTTTTCTCCTTTATTATTTGAAAAAACCTCAACATAGTGCACCTTACCTCTCCCTAGGCACCTATATCCTAGTTCCCATATCTATTCACATGGAAAGCGTAACTGTTTTGTTTGCAACTCATTTTTGGTTACATCATCCATGTTTGGATTTCTTAGAACACTCTTTTTTAATAGTTTTTTAATCCTTTCTCAGTGGAAACGACTCAGGCTGATTTTTTTTTTGGTGCGGAGAAGTCCACATTCCTTTCATTTTTTATAGCGTCCTGGCTCACACTCAATTTTTTACCGTTTAATTGGTATGTGACTGCTGTTTGGACAAATATGTTTGTTTTGGGTGGTAATTCAACATATGGATAATTTGCTTGGAAGGCATGCACAAAGTTAAACCAAAATCTACTATCATTTACTGAAATACTTAATGCAAGAGCAGCAGATGAAAAATAACAGAACTGAAACATTCAAATCTGACCTCCTATTTGACAGAAATAACATTGCACAGGTCTGAAATATATTCTGAAGTGATCACCATTACAATGCTGATGCAATATATAGACATTATAAAATCAGCGTTTTGGAAAAGCAACAAAGATCAAGAATGATACGCTCAGCTACAATCACAGGTCTCATAGTAAGGTGCATTCACTATTACTTATTTGCAGATTTTGAAGTTTCATATTAGCTTGTTATGGAGCGTCATACCATTACTTATGACTTGCTGTACCATTTTGGTTTTATTAATAAGAGTTTGAAGTTTAGTGAAAGGTATTGCCATAACTTATTAAATTGATCACAACCTTTAATATCATCCGAAAAGAAGCTGTTACTTCATCATTATTTGTCTGCACCTATTGAAGGGGTTCAAAAATGCTATCCAATAAATAAAGGTGCTGTTCATGTTTTGAATGTTTGATAATTGATGCCATACAATACTTAAAAGAGTTTGCAGCCTAAAAAGCTGCTATATGATATCTTTCAATTTGGCCATACCATTTAAGGCAATACAAAGGAAAGGAAATGAAAGGTCCTTTTATAGTCCACTACCAGCCATATGTTTTTGGGTCTACATATGGTTACAGCAATATGGGACTGCCTCGTACTCCTTGTAGGAGGCATCCATTATGCTACAAACAAGGTGTACATTGAATATTTAGGAAGCAACAGTTCAGTATCATTTGATGTTGGAATCCGTTGCAGCATTTGATCCTTCTCCAGTTGATAATAGATATTTATGATTACTTATTACATTGCTTATTCTAACCAACAATAATAAAATAATCTTTATATTAATTGCCTTGTAATTTATGGTGTGGTTTTCCACTAGATATAATATGTTTAATAGTTGAATTCAATATTATAGGTTTGGATGGCTAATAAGCTGTCATGGCATTAGTGAATTAATTTCATTTTCAGTATTTTGGTGTTAATATGTGTTGTTCACTGCTAAAATTAATATTGATTTATAAATTGTTCTACAAGGCTTGCTATTAGAATAAGCATTTCATTACATACAGATTTGTAATAGTTAGAATAAGCATGTGCAGCTTGCACCAATAAGCATTTTATTATTATATCATTTAACCCTTTTACTGTATGCTCTCACCATGCTTTGGTTGGGATCTTCGTGATTAGGTGTTATGCTTGTTCATTGCGAAAGTGAAAAATCAGAAAAATCTCAGTTTGAGACTTTACAAATCATTTCATTAATCTTAACAATATCAAGAATCTTACATGTCAATGCTTAAATTGAGTGATACATGCATTTTCTAATCCACCGCTCTGAAAAAGTTGAAATGGGAATGTCATGAAGATCCCCAAACATGGAAATGCTACGATCTTTGTAAGAGAGCTCCACAACAACCTTAGAACCACTAGCTTCGACACTTTATGTGACCTGAAATAAGAAAAAACAAGAAAAAAATTCTTGTGTATTGAGCCCTTCCCTTATATATGGTTTGAATTTTTATAATAAAATTGTTAACTTATAAAATTTATATCATTTTCTGTTGTGTCTCTATGACTATGAGCTCTCATAGCATGAGCGTGGATGAGATTGAGCCTCAAGAGCTAGAAGTGTAAGTTGAAATTGAATTCAATTAGGCACTTGATGAAAGTACAGAAGCAGAGAGGTGTGAAACTGCTAGTTCCATTAAGAGTACACAGTCCTAAGTCTCCTTTAAAACAGACTAAGTTACAAGTAAATCCTATTTTGACAAAGGTTAAGAACAAGAACTCTTTTTTCAGTATCTACTATCCGTTGCCTCTCTGCTTCATGCTAATTGAAGTAAGAAAAAGAAAAAGAAAATCATCTTGTTCCTTTGTGTAATTCAAGGTTTGGGTTTTGATTTTTAAATTTCAAATTTAATAAATGTATATATTTTTTTTGCAGTGATTTTATAAGTATGAGTTCTCGCAACATAAGTGAGGATGAGGTTGAGCCTTAAGAGGTTGAGTAGAAGTTGAAACTAAATTCGATTGTGCACTTGATGGAAGTACAAAAGTAGAGGGGTGAAGCTAATAGTTCCATTGGAAACATATTTACTAGTTGTCATTCTAAAATGTTGCAAAAATATGCCAAGGGTCCCTTTGATCTTAAGTCCCCTTTAAATCAATTTGCAACTAAGTTGCAAACATTGCCTGGAACATTTGGGGGCACTAGGTTATGGAAGTGCTACTTTTCTAAACTTGTTTTTTAGAGCAACATCACTTGGGTATTGCCCTCCGCCTTTGTATCCAAGGCAAAGGTGTAGGAATATGTGTTAACTTGGCACAAATATTGAAATTTAGGGATGAAATAAGTAAGTTATTAAGCGTTGGGAGTGAGGAAATTGGACCTAAATTTACTTCTTCAATCTTACCTCTAGGAGTGCAAAGAAGCTTGTAGTAAGATGTACATAGTGCTTTGCATCCAATTCACCACAACACACTTATGTGCAAAGAGAGTCCAACATTCTAATGGGATGTAAAGCTAGAAAAATTGACATAGGTTAATGATGATGCTACACAAATTTGGATTGTTGGTAGTTGTTTGAAGGAGCTTGAGAATGTGGAGTCCAATAGTTATTGCGATGAGGAGTTTGGGGATGATTAAAGGCATCACTTTTTAAGTCATTCTATCATTTTGAACATTGTAATAATTACTTAGAAAATTTCACATATAAGATTAATTACAAACTTGACATTTTCATTGTTAATGTTCCTTTCAAATGTTCAATGCAATAATTGCAATATATTTATTGTTCAACAGATAAATAGTTTACTTGTATGCCATAGTTTTCTTTGTTGTACTTATTCCTTGTGCATCTTTTTATAACTATTTTTTCAAGAACTATATGTATTTGTGTTGCTCCATCACCACCTTCTCCTTGTCGCCTCCAAACCTAGGCTCTTGGTCCTCTTGTCCCTAAATTTGTTTGTTTGACTCGTGATCAACAAACTCTATAGACTGCTTAGTGTGAATAAAACTAAACAGAATATCTTGCCAAGAAGTAACTTTATGACCAACCCACTTAGATCAAATAGGCAAGAAACAACCCTGAACCAACTTAATAGAAGGGGAAAAAAGGAGAAGATGCTTAATGGATTGTCAATCTTCATGGACCAAACAAGGACTTTTCCTAATAGAAAAACACTTTCCTATTTCCTACAGTGGATTAATTATTTGGAAAAAAGTTTTTTTAGGTTCAAGAATTTTGTACCAAATATTATTGAGCTTGAATGTTTGTATGGCCTTCGAATCATTAACTCCCTAGAGGGAATTAAAGTGAGCATGAAATTATCCAATTGGGATAGCACATGATACACATTTACCAGAAATATCAATCAATTTATTTTCACTTGACCATGAAAAAAATATACAACCTAGTATTGTAATCCCTCTCCAAAATTCAATAATTACTCCCGACAACTCACTTTATTAAAAAAAAGGGTTATTTTTTTTATAGGAATATTAAAGTTGATTTTCAAGGCATCCCAAGGGATCATACCATTTTCAATAATAAATTGATAATAAATTCTTATTCATTTATTATACCAATCAATAATATATAGCATCCCTTATACAAAGCAAGAGGATTGTCATAAATTTCAATAGATCAACTTATAAAGATAAAAGAGTGAATGAGTCATTCCTGATATTATTAACATCCTATTTCACCACACTTCTTTACTTGTTCCTAGTTCTACCAGATTGAAATAAAACACCACATATCCACTACTATTATCAGGTGTCATCGGCTCACCCCCTACAATATTGTTCTGGCCAAGTTCGGGGTCCATCCCTTTAGGTTGGCTGCCATTTTTGACCTGATTCAGTTTCTTCATCGTCTTCATGGTTTTGCTGGCTCTGCGGACAATTGGTGTAGATATTCTTACTTGGCTTATTGCTCCTCTGTCTCTGTGGTGGATTCTAATTCGACCTCCCGAGCCCGTTGTTGGTTCGCGCAAGCTTTGTCTTTGTTGAACTCGATTGGGATTGTTATTGACCACCTCCCCCCCTTCAAGTTCTCTCTCGATGCTCCCGCCCACCTCCTCCCCTCACATCAGGAGTTGAACCAACATGTCAGACTTGACATTTATAGACAATATATCACCACGACTTGGTGTAACCCTTCTGGCGGGTTATGCCTGAAGATGGACTTTTACGCCGATCACTTTCTGGTTATCAGAGACGGTATTATTGTGCCCCCTAGCTACTTGCCTCGGCATTGGTGTCATGCCTTACGCATTTCTCTGGGCTCCTTAAGAGTTGGCTCCCACTGGCTTTGGATTAAGATAGATCACCACATGGACAGAGATGATCGGAATTGTCACTTGTGTACCTTGGACACGACCGAGACGGAGATCCATTTCATTTTTCACTATCCCGCCTACTACGAGATTCGTGGGAGATTCTATTGCTTATTTAGGGAATGCAACTCACTTGCGGCTTTCTTCAACTACATGGACTAGAGATGCCTTGCACTGTACCTCAGGGAGACTACACAGCTCCGCGACCACACCTTACAACTCTTATTCCCCCAGAGAGCGACCCCAGTTCATCTTATCACCGCTTTCTTCTCTCCCTCGTCCCCTGCATGTGGGACAAAGCGGTCTTCTAGTACCACCATCGCCAGTCACTCTAGATTTGTGAGACCTCGTAGTTGTTATACTCGTCAGCGGCACCCTCCCTGCTTTTCTCGGCGGCGGTTTTGGGCACCTTCTTGCCCTAGTCTATACCCTTCGGTGCTTGGTTTCTTTTTATCGAGGAAGGACCCTTAGTCCTGCCCTTGCTCTTGTGCTCCTTGCTTCTTGTTTCTCTTGTTTTCCCTGTTAGCTTTCTTTCCTTGGCACCACTTGGTGCTATTGCTGCTGGCAGTCTTTTATTTTGTACACTCTTCAGTCCCATAGACCCTTGTGGTCTCTTGTTGGACATTAATAAATTTATCCTATCTTATCTTATCTTATGGCTTTTAAACTTCCCAAACAAAAGGTCAAAAAAGCTGGGGCTTTTCTATTTAGGCTAGATTTAGGAAAGTTACTACAAATTTTGTCTCACAAGAGTTTCTTGATGCAAAGGAAGGATTGTAAACACGGTTCAACCAAGTTTTCTTCAAACATACAAACCAACACACGCACAAGTGTAGACATAGGCCCTCATTCTTAGACCTCTACCCTTGACCTACTTGAGAACTCTATGGGCATCCTTACATATGACATCTCAACCAGGTTTGGCTACCCATCAATATGTTCTTGTATTCAAAGACTAACTTCATTTCCTGTTCCAACAATGCAAGGCTACATGGACACAACATTTCCCACTCTTGACTAGTGGTAGGCCTACTTTTTTGTGGATCAAAGGACATCCATCACAAGTTTGAACTAAAACAACCTGAACAGACCTAAAAGATCTCACATCACCCTCTTTGATAATGCACTCCTTGACATTCAATCAAACCGCAAGGTTGTTTGGTCGAACTCTTCATTCACTGCCCTACTAGACTGTCCTACTAGACTGTCAAACACTACTTTCTAATGACTGTCAATACATAAATTGTACAAAAAATCATGTCAGACCCTGCCACTTGGAGATATTGTAGATGATGTTTGTGTAGACCTCCTCACCAATTTTCATGAGTTTCCAACGGTGGTTGGTCATGCTATGACTTATTCTTTGCCAATGGAAACCCTAGCCAGGGTTTTGACACGTCAATACAAAATTATCTATATCTTTCACAAAACAAAATGAAAATTCATCAAACCAAAACCATTAGGAATCTAACAACATTCTTCAACTTCTCCAATTGGTGAATAGATTGTACTAATCTGTACAAGGGCGTACCAATTGAATAATAGACTAGTTTTCTCAGAAAAATATTGTCTAGAACGTACAAAAATGAAGTTTTTCTTATTCAATCTTTTTCCAACAATGGTCTACATAGATACATTCCTTACTCCTTCAATTGCCAACCTCTAAAAACTACCCAATTGCCTTGTAACCACTTAGTTAGCAATAATGACAACTGTGACATTTTTAGCTAGAAAACAATTTTCGCAACTTGACAATATTTTTTCAACTTTGACAAATCGCCGCCTAAACATTCTAAAATGGTTTCCCATGGCCCCAATTGGTCTCAAATGACATTATTTGACCAAAACAACACAAAACCACAACTTTTCAACATGACACCAAGTGCATCCAAGGATGCACCTGCATAATTTCCCCTGGTTGAAAGCAATCCATGGCTTAAGAAATCCATTCGACGGCTAGATAAATTCCTTGAGTATACAAATTCATTAGGCCCATCTCTTCCAATCATTAGGCCTGCAACATCAATCCAATTCGACCCATGCCTTCTTTTAGTAGGCTTCCCAATAGTGCACAAACATGCACTTATCAACTTTTCAAAGCACCCAACATATGTGAAGAAATCACCATCCAAGTAGAAGAAGAATTATACAGAGGAGGAGAAACACTTTTGGCACACTTGAAACTTTGTAAGCAAGTCAAAGAAATGTAGTATGCAGCATGGCCTTTAATGGACTCAAAGCAAAGGGAATGCCAAGATATCTCACTTGCTTATTTGGAGCTCCCCATTGCCACCCAATATTAACAAGCCTATTAGGAGGATGCTCCTTTAAACTAAGGATATTGGATTTATCCACAACTATTTTGTATCTATAAGCACTACAATAACATTCCAATCTTATTTCGCAAGTTTTTAAAATTATGTTCGTCATGCATTGTAAACAAGGCAAAATTTCATTAGTAAATTAAAATTATACTAAACTCTCGTCATTTGGCAAAGATAAATCTTGAAGGGGTGGCCCTAGGCAATTATGTCTAAAAAGTTAAAAACATAGTGCAAAAATAAAAAAAATAATGAAAAAGAGGGGAGGAGCCAAAGAACATGTGTCTAGTAGACCTCTAAAGCTCAAGTGGGGAGGACAACACCCCATTGACACTGACCCGAGCAATAGGATCCAACAGACCTACATAAATTATCACTAAACCCCAAAGATATGATAATCGGAAAATAAATTATGATTCAATTATATCATGTTCTTTTTCAAAATCTAGTAAAGTCATACAAACATTTTGACAATATTTCATCAAATTTATCCCTTCTTGACTTGTTAGGGTTGTCTAATACAAATCTTTTCTTAACAAAAACAATTTGAGTGGGGAGATTATACTAGGAAGAACTTCATAAGACTATAAGTAATTATTTTTTCCAATATCTAATTGGAAACATTTAATATTGTGATTGGCTTCCTAATTTTTTTTTTAATTAGGGAGCAGTCCACTCCTTAGGCAATAACTTGATTATCCCTCTGCGTGTATCCTCTCCCAAAGCCTTGTCAAAAATGCCCTCTTTATAAGCCATGGTAAAAGGGGAGAAATCCATTCTTTGTTTCATTTATAAAGCTCAATTGGAAAACCGTCAACTCTAGGAGTTTTTTTTATTACTAAGGGAACCATAAACAATTTCAATTTCATTTAAACATAAAGGCTCATCCATCTTTTAAAGAAACACTTTCGTCGATTTTCTCAGGAACAATTTTTTATGACATCATTGTTACTATAGTATAGTCTAGGGCAACAAAAGTAAAAAAAAATTTTTTTGGAACAAAAGTAAAAGATTAGGTGGAAGTTCTTAAAAGCATTTATGACTTGAACCTTATTGTCAGTTAAATAACTATCTATCGTTATACCAAAGATCTTCCTCACAATTATTGAGCATTTACTAAATAATTATCTATCCTTACACCAAAGATCTTCCTCACAATTTTTGAGCATTTGCCACCCTCCTTAAGCCAATTCAGCCTTGACAAAAACTTTAGCTCCTTTAACCTTGAAAACATTTACACACGTAATCTTTGTGCTTAATATAAATTACTTTGACCTTTAAGAATCACTTTGGAGCTTTTCCTTAACATCAATTGAAGTAGCTTGCACCTCCCTATACAAGCAAACCTCTTCCTCACTAGCTTCTTCCCATAAAATCTGAAAAACCTCTACATAGACTCCATAGCTTCTAACTAGTATGAAAGAGAAGTTTGGTCTCTACCTTTTTCTTAGCAAATATTCCACAAACTTTGCACTCCACTCCAACAAGATCTATCCTTTAGTAGGGGAACAATTAAATAGTCATTGAAAAGGAGACATAAATTGAAGAGTACAACCAAGCTCAGAAGAAGATTTCACAAGATGATGGTTAGATGGTGGGAAAGACACGATATTCACCACATTCTTACCATCTATATGATTAAACTATAATTAAAAGCAGACTTGTCAAAATAAAAGGTGTCCAGTCTACAAAATGCACTCTTATCCTTGTTTGGCATATCAAACTAGGAGATATGATGTAATGTCCCCAACGAGGAATTTACTTGATTTACCCTAAAATTCTCAACTATGGTTTGGATTGTGCCAATAGATGTAATGTTCCCAATGGTTAACATACATCACTATTTGTTTAAATTGGATTGAATTAAGGAACAATGAATGATTCATAATACATTTGGCAATTAGCATACTTAAGCCCCAATTCCTTACTTCTCTCCTAAACATCAACCCTAAGGAGGATGGGGATTTACTTGTCATAGGGCACTTGAACACCAATCTACAAGCAGACTCCCTCAAGGTATTGGGAATGCATGTTCATATCCATCTTGGGACTTTTCTCTCAAGGCATTGAAAATACATATCCTTACCCATCTTGGGATTCACCTACCTTGTGAGGGTTTACTCCACCTCTCCCTTCACAACACCAACCTCTCCTCTTAAGGGGCTATATCAGGTGATCCATGAATGAATAGAGTATACTAATATCTCCTATATTATGGAATATATAGATATAATAGTAGTAATATGTAATATTGTACTTCCTAACAAATGGGAGACTGGTCATAGTCAGTCAAATCATTATACATTATATCATAATATAAGTTTGTTGTTTTCCTTATAACAATATGATCTACTGCTTATATTTAGATATCTATCTCTTATTTCAATTGATTGAATGTCTTATTCTCTCCTCTTAAATATTGATCCTTATGGATTAAATGAAGAGATAAGTTTCCAATTCCATTCCATATTTATCCTTCTTACCCTTTCTATTTTTTTTGTGAGGAATGGTCACACCTCTTTGTAATCACCAAAAAATGGTCTAGTGAACTATAAGACCCCTTTCTAAACATTAAAATTTAAATACTAGACTATATCTTGTGCTTACTCAATTTTGCATATTTATTTAATCTCTTATTTTCTTGATCAAATCACCACTTAATCATTTATTTGATTATATCCTAAAGTTTGACCACTTTATCCTAAGCTTTATTTAATTAAAAGAACAATGTCCATTTTAATTAAATGAAAAATATTTTAATTAAATAATAAAAACCCCTTTATCCTAAGTGCACATAAAACAAGAAAATAATAAATAATAATAAGAAAAGTGCACTTTCCAATGAGATGAAATCTTGTGAAGAAGGCTTTTGCCTCTTTATCTCAACCACTCATTGTTTTGCCTCTTAATCTTAGCCTTTGATTTTGCCTCTTGAAGATATGAGCACATGGATCAACCAAGATTTAATCTCCACCATTGCTCATTTATTGTTTTTGCCTCTTAATCTTGACTGTCCACTCATTTCTAATCTCTTATAAAAGGAAAGTCTCTCCTCATTCTTGGGTAAGCTAGGAAAAATTGGAAAATATAGTTTTTGGAGATCTTGCGAATAGTAATTGGAAATCTCGGAGCTCTTATATCTTTCCCTTTTGGAGATCTTACGAATAGTAATTGGAAATCTCGGAGCTCTTATATCTTTCCCTTTTGGAGATCTTAGAGTTCTTTCATCTTGAAGCATTCTTGCATCCTACATCATATTGTATCTTGGTATCATTGAAGCATTGCATTATCATTTAGCTTTGTTATCTACTTTCTTGCATCTAGCTTAATTCATCTAGTTTAGATTTACTTTCCTTGCATTTCTTGCATACCATTTTTAGCTTAGATCTTGCATCTCATCTTAGATTAATTTGCATTATCATTTGTATCTTCCATTCTATAGTGCACCTTGTAGGGATCTTGCTTATTAGGTCCATCTGAGAGCCACCATCATTATGTACATGATTCTTGCACGCTATGGATAGGAAGCTATAACCGTTTCTTGGGACTTCCTCTTCATGGATTCGCTCAAGTGTAATGGTTTATAGAAGTGTGTCACATTTTGATCAAATTTTTTTGGCGCGCACCGTGGGGCTAATACCCCTGATTTTCCTTCATTTTTTTCACATTTTTTCTTTATATGGTTGTTTTATTGAAATTTTTCAAATCTAACCCTTGTGCAGGTTGAGTTGAAGACAAAATCCTAGGGTTTTTTGAAAGATTTGATCATATCTCACAAATGGCTTGGAGTTTTGGTATGATTTTTTTACTGTAGGTTGAAGATGGTTCAGGTGTGTCTCAGTCCAAAAATCAGATTTTTTGGATCATTTTTCTGTGAGTTATAATTTTTTTTTATGATTTTTCATGAAAATTCTTTTCTAGTTGCAAATCAACATATTTTTCAGAAAAATTTACATTTTTGGAAATCTCTGGAAATTCTACAGGGGGTCTATTCTTTGTAATTTTAGTTTTGATGCAATATAATAGCTTAAAAATCTGATCTTTGAAAATTGGTCTCTTCTGGTAAATTGAGTCCCTAGGGCACAAATAAGGGAATATTACTAATTTTTTTACATTTTTTGAAAGCTCTCAGATTTTTAGCGGGGGTATCTTCTTTGCATTTCTAATTTTGGAGCCGAAATTATAGCAAAAAAAATCAGATCTTGTTGACTAGGTCAAAAGCAAAAAAATAAAAATTGTGATGAGCTTGCATCTTATTTTCAACTTCATTTCATTGCATCTTGCATTTTAGGGTTGCTGTTTGGGTTTTATTACAGCGTTTTGATCTTTTATTTGCTTCCTAACAAGTGGTTTTGTAGGGTTATTGCTTTCATTTGCATATCTTTTGTGCCCTAACTTGTAGTTTTGTAGGATTTGTTTTCCAAAGGAATTGCATTGCTAAGACTAATAAATTTTGGAAATTACGTTGGAGGTATGTAACTAGATCTTATGTCTTTTTTTATCATAAATCATTTTCATAGGCACATAGCTTAATTAGTTGTCTTTTGGTAAATGATCATGTGCTTGATGTGTTTGGGAGACACTATGGAGTAAGAGAGTATGCTATTTTCTTTATGGAAAATCAGAAATCTTGACCTTCATTAGCTATCCATTTCTTTCTTGCATTTACCTTTAGAGAGCCTTCCACGAGATAAATCTTTTGGGAGTGACTCAAGTGGGGAACAAGCGGACCTGACTACTCTATCCCACTATAATCAAAAGATTCCTTTGATCCAAAGAGAGGGGAGACTTGGCTATTTTCTATTCGTAATGCCTCTTCATATGTGGGGCCTAGTTGCCTCAATATTTCTAAGTAAGACTACACTTGATTGGGCACTTGTAGGGCCATCTTGGTCTCAATCTTATTTACAAGACTACAAGCCTAAAAGTGAGATTAGTGTGTTAGGTGAATTTGTGAGTGTCCATTGATATAAATTGTGGATTTGGTCTATTTGAACACTAAATAGGATATTGATCCAATCACAACTGATCTAAGACCCTTCAACTACCAAAACCTCCATTTGACAACATTTTTTGCACTTTGCACAATGATAACTTTTACCAACTTTGACAATTTTTGACAACTTTTGTATTTTTGACCAAAAACTTGCATCCTTGACCTTTTAACATGACCAATGGACCTTATTGGCCTTATTACATGAAAATGGATGCTTCAATCACAAATTTAGACAAATTTGACATTATTGACCATTTGGCTTGCAAGAAAAGTTGATTGACAACTTTTCTTGCAACTTGACGACTTTTCAACCTATGACCTCATTGACTCCCATGACCCTCATTACATCTTAAAAGGTCTAGTATGACCTCATTACAATGCCACAATGGATTATAGCACCAAAACTCACCAATTGACCTTCTTTGACAAGCATGACACCTATTGAACAATTTTACAAAATGTGACAATATGATCCTAATTAAATCTTATTACATCATGAATGATCTATTATGACCTTATTACATCCAACAGTGACTCAAAATATCAAAACTCTATACTGGACCACATTTGCTAAGCAAGGCTAGGTGCCCTTGCATCACTAGATATAGACAATCGAAAAGTAATCAATTACTAACATTAAGGGGAAATCCAATAGAAAGAAAATATATATAGAAACATGAGTGCATATACCAAAATAGTCAAGAGACCTGATGTAAAACTAGCTTAGTAACGTAAGTAGCTTACAAGAATAAGTGAAGGTTTCATTATACAAATGTAACGATACAAAATTTATTTATGTATATATAATCAAATGGTACACATTAGGATATATAAATGTAACAATACACAATTCATTTATGTTTTATAATAAAATGGTGCACATTGGGATATACAAAATTTGGCCTCTCAATATTTACAAATCAGCCCATAGCCACTTATATATACAAAATTTGGCATCTAAATGTGCACATGACAACTCATTACCATTTATATACACAAAATTTGGCATCTAAATATGCACATGACAACTCATTACTGTTTATTTATAAAAAAAAATGGAATCCAAATATGCACATAGAGAACCTCATGACCATTTATATATTGTACAAAAAAAATCAAATTTGCAATTATTCTACCATTCTGTAGAATCATTCTTATAGATGCCCAAAATTAATCAAGTGAACCTTATGGATCAGCTCTAACCCTTATTGTATCAAGTATTGCCTCATGGTCAAATTCGCAAACTCTCCATAAATTCTTGTTAAGAGGTCTACTATGATACTTAATCAATTGAATTTTTGTTTCAACAAGGTCAAAGTAATGAAGGATATGTCTATGTGTCTCAAAGTTCTTAAACAACCGCACATTATAATTTTTGATAGGGTACCTTCTAATCCATGTCCCTATCACAAACAAATCTTATTGGGTACTCAATGCCCTCTCAATCAATGACTATGGTTGTCCATTTTTTTGTCCTCAATACAACAACACAAAAAGTAATATATTCCCTCTTCATTGTTCTCGTCTACAATAACTACATACACATGACATACATTTTATAGAAGGACACGTTAATACCAAAATCAACATAAAATTTAATAAAATGAGTTTAAAATTGATTCTACCTAAGTAATAAATTGGGAAATTCCCTGGTTCAACTAGGTCAAATACATGGTCAAAATCCACTGATGCTTCCATTTGGTTCAATTGTAGTTCTCTAGAAAGTTGATATGTATCAAGGGGTTCCAAAGGTCTACAAGACCATTGGTCAGCCCACTCTTTTGATTCACATTCTTCAAACATAAAATTCATACACGAAGAGAAAAAACATGCAATTTGTGTAGTATAAATACATAATGATATTGCATTTGAATTTCTAAATGAATGCATGTCACTTGATCCTTTAAGTGTACAACAATATAAATAGTTTTCAATATTAGCTTCACATATCAACCAAAAATATCTATAAACTGTAGACTCACCTGCATTACCTGGTCCCATCGTAGAGTTACACCATCGCACAATCATTTTTGCATCAATGAACTCGGTGCCACCTTCATACTTCAATTCCTCTCTAGAAAGGGATCTTTTTACACATGCTCATGCACCATCATAATCTCCCTTTCCATGTACATCCTCGGTAAAATTCCAAAAATGTTGCATACCACTTGTCAAATGCATCTTAGTCAACCAATAGAATATCCTCACATTCTTGAACTATGAGGTGAAATTATCCAACCATATTATGTGTTGATTGTATCTTATATATCTTTCCCTTAAACTATCATAGAAAAATTTAAAGCATCCTTGCACAAACTCTAATGAATGACTTCGATCATCACTGATATAGAAATGATACTCTCTTAAAACCTTCCTATATTCTTTTGTGCTATCATGCACATGCATGAATGCTATGTGAACACATATTGTGACTTATTTAGAGTGGTAATACATAGGTTACACTTAATTTTGAGGTTTTAGGGTATAATTCTCAGTGAAATCAACAATAGAGATAATGGTACCAAATAGAAAAGTGTCTTTACATAGCTTGAATAGCTCATCTAACCATCGTGCTATATGTGTATGTGCTATGTACTCATAAAATAGTTTCTCTTGAAAAATCTTCATAAATTCAGCTACACATGTTTTTTTTGTGAGCTCGCATCTCTAGAATAATTTTCCATCTTTAACCCTATATGGGATTGATTTGTATTTTCCAAAATAAACTAGTGTCTTACCAATCTCATGTGTGCTCTCTAGATAGTGATATCTCTGTAAGTGTTGCATACCACCACATTACCACAAAAACCATTCAGACACTTCATCTTATAATAAACACAACCATAATCTCGTTTGCATACTACACTTGAAATAAAATCTCTTGGTGACTTAGGAGGTGCTTGAAGACCACATTCCTACAAAACATCGTTATTGTGCAAAGTACAACATATATGACGGTGAATATCATAATGCATGGAAAATTCAATATGCACCATACAACAACATGTAGCACATGCATGATTAATTTTAACATAAAAAGGTTTTGTCATTTCAAAAAATATCCGATTAATTCTTATTTGAGGAAAACTTTGAAGGAATATTTCATAAAATTGAGTTTGAGTCATATCCAAAAAGTGTTTTGTATGTGGCTCATAATTTCTAGATCTGATTCGCCTTCTAACAACATCTCTTTGGTTGGGAGAAACCCTTTGTGTTTTCATGCCAAAAAATTTCAATTAATGTTCTTAATGCATAAACAACAACATTGTCTTTATGTGGGAGTCTACCCGATAATGCCCAAAGAGAATTATTGTTAGGATCCTCAATTTTCTCCCGCCTCCCTAAGGCATTTCGTAATGTTTTTATACTTATCTTTGATGATTTTCTTGATTTTCTTATTAATGATATATTTTCATTTCCTTTCCCATTATGATTGATGTGAGGACTCGTCGAGTAATATTAGCATCTTTAGTACATAATGTAGAACCAATGGCTTGATATGAATCAAATAGATTTGTCACATTGGTTATTTCGCTATTATTTTCTGATGTTCTTAACCCCCAAATTTTCATTATCTCTCAAAATTTCAGATTTTAACCATTTCAACAAGTAATTGGTATCTTCCAATTTGATTTAAGCTTTCAAAATAGTTATTTCACATTATTCTAACCATTCTTCTACAAGTCCATTTAGAAATTTTATCAGGCATTGGCTTCAAAATATTCTCATCAATGTCACTTAGAAACTTTGGTTTTCTACGAATTATTTTATGAGGTGTTAAGATTGGTACACGCTATTCATTTTCATTCGATGCACTAGGTGCATTCATCACATCAATTTGAAATGGTGTATGTTCATCATTTTCATTAGGTGTATTAGGTGAATTTATCACATCAATTTGAAATGGTATATGCTCATCATTTTCATTAGGTGTGTTCATCACATGCATTTGAATTGGTGTATGTTCATAATTTTCCTTAGGTGCATTAGGTGCATTCATCACATCAATTTGAATTGGTGTATGTTCATCATTTTTATTAGGCGCATCAGATGACGTACCTTTATGTAATATCTACATACACTCCCTTTATCTTTCCTCCTTTATCTTTCCTTTTTTGCCTCTTGTTGTTTTATTTTTCCTCTCTTGTTCTTTCCCATCGTTAATATTGATTGTCCTACATAATATCATTAATAATAAAAATAACTTCAAGAACAAAGAAAAAATAATATCATGATGAACATACATAATCAATTACCAAAAAAATTGCAAATTATCATCATTTTATTATAATCAAAATTATTAACAATAAAATAAATTCAAGAACAAACAAAAAAATAATAGAAATCAATCATTTGCAATAATATGTAACACAACAATTCTTATACTGTCTAATAGTGTTGCAGAAAACCATGAAAACCCATTGTCGACCCTTGGAAGGAGTTGTAATACTATTTATTTTTGTTGTTTGGAATGATATTTAGCTCAATAGAATACGTACGTGTTATGTTTAGTCAAAACACGATCGGGTTCTATTGAGCTAAATGTGCAACATTCATATTGGTGTTAAATGCACCAAATTAATAGTCTTATAGAATCCATGCACATTTTTATTATCTAAAACTGTTAGTTCTCCCTAAGACAAATCCTAAATAACATTTATGATTTAAGTGAGGATAGATTAGGAATATAGAAGAGAGGGGAGGGAGATGAGGTAGACAAAGAGAACAAGTTAAGAGAGCGAGAGAGAAAGAGACGATTATGGAGGGAAGGGATAGGAGGGAGGGGAGAATGAAAGAGGGAATTTAGGGCAGAGAGAGAGAGAGAGAGAGAGAGAGAGAGAGAGAGAGAGAGAGAGAGCTCAGAATAGACAAAGATGGTGATGAAGGAATAAATGAGAGAGAGGGAATAGAGAGAAGGTGATACATGTGTGTGTGTGTGTGTGTATGTGTGTGTGTGTGTGTGTGTACACACACACACACATTATGTGTAACTATATATACATGTGTAGTGTATATTAAGTTTACGTGCATATGTTTTTAATTCTACAAACCCCAATCGGGTTCTGTAGAACTAAAAACATATGGAAAACCCTATATATCCACAATTATTTTCTAATTCTACATAACCCAATTGAGTTTTTAGTGTTTAGGAATCCGATCGGATTATGAAGAACTTGGAAAACCTACCTTTAGTCTTACATAATTTGATCGGGTTTTTAAATAGTTAAAAACCCGATCGTGTTATGGTTAGGTACGAGGGTTGGATAAACACCCTAAGGCTTGGGAGTATTTTTCCCTCCATTTATTTCCCCTTACATGTCTTTTGTTCTTCTAGGCTAATTTCTCAACTTCCTCGTCATCAGGTTTACACATCATCAAGTGGGTATTTGTAAAATTACCACCATAATTTCACACATCTTATCATCTTTTTTAAAGAAGTGTGAAATTATAAAAAGTACCTAGCTCAAAAAAGGACAACAATTTTTTTTTTTTTTAAGCAAAAGTGGATTATCCACCGTATTTATATTGATAATATTAATCTGATTCAATAACTCCCCCGTGGAAGAATCAGTAAGAAACCCCGGGATCATTGTCATATACATGTAA
>MU223399.1:465432-477236 GCA_018584345.1 Thuja plicata
GATGTTGTGTAATGCCCTAACCAATTCTGATGTGCTATTATGGTATCCTCATCTTGGATGACTATTTTCTGCTCCCAATTTCCCCATTTGGACTTGAGTGAGATGAATTTTGGTAGTTCCTTGGTAGCATAGTAAACTTTAATTTTCTTTACTAGTGTCTTCCTTGTTCTTAGAGACATATGTCTACCATTTTCTTAATAACTTTAGATCTATTTGACCAAATCTGAAAAAAATTACATATTATTCTTCTATACTTGATTATATACACTTTTAAAAATAAAAGTATGCATTTTTATTAGTTTGATGCAAGTTATGCCTAGTGCATGAATAAATGCCTGATTTTCAATTTTTGGACAACATTAGCAAAGTAAAATTTAATTTTCTTTACTAGTGTCTTCATAGTTCTTAGAGACATATGTCTACCATTTTCTTAATAACTTTAGATATATTTGACCAAATTTTAAACAAATTACATATTATTGTTCTACACTTGATTATATACACTTCTAAAAATAAAAGTTTGCATTTTTTATTAGTTTGATGCAAGTTATGTCTAGTGTTGGTTGTATTTCTAGTTTTGTAGTCTACCTAGTAAAATTTTGAAATTCCCAGTCATTTCTGTGCTCAAGAGTTGAAAATCATGTCTGAAATTGTTTAAATACTTCTGCAAATTATGATTTTAGCCACAAACCTAGTAAAATATGTCAAAAACCCTAAGTCCTAAGGTTACCTCTATTTGAAAATGCAAAAGGCCCTAAATGTCTTAGTCATGTTTTTTTTTTGAAGTTACTTTTTAGTAACTTAAGTTCTGAGAATAAATCATGTGCTTTTAAGTTAGTTGCTTAGTCTTGTAAATCCAAGAGAATATTCCATTATGTTTAGAGACTTAGCGAAAAGGCTTGTCGCGTTATCTCCCAATGGAAAAGAATATACCTCAGATGTCATGAGATTTGGCAACAATTGTCCATCTTAACTTAGATCCTACGGTGGTCGGGATGTCTCGTGATAAACTCTACAGTTAGAAAATCATTCAACAAAACTGAATCCTTTTAGTCGCGAAGTCTCCTGAACAAACTGGAGTTAAAAGCCAGTTTCAGTGTTAGTATTGTCGCTCGGTCGCAGAAAAAATCAAGAGTTAAGTTAAAGATCATGAGACTTGGCGACAAGCATTAGATGAAAGGAGATCCGACGACAGTCGCGAGGTCGCTGTAAAAGTTTGAAAAGTCAAAAGTGATCCGGGGATTAGGAGACAAAAGGATAGTTGAGACACGGGTTTATCAGTTGCGTAGTCTCTAATAAAAGTTTCAAATGAAGAGTACATCTGGCGATTTGGAGATAGTATTCGCATAGTCTCATGAAGAATTAGGGTTTGATTTGAAGATTTGGAGACTCAGCGTAGACCGTCAAATGTAGATAAATGAAGATAAATGGTAGTTGGGTTATCTCCGAATGAAAATAATAAAGGCAAAATTATTAAGCGATAAAGAGACAAGCCTTAGTCGCATTATCTCCAAATAAACTATGAGTTAAAGAGTTTCTTCAACGACAAGGATATTACACAGTCGCCAAGTCTCTTGAGTAAACCAAGGTTAAAGATCAGTTAGTAGATGTCTCAGTCGCAGTGTCTCTGAAAGAATATGGGTTAAGAGATTTCACCTGGCGACAAGGAGATAACTGTTCATCAGGAGATTGATCATGTGGCAGTCGCTAAGTCTCGATATAAAACCATAGTTAAAGTAAAATTTCAGCGACAAGGAGATTACACAGTTGCGAGGTAGGTAGATGCTGAACCAGATTTTGAGTAAAGACTTTTTCTCGGCGCTAGGATATACAGTTACCAGCCAATAGAAATTCATAAATTTATGACAAGTGTGTTAAAGGGTAGCTGAGATGTATGAGAAATAGCCAATCAGATCAAATTTGGATCCTATTTGAATATAATATGGGTTTTTATCAAAAGCACTCATTCATATTTGATTTCCTGTCACTTTCAAAGGCTACGACTAGAATAGAAATTGATTTCACAACATGAGGAATTGAAGCCAGAAGTGATTGACCCACAATTATGTGAATTATGCATTGATGATTTAGGGATAAATAAGGGCTACCATTAATAATTGCTTCTTACCAAGAGTTTATTGTTTTCAGAGCGAGAATTTGCTAAGTTATCAATGTGTGCAGAAAATAGAGTTTCTTGAATTTGCAGAGTGAAACAAGCCGATTTTCAGAATAGAATTTGGGGAATTCAACTGGTTATTAGTGCTCCAGAACAAATTGAGTGATTCACATTCAAAAGTGTGTGATCTGGAGATAGATTTGTCTCAATATTGGTGAGATAAATTGGAACAGAATAGTAGGGAAGATGAGTCGGGCAATGAGCGTAGCTTCTACCAGTGGAAGAAGTGATGATGCTGATGATGACATGAAAGGGAAGCAGAATTATTTTGAAGAATTCATCTCTCTGTTGCCTGGATCAAGTCAAAATAGAAAGGTAAATGCTGATACTCTCGTAGATGATTTGCAATACATTAGGGATGCTAAAACTCCAGGCTCTTCTGGTTATTCCCTTTTCAATTTCTTCTATAATAATGGTGATTAAGTTGTGCCAATTTTGAACCCATGGACTTGTGGACTAGCCAAATTAATAGTCCCTGACATCTTTATAGATGCTGATTTTATTTTAGAAATGGCTAGTAGGTATGATGCCCTAACCAAGACTATAAAAAGGGATGATGGGAAAGCCCTAGTAACCCTATATAGGAACTTGTTCATGAAGGCATTCAACGTATATCATCCAATGGCCATAGAGATAAATTTGAAGAGTTTAGAGAATAGGTATATAAGAGAGTCTGGCATTGCATCCAAATTGATCTAGGAGTATCATGTGCCAAGAAGAATGAAGAATTACATAACACCCATCCCAAGGACTGCTCCCTACAACTACAAGGACCTAAACTTCTATATGAAGTACATTTCATATGCATTGTGCAGAGTGTTGGGAAAGGATGGAGTACCCAAGAGAATAACCTTAGATATCCTTATAATGGTCTTAGATATGCAGAGCCCTCATACCAGCACCAATTATGATTATATTCAATATATAATCGACAAAATGCATCAAGGATTTATTGATATCCAGAACAAGGAAAAAAACCCCAAATTCATGCATTATTCCATATTAATGCATTTCATTTTGTACTACAACTTTCCTATCATGAATTGCCAGTATTTGAGGCCACAAAGGTTTCATCAGAATTAGGCCAACCCCATTCAATTTTGGTTGAGAGTGTGAAACTACACTTCCAAAGAATAGGAATTCTGTACTTTTGAAAATTGGATAGTATATTCGATACTTAAGTGTCTAGGTGTAGATAAGACAAGGCTACCAGTGAAGGTACTGCAACTACTAAGGCCATGCCAATATGTTGATAAGTGGCCAGGAGACCACAATTGGGGAGACTTCTATTATGAGAATAATTTTTCTTTAATGAGGGTGTATGGTTGTACTCACCCACCCCATGTTCTACCTTTCCATGTGCCACCCAAAATTGCAGCAATGGAATTTATCAGGCAATTGATCTTAATAGAAAGGGAGAACCCAGCTCCTCACAGGAAGAGAAAATTCACTCCCACATAGTTCAGAATTTACAACTTTACAATTGGTAAAAGGGAAATAGATGCAGTAATTAATTGGATGAGCCACTATAGAATGAATGTAGTCCTCTATAGATACATAGACACAGAAGGCTTTATACTAAGTGCCAATAAGCTCTTGACACCCACCACTCCTTATACAAAGGATCATGAGGAATGTATGGAGGAAGACCTCATTAGGAATATATTGTAGGATGAGGAGGTCAATCTAAGGGCTAACAAGTTTACTGAATTGATGGAATTTGAGAGGCAAGTAAAGAGAAAAGGCATCTCTTTTGGGGGTTTCTTCCCAGACTTGCTATATTTGAAAAGACTTGATGCCATGGTTGAGTCACATACTCTATTGTGTAATCAACTTGAGGATGCACTTGTAATACTAGAAAAGGGCCATAAAGGGCATTCATCGTCAGAGTATGATGAGGAAAGTGACGAGGAGTATTCAGTTCCTAGCTCCCCTCTAGTAAATTAGACATTTTTTGAAGAACATGCAGCAGAGAGAGAGAATATAATTGACCTAACAGAGGTCCCAAAGACTGAGGTCACTGATGAGCCCCCACCAAAGAAACAAAAAATAGAAGCAGGGGAGCCATCACAGAAGAAAGAGAAGAAAAAATACATAATTGGTGCTCTTATCAATGGTGATAGAGCCTATGAAAATCAACTAAGGAAGCAGATAAGAGCAGGGAAGAAGCTGCAGAAAGATGATGAAGAGGAGATCGAATTACCTCTTATGACATGTACTGATGAGAGATTGCTAAAACAAGAGAAATTCTTAAAATATGATAATTTTATTAAGACAAAAGAATTCAAAGAATTTCTCATCTGGAACAAGAAAAAGTAGGTTGGTGCACAACTGCAATTGGCAGGTGGAGATCCATTAACTAGTGAGGCTTTACAAGTATTACAGGATTATGATCCTGATTCAGAACAAATTACACCTGAAGAAGCAAGGCAACTAGTAAAATCCAGTGGGATGTTAATGGTAGAAGGATGGGACTTGTTCTCTGCCTTCATAATAGATCAGATAAGGAAACAACCTGATGTCAAGTTATCATTAGAAATACAGGTTGGAGAGATGATGAGAGGATTTGGATACAATCCAAAGTCCTAGGCCTTAGCAATGTGGAGCTTAGCTCCAAAATATCAGAAGCCTTCATTACTATGCATTCAAGAGAAAATAGAAGGGGTAAAGATCATCTGGTCTGTCTAGAATACAAGAGACTTGGATATTTCCCAAGTCCTCACTCATTTTGCACAGTTGAATGAGGCCAAGGCTGCCCAAATGTATGAGAGATTTAAGAAACTAACTAGTGAAACTAGTGATATAGTCAAGGATAGGGAGTTGGGTCTAATCAAGATTAAAGCACAAGAGAAGCTGATAGCAAAGCTAACACAAAAACTGATTGACATGCCTGAGGTTTCCCCTACAGAGCAGAAAAAGGGAAAAGATGCAGAGATACAAATAGAGGAAATAGAGCATACTGCAACAAAATTAGGGTAGGGTATTGGTGATCACAATGAAGTTGTTTTGGGTACAGTGACTAAAATTTTGGAGCATAGGATTAATATAATAAAGGATAAAATTGATATATTTTATGGAGCTTATAATAAATTACCAGACTTGCAAGTAGAAGTCAACAATTTTGTCCAAATTTTGAACCCATATTATGCAACATGGCCAGGTAGAATAAGATTGTTTGAGAGGTTGGCATCTTTGCAACCACATAGATTAGACCTACTAGAGGTAGTAACCCAGGTTGGGGTTGAAATAGAGTAGATAGGAGCCACCTTGTCCTTTTTCAAAGGAAAGGCTAATTAGATCGAGGCAAGGTTAAACATGTTTGGACCTAGATATAACAAATTTGTGCCTCCAATCAGATCAAAGGACAATCAGATCAAGCCACTAGGGGTATGGAGCTTAGAATTTGACATTGTTTTACCTAATAAAGAGGTTTATGTTTCTGACAAGGAAGAATTGGATATGGATTTCAACAAGTTTATCAAAGATGTTAAGAGCATTACTGATGCCAAGTGGGAGAGATAGAGGACCCAATTGGAAAAAATACAAAGCTTTGAATGGCCAAAAGAAGAAGATGTTACACAATGGGATATATTAACAAAGCCCAAGAACAAAAATCCTATCATTGTTGACTTGGACATAATGGATGAAGAATAGGACACATGGCACCTGCTATTTGAGCATAGGAAGGTTAGCTATCATAAAGACTAGTGTAAATTAGCCTATAATGGCGGTCACTAGGTCTCGCTACAAATATAAAAAGTATCCTGAAGATATACAAACAAAGGTGCCAAAGATCACAAGAAGACAAAGAACAAATCAAATCTTATTCTTCATTTTTGTCCATCCACTACTTGGTTCTTTCCTGTCTTTTGTCCTTTCTATATTTCAGGGTTAGGTCTTAAAACCATCTGAATCTTGTAGCATCCTCACTTCTTAAGGATTCTAAGATGGTTTAAGCCTATAAATAGAGCTTATTGTAACATTTTAAAAGATGATGGAATATAATTACAAGGCAGACTACTGTAATTTTGTTTGAGCCTCTGTACTTTTGGTCTATTGTATGTATTTTGAAGCAGTTAGACATTAATAAAATACTTTGCAATGTCTATTTTATATCTTGTGTTGTCTCTTTTATTTCTATTCAAGCTTTTATGTATTTATTTGTAAGGCATTTAAATATATCATCTGCAAGGTAGTTGTGCAGTCATTTGTGAGGTCCTTCAAGGAAGGAATAATTCTTTCATATGATTCCAGGAAGCTGAATATTGATGTTTAAGATCTGATGAACAAAGATATAGGAATGAATGGATAGTTTGTGAGGAATTCTATCTAGGTTGCAATTATTTTCATTAGTCACCTAATTGTGGATTTCCATTCAAGTTTGAATCTATAGCCCATAGAATTAGACACTGATTTATAGTTTTGCAAGTAATTGTTCAATCATCCAGCATTTAAGAACAATCATTCAATTACATTGCATTTATAAAAGAACATACATTCATAAGCAATTGTACTCACAGAGTGTACAATTCAAGTTTGCTGATTCCTTCAAGAGAGAATCAAATAGGTTGCCCCTCCTAAGTTCATAAGAACTAGAAAAGGAAGAAGGATGAGAATCCTTATTGCATTACTATTTGCTGTTGTCAAAATATTAGTTTGGCTTATTAGGCTCTATATCAGGTTATTCATAGTCATTTGCATAGTTATCTATTTATTGATATAGTAAAAGGCATTCAACAAGTTAGTACGAAGATATAATCCACTCTAAAGTACTGTAAAATCAGTAATCATTTAAGGTAATACTTTCCTGAGTCAGTGGATCTCAAAAATATGGAGGATCATATCCAATCCTCATCAATTAGGCTTTTCTTGCACTTATATTATTGGAAATATACAAGAGAAAGCATTCATATTGGTTTTAAAAGATACTTGCAAGAAAAATCCCTAATAAATTGGCAACTCTACTGGGGAATTAATAGAATTATCTCAGACTTTGGTTGAAGAAGATTCAATTTTGAATACCATAGATTATGTTTTCCCATCCGAGTCGCACTAAAAAATTGGCAACTCCGCTGGGGATTTAAAAGTCATATTCAAAATATCTCTGGTGTTCAAAATTTAAAATTAAGTTACAGTTGAGTGTTTTGCCAGTTTAAGTTTGTTTTAGTAGTATTCATACTTTGCAAACTTGTGGTTGGGTGGTGACTCTAAAAGAAAATCTCTGAATCAGTGCAAAAGTAAGACAGTTTTACAAATATGAAAACTAGGTCAAGAATGAGAGAAAATCCAGAAATTGAGTTGGATAGTGGAATCCCCACTACTTTAAAAACTAAGTTATCTTGGAGAGAGAAGAGGAACCAAGAAAATATTAGTAACTCTGCTCCAAGAAATGAAGAATACAACACTAGAAAGAAGGATAATAATCAATCTATTCATGAGGGGAATACCTCAGAATATGAAAATGCCCCAGACCTTGGACTAGAAACCTATGAAGTCACTACTACTTCTAGTGAGAGATAAGGAACTGACACAATTAGCTCAAACTCTGAAGTTCCTTCTGATGAGCTTGCAGAGGAAGAAAGAATCCTCATAAGACAACTAGCCCTTATTCAACAAATGAAAAGGGAAAATGAGCATAAAAAGAAAAAGCATGAGAAAAAGGATGTTGACATGTTTAGGAGAAGATCTCTGAGACATCAAGCTAAAAATAATATTGAGAGGTCTCACAGAGACAGGAGACTCCAAATACCCACAAAGGTTTTAGTCCTCAAAACTTTAGAGATAAAGGGAAAAATAAAGTTACAGAAACCGAAGTTGAGGAGCCAAAAACTCACAAGAACCTGACTAAGAAAATTTCTAAACTAGACATTGACTTTGAAAAGATTAAAAGAGAAAGAGAAACTATGGCTAAGATGCTGGATAAAGTTGAAGAAGAGGCTGCTACTATAGAGATGTAGCGAAAAATTGATTTTTTGCAATCTACTACAATCTCCTTTGCTGATACAGAGAATGCTACAACATTAAGAAACAAGGCTTCTTCTTTCAAAAACCATAGAAAATTATTTGCTCCTAAAGATACTGACAAATTCTAAAGGAGACCTCTTCTTTCTAAAAGGTACAAACAATTTTCTTTCTTTTGAATTCCTGGTTATCCTAATGCAATACCAGAAGATATGAGAGAAAAACTTCCAAAATTTTTAGGAAATAATGTTGTAACTTGTGAAGAGCATTTAAGAATTTTTTTTGATGTTATAGATGATTTAAATATCAATCATGAAGATGTCCTTATGAAATTATTTGTACAATCTCTAGTAGAAGATGCAAGGGAATGGTTTAGGAGTCTATCTCATGGTTGTGTAGGAATAATGGATGAACTGATTGATCTATTCAAGGATCAATATGGTGATAAGACTAATGAGGGATTTTTTCTCAATGAATTCAACAATATAAGGAAGAACTCAAATTAATAAGTAACTGAGTTCAATACAAGATTCCAACGAGCTATGCATAAGCTGTTTCAAAAAATGAAGTTGGATCAAAAGGTATGTCTTGCCACCTATCTCAATGCTTTTGATTCAAAAATGGGCTATGCACTTAGAGATAAGAATCCAAGAACTTTAACAGAAGCCTATAAAACAACTATGAATATAGAGATGAATATGAGGATATCAGGAAAATTGGGTAAAAGAGAGGATCCACGCTTTAGTAGGAGTAATCAAAAGGAACCTAAATACAAAGAGTACAAGGCTCCAAAGGATTACAAACCATCCTATAATAATAATTATAACCCACAAAATAGGATGCAAAATTACCCCTATGATACCCAATTCAAGAATGGTAAGCCTATTGTTCCACTAAGGAAAGACAAACCTAAGAATAGGACTCCTGATCCCCTACATAAAAATACTATTCACATGTGTAATGATGAATTTTGGTGTGAGGCTAGTGAGGCACCACACAATCCTGATTTTTGCATTGTCTCTTTAGATATAAAAGCAAATGAAGAGCAAGAAAAGGATGAAAATGAGTTATGTGATTATAGTATGAATAATGCTTATTCATGTCATGATATAGATTCTGATGAAGAGAGTGAAAATCATGACATATATGGCTCGCAAGGTAGAATAGAAGTTCATCAACAACAAATCTTGTCTGATAGTGAAGAAGAAGATAGGGTTGATCACATAAGGTGTTATGCCCAAAATAGTCAAGAACCCTCAATAGTGAGAAAAGCCTCTGATGAAGAAAAATACAGAATCACTGCTGATCTGGTGAACAAAGCTAGAAACAACTATCACCTAAGAAACAAAGTTGTGGGTAATGTTGGTAGTTAGCCATTAGGCATCTTCATAAAAAAAAATAGATGCTGAATATGTTCCTAAAAAGATGAACCTAGGGAAAATGCAAATAAACCTAAGGTCAAGATAGTGAACAAAGACAATGAACCAAAAAATGTACATGTAGAAAAGGCTAAAGAGCCAGAAGAAAGTTCTTCTTCCCCCAAAGTAGAAAATAAGAAATCTAAGAGGGAATAGCCTGTTATGAATATTCAGATAGAAGAGAATAATATTATTGTAGAAAAACCTAAAATATCTAATGTAAAGTATACTCTGGTGGATATGGGACAGTGTTTATCTCAGATGACGATGAAGGTCCCATTCCTAGAGATGATGAGACTAAAAGAACATAAAGAGAACGTTCTTTCAGTATTGAATAATGTATCACCAGTAAAACCTCAGAAAATAGAACATACTGAAAATAAACTCAACAATAAGGGAAAGGAGCCTGAATAAATGGAAAGATGCTCAAAAATTGCATGATCAACTCAGGAGCATCTAATATAGTCATGCCTACAGAAATCATGAGATCCATGGGTTTGCAAGTAGATACTCCCCATGGGAGGTGTCAAGCAATGGAATCAAGAGAAATCCCTGTTGTTAGAAACATTGAAGCCTTACCTTACAAGTTAGTTATATGCCCAGATACAATACTGACTTTGGGCCATATGCACCCTAAAATGGTCACCTAGACTTTGGGCCCCATTTATTATTTTATCATTTTATCAAATTTCTGAATCAATGCTTTGGAATATTTTTAATTCAAATCAATTATTTCAATATTTCCTAAGGTTTGATCATTTTTATCTAATTAAAAGATTTAATCTCCCTTTTAATTAAATTCCTCTTATTTAATTAAATTCAATTTCCCCCATGTAATTAAATAAAATTCCTCCAATTTATTTAATTGAAAGAAAACCCCTCTTTTAATTAAATAAATAAAAATCCCCACTTAAAGCACTTTATTTGTTGAAAAAGGAAATAAATTAAATAAAAATCCCTGTTTCAACACATCCTCTTAAGTGGTGGGATTTTTGCCTCTTAATCGTGACCTTTGATTTTTGCCTCTTAATCTCAATCGTTCACTTTTCTTCAAAAGGAGACCTCTCCTTCTCATTTTGAGAGCTAGGTTTTCATAGTATTGTTATGCTGCATGTTTGGAGAGCAATTTTGGAGGAGAATTTGAGCACTCAAGCTCTCTTCTTGTTTTCTTTATTCTTGCATTCATGGCTCCTCATATAGATTAGATTCATATTTGTTTTCATAGATTAATCTTGCACTTGCATTTCCTTTCATAGATTAATCATGCATTGTTATCATTTAGAGTAATTTTCTTTGATGCATTGTCATCATATAGAGTAGAGCTTATTTTCATGCATTCGAATCTCTTGTTTCATGGTGTATTTGCAATAGACATATCTAGGTCAATCTGAGGGCCTTCATTTTACATTTTTACACATCCATGACTAGAGAGCTATGGATCGATATTTGAGGCCTCATTCTTGAGCAACCTTGGATGGAATGATTCATAGAAGTGTGACACATTTTATGCACACATTTTTGGCGCCCACTGTGGGGTAGAAGATTAGTTTTTTTGTCTCTTTAGCTATTTTTCGTCAAATTATTTTTGGATCTAAATTTTTTTCTTTTTCCGTACTTGCTATTTTTGTCTGTATGGAAATTTCACGCGACATTCTACAGGCCTGCTGGCGATTTTCTGCTGAATTTTTCATTTCTTCGCGTGGTTCGTGGTACTTCTTCGTGCAACACATTGCATTTCATCACGCGAGATTTGGCATCAGTGGTTTGTTTTGACCGGTTTGCTGTTTTCTGTTATTTTTGCACTTTTTGAGCGTTCTGTCGCGTGACAGAGCATTTCCTCGTGCAAACTTTCTATTTCTTCGCGCGGCTCTGTGTACTTTTTTGCACCGCTCTATGTACTTTTTTGCATGATATTTCATAGCAGAGAGCTGTTTTCATTGCTATATTGATTATATCTCTAATTTTTCATGCTAACCACTAATGTTTACTATTTCTAGTGGTTCGTGATCTATTTTTGTTGTTGCTATTGCTGATTTGGACTGTCTTGGATAAACAACAAAATGATTTACGTAGCTTGGAGTTGAGGTATTTTGTTTCTCTCTATAACATTTGAATTTTGGGAAATTAAAATGAACATCTCATGTGTCTAGCTTGAGTGTTTCTTGCTTTCATAGATCATATTTCCAAATTGGTGCTTTAAAATGGATCTAGATTTGCTTTCTTGCATACATGTTTCACATAGTAATTAG
>MU223399.1:498896-521296 GCA_018584345.1 Thuja plicata
CTGAATTATTTAGCTGAGAAACACTCAATAGATTATAATTCAATCCTTTTACCCAATAAGCATTTTCACATTTAATCAGGTTATTCAACATTATAGTTCCTTTACCTTCAACTGGACAAGGTGTATCTTTACCCATTCTTACTGTACCACCATTATAATACTCAAAAGTATTAAACTTTTCTTTGTCACTGGTCATGTGGTGAGTGCAGCCACTATCTATAATCTAGATGTCATTCTTGCTAACCTTAGATATGAGTGTAGATTATACATACCTTTCATCTTCATCTGAATCATCTTTCACAACCACAAACACCATCTCGATGTATTCATCAGGTTTGTTGTCAATATCCTCATCTTTGCAAGCAGCTAGGTAACTGGCTTTCTTGCCTTTGTCCTTTTAGTCTCGAGTATCTCTTCTTTCTAGTTTTTGGTAACTTCTGTAATCCTTGTTATCACCTCTGTCAGATTTCTTCTCAAAATATCTGTCATTAACTCTGTCATATTTTCTTATGTTAGGACATCTTGCAGCAAAGTGTCCAATTTATTTACAATTAAAGCATGCAAGTGGTAACTTGCCTTTGTATTTTCCTTTTCCTCTCTACATTCGTCTAGCCATAAGTGCTTCTATTTCATCTAGATCTTCTTCTTCACTTTCACTTTCACTATCTCTTCTAGATGTGTGTTTATGACTTGATTTTCTTATTCTCATAGAAGATTTAAATGCAGACTCTAATTTTGGTAAGACACTATTATCAAAGTTATTCATCTCAAATGAAATTAGTCTACCAATTAAACTATCAAGAGTAACTATATTTTTTGCTACTGCTCTCATTTCTTGAATGGCAGAAACTCTAATAGCATATACAGGCAGTAAGGTTCTTAAGATTTTACTTACCACTGTCTCCTCGTCAAGTGTACCTCCAAATCCTCATATAGCATTGACTACTTCTTTGATTCTTGTGTTGTACTATGTGATGTTTTATCCTTATTTCATTATGAGATTATGAAAATTTAATCTAAGGCTTTCTACCTTGGCTCTTAGAACATTTGTATCACCTCAATGGACAAGCTTCAATTTTTCCCACATCTTATTTGTAGTTTTTCAATCCTTGACATCTTCAAATTCAACATCAAAGAGTGAGGAAGAAAGCTCTATAACCATGCAGTTGTGCTCATTATTTTCTCTCAATTGATCTACTGTCAATACTCCTGTGGGAAACACATATTCAGTATCTAGGAATTGAATAACATCATTACCAATACCTGATAAGTGGAGTCTTATCCTACTTTTCCATGAAGAAAATTTGTCTTTGTTCAACTTGGGCACATCTCGTCTGTTCATATTTTGATCTTCACTTAGGTCTTGAAACCTTCCTTTCTAAGCACACAAGCTTTGATACCAATTGTTAGTAATAACTGAGAGGGGGGGGGGTTTGAATTAGTGGCTTCAAAATTTATCCTTCAAACTTAACCACCAATCAATAAATCTCAGATTATTATGTCTATACAAGATGCATGCCATGAAATACTCATAATGATTAACTATCTGTCGGTTTTATCTGTCAATCCTTATTCTTTCTTGATTACCGATAAGCAGTATAACTATTTACCAAAACTCAGTAAATAAATAGAGTATACTGATCAATCCAGAGTTAGCTATGTAAGATGCAAGACAGTAAAGAAATGAATCATACACACATAACACATGAATTTTAACGTGAAAACCCTGTTAGGGGAAAAACCACTAGGACCGGTACCCCAAATTTTCACTCTTTTGAAGTGAGACCTGTTAGGAGCCAACCCTGTTAAAGGTTACAAACACATTGTTAAGTGCGATCTTGTTAGAGGATTTTATACATAGAGGTTATCACTTAGTATCGGGCTTCTATTGCTACCATCCTTGAATCAACCTCCTTCTTAGACTGTCAATAGGTATCAGGAAAGTCCAATGCTACTTTCATGAATCAATCTTTTTAGCGCTCCTTGAGATGTACCTCAATATATAGAAGACTGTTAAGTCCTCCTTAGTTAAGAGACTTGATGCTTCAATGGTTAAACTGAAACACTATGACCTGTTCATATTGCAACTTTGAATTGCATATTGTCAGATATATTTAAGTACATTGCCTCTCTGACCAATGTATCAATTAATCCTTGTGCTCCATACTTTCTACTCTGTGATGTTGTTCTCATTGGTCATCAGTGTCTGCAGAATTCCTTAGCTCTTCCTTCAGCTTGTTTGATCAGGACTGCATGAAGTTGTTCTTCATCAGTTTCTCTTCAACATCCTCTTTCTATTCACTCCCCTTAATCCCATTTGTAAATAAATTAAGCTTGTCTCTTATATAGACATAATATTCATTATTTCTTGATTTTTTATTTTTGGTGTGAAAAACAATCCAACTAATTAGATTTAAAGCATAACTCCTGATTTGTCTCGTAGATAAATTCTTTCCAACTTTACAAATAATCTTTAAATCAATCACTTATCGCTGGTCGAATAAAACAAAGTAGACAACCAGTTAAGTCTATTTTTAGCTCTGCTAGCTAGATATTTTGTCATTTTCTGAACTCTCTGTTCTGTCGGTCACCATTGCAATTAGTTTTCAGTGACAACTGATAGTTCTATTGGCGAGAATCCAGTTAGCTTCATGATCTCCATCCGTCGAGCATCATTGGAATTTTACTCATTGGGAAACACTATCTTTAGCTCGTCGGGAAACCTTCTGACTTTGCTTGTCGAACATCCCATGGTTTTTCTTTGTTGGGAAACACTATAATTTTGTTCACCGGGTATCACTGTGACTGTTCTTCTTTTCTCTATCCGTCGGTGTGCACTTTGTCAGTGTCATTTTTCACTTAGTGAATACTTGACTTTTATGCATTGCTGCAAGCATAACCTTTGTTCCTTTGGTTTTCTGAAGTCTTTGGCATTATGTACATGACCATACATATGATATAAAGTTGACATCAATGAAAATATAATAGTTTAAATGATTTAATGTCGTGCATTAAATTCAACTAAACATTGTCAAACATTCAATCAATTACATGTCATCATATGGTTCTTTATATAAACATGAATTTACACATCCTCAGATAGAGCCACTATTGGTTGTATTTCCAGTTTTTTAGTTTGCCCAGTAAAATTTTGAAATTCCCAGTCATTTCTGTGCTCAAGAGTTGAAAATCATGTCTGAAATTGTTTAAATACTTTTGCAAAGGATGATTTTAGCCACAAACCTAGTAAAATATGTCAAAAACCCTAAGTCCTAAGGTTACCTCTGTTCAAAAAATGCAAAAGGCCCTAAATGTCTCACTCATGTTTCATTTTTGAATTTACTTTTTCGTAACTTAAGTTCTGAGAATAAATCATGTGCTTTTAAGTTAGTCACTTAGTCTCGTAAATCCAAGAGAATATTCCATTATGTTTAGAGACTTAGCGAAAAGGCTTGTCGCGTTATCTCCCAATGGAAAAGAATATACCTCAGATGTCATGAGATTTGGCAACAATTTTCCATCTTAAGTTAGATCCTACGGTGGTCGGGATGTCTCATGATAAACTCTACAGTTAGAAAATCAGTCAGCAAAACCAAGAAGAATGAAGAATTACATAGCACCAATCTTAGGGACTTCTCCCTACTACTAAAAGGACCTAAACTTCTATATGAAGTACATTTCAAATGCATTGTGTAGAGTGTTCAGAAAGGATGGAGGACCCAAGAGAATAACCTCAGATATCCTTATGATGGTCGTAGATACACAGAGCCCTCATACCAGCACCAATTATGATTATATTCAATATATAATCAACAAACTGCATCAAGGATTTATTGATATCTAGAACAAGGAAAAAAACCCCAAATTCATGCATTATTCCATATTAATGCATTTGATTTTGTACTACAACTTTCCTATCATGAATTACCAGTATTTGAGGCCTCAGAGGTTTCATCAGAATCAGGCCAACCCCATTCATTTTTGGTTGAGAGTGTGGAACTACACTTCCAGAGAACAAGAATTCTGTGCTTTTGAAAATTGGCCAGTATATCGAATACTTAAGTGTCTAGCTATAGATAAGACAAGGCTACCAGTGAAGGTACTACAACTACTAAGGCCATGCAAATATGTTGATAAGTGGCTAGGAGACCACAACTTGGGATACTTCTATTGTGAGAAGAATTTCACTTTAATTAGGGTGTATGGTTGTGCTCACCCACCCCATGTTCAACCATTGCATGTGCCACCCAGAATTGCAGCAATGGAATTTATCAGACAATTGATCTTAAAAGACAAGGAGCACCTGACTCCTCATAGGAAAGGAACATTCACTCCTAGACAATTCATAATTTACAACTTTACAATTGGTAAAAGGGAAATAGATCCAATAAATAATTGGATGAGCCACTATATAATGAATGTAGCCCTCTATAGATACATAGACATAGAAGGCTTTATATAGAGTGCCAAGAAGATCTTGACACCCACCATTCCTTATACAAAGGATCATGAGGAATGTATGGAGGAAGACCTCATTAGGAATATACTGAAGGATCATGAGGTCAATCTAAGGGCTGACAAGTTTACTGAATTGATGGAATTGGAGAGTCAAGTAAAGAGAAAAGGCATCTCTTTTGGGGGTTTCTTCCCAGAATTTCCATATTTGAAAAGACTTGATGCCATGGTTGAGTCCCATACTCTGTTGTGTAATCAACTTGAAGATTCACTTCTAGTACCATAAAAGGGCCATAAAGGGCATTCATCATCAGAGTATGATGATGACAGTGATGAGGAGTATTTAGTTCCTAGATCCCCTCCTGTAAATCAAACATTTTTTGAGGAATAGGCAATAGCGGGAGAGAATATAATTGACCTAACAGAGGTCCCAGAGACTGAGGTCACTGATGAGCCCCCACCAAAGAAACAAAAAATAGAAGCAGGAGAGCCATCACATAAGAAAGAGAAGAAAAAAGACAAAATTGGTGCTCTTATCACTCATGATAGAACCTATGACCATTAGGTAAGGAAGCAGATAAGAGCAGGGAAGAAGCTGCAGAAAGATGATGAAGAGGAGATAGAAATACCTCTTATGACATGTATTGATGAGAGATATCTACACCAAGAGAAATTATTAAAAGATGATAATTTTATTAAGACAAAAGAATTCAAAGAATTTCTCATCTGGAACAAGCAAAAGTAGGTTGGTGCACAACTAAAATTGGCAGGTGGAGATCCAATAACTAGTAAGGCTTTACAAGTATTACAGGATTATGATCCTACTTCAGAATAAATTACACCAGAAGAAGCAAGGCAACTGGTAAAATCCAGTTGGATGTTATTGGTAGAAGGGTAGGACTTGGTCTCTACCTTCATAATAGATCAGATAAGGAAACAACCTGATGTCAAGTTATCATCAGAAATATAGGTTGGAGAGATGATGAGAGGATTTGGATACAATCCAAAGTCCCAGGCCTTAGTAAAGTGGAGCTTAGCTCCAAAAGATAAGAAGCCTTCATTACTAAACATTCAAGAGAAAATGGAAGGGGAAAAGATCATCTAGTTTGTCCAGAATATAGGAGACTTGGATATTTCCCAAGTGCTCACTCATTTTGCACAGTTGAATGAGGCCAAGGCTGCCCAAATGTCTGAGAGATTTAAGAAACTGACTAGTGAAACTAGAGATATAGTCAAGGACAGGGAATTGGGTCTAATCAAGATTAAAGCACAAGAGAAGATGATAGCAGAGCTAACACAAAAACTATTTGACATGCCTGAGGTTGCCCCTGCAGAGCAGAAAGAGGGAAAAGATGTAGAAATACAAACATAGGAAACAAAGCATACTGCAAAAAAAACATGGCAGGGTACTGGTGAGCACAATGAAGTTGTTTTTGGTGCAATGACTGAAATTTTGGAGCATAGGATTAATATAATAAAGGATAAAATTGATATAGTTTATGGAGCTTATAGTAAATTACCAGGCTTGCAAGTATAAGTCAACAATTTTGTCCAAATTTTGAACCCATATTATGCAACATGGTCAGGCATAACAAGATTATTTGAGAGGTTGGAATCTTTGCAACCACATAGATCATACCTACCAGAGGTAGTAACCTAGGTTGGGGTTGAAATAGACTAGATAGGAGCCACCTTGTCCTTTTTCAAAGGAAAGGCTAATTAGATCGAGCCAAGGTTAAACATGTTTGGGCCTAGCTATAAAAAATTTGTGCCTCCAATCAGATCAGAGGATAATCAGATCAAGCCACTAGGGGTATGGGGCTCAGAATTTGACACTGTTTTACCTAGTAAAGAGGTTTATATTTATGACAAGGGGGAATTGGATATGGAAATATACAACAAAATTCTAGATGAAGCATTTAAAGAAGGAATAGATTTCAACAAGTTTATCGCAGATGTCAAGAGCATTACCAATGCCGGGTGGGGGAGATAGAGAACCTAGTTGGAAAACATACAAAGCTTTGAATGGAAAAAATAAGAAGATGTTACATTATGGGATATATTAACAAAGCCCAAGAAGTAAAATTCTATCACTGTTGACCTGGACATAATGGATGAAGAATAGGAGGACACATGACACCTACTCTTTGAGCACAGGAAGGTTAGCTATCATAAAGACTAGTGTAAATTAGTCTGTAATGGTGGTCACTAGGTATCGCTACAAATATCATAAGCTATCCTGAACATATACAGACAAAGGTGCCAAAGATCACAAGAAGACAAAGAACAAATAAGATCTTATTCTTCATTTTTGTCCATCCACCGCTTGGTTCTTTCCTATCTTTTGTCCTTTCTGTATTTTAGGGTTAGGTCTTAAAACCATCCAAAGCTTGTAGCATCCTTACTTCTTAATTATTCCATGATGGTTTAAGCCTATAAATAGAGCTTATTGTAACATTTTGAAAGATGATGAAATATAATTACAAGGCAAACTACTATAATTTTGTCTAAGCCTATGTACTTTTGGTCTATTGTATGTATTTTGAAGCAGTTAGACATTAATAAAATACATTGAAATCTCTATTTTATATCTTGTGTTGTCTCCTTTATTTCTATTCAAGATTTTATGTGTTCATCTGCAAGGTAGTTGTGCAGTCATTTGTGAGGTCCTTTAAGGAAGGAATAATTCTTTCATATGATTCTAGGAAGCTGAATGTTGATGTTTAAGTTCTGATGAGAAAAGATATAGGAATGAATGGATAGTTTGTAAGGCATTCTATCTAGGTTGCAATTATTTTCATTAGTCACCTAATTGTGGATTTGCATTCAAGTTTGACTCTATAGCCCATAGGACCAGGCACTGGTTTATAGTTCTGCAAGTAATTGTTCAATCATCCAACATTTAAGAAAAATAATTTAATTACATTACATTTATAAAAGAACATACATTCATAAGAAATTGTACTCACAGAGTATACAATTCAAGTTTTCTGATTCCTTCAAGAGAGAATCAAATAGGTTTCCCCTCCTAAGTTCATAAGAACTATAAAAGAAAGAAGGATGAGAATCCTTATTGCATTACTAGTTGTTGTATTCAAAATAATAGTTTGGCTTATTAGGCTCTGTATCAGGTTATTCATAGTCATTTGCATAGTTATCTATTTATTGATATAGTAAAAGGCATTCAACAAGTTAGTAAGAAGATATAATCCACTATAAAGTACTGTAAAATCTGTAATCATTTAAGGTAATACCTACCCGAGTTAGTGGATCTCACAAAATAAGGAGGATCATATCCAATCCTCATCAATTACGCTTTTCTTGCATTTATATTATTGGAAATATACAAGAGCAAGCGTTCATACTGGTTTTAAAAGATACTTGCAATAAAAATCCCTAACACCTAGTGCATGAACAAATGCCTGATTTTCAATTTTTGGACAACATTAGCATAGTAAAATTTAATTTTCTTTACTAGTGTCTTCATAGTACTTAGAGACATATGTCTACCATTTTCTTAATAAATTTAGATCTATTTGACCAAATTTGAAATAAATTACATATTGTTGTTCTATACTTGATTATATACACTTCTAAAAATAAAAGTTTGTATTTTTATTTGTTTGATGCAAGTTATGCCTAGTGCATGAACAAACACTTGATTTTAGGATGCACCCACTTCAAGAAATCATTAGAAAAAACACTCAACAAAAAATTAAAATAAAATACACAACTTCTAGCTCTCACTCTTACCTATCATTCTACCAAAGAGTTTTTCAAAATATTAAATCTAACTATATCTTTTGTGAAGCGCACCGAGACACTCTGTTATGTTTTTATGAAAAATTTAGGAATAATTTTTTGTGCACAATGGGTTTGACCCTCTTAATCTAATGAATTTTTGAAAAACTTTAGTAGTTTAGAAACTAGATTGAGAGTACTACAATTCATGTTCTTTACACATTTCCTAATTTTGAGTGCATGACTCTCAAAGTTCTCTTCAAAGTTTAGGTTTATCTGATTTTAGATAATAATAATAAATAAAAGTGGCCACTTATACGCCCCTTTTTGCACACCATATTGGTGCACTTACACAATTATGAAAGGTTGTGACTCTTTCAAAGAGCATAAAGGATGAAGGGTTGTGACTCTCTTGAAAGGTTTTCATAGTGAAAGGTTGTGACTCTTCCACCATGAAGATATAAAGAGGAGGGGAGGTCATTTGTTGAAGGAATGGAAGAAGGGATCACCATAAAGAAGGTAATCATAGTAATTTTTTTTATGAGATATAAGACAGTTCTGATCTGCATAAAGGGAGAATAGGAATTAAGGAATAATTAATGGAATTAGTAAGAGGAGGAAATAACTTACAAAATGACAATAATTATGGAGGGTTGTGACCCCTGCAAAGGGTGGTAATTGTGAAAGGTTGTGACCATTTAAAAGGTTAGATATGATAAAGAGGTGTGACCCTTCCTTGCAAAAGATAGAAAGGGGGAAGAAGGATCAATATGGAATGGAATTGGAAACTAATATCTTCATTTAATCCATAATAATCAATATTTAAGAGGAGACAATAAGACATTCAATCAATTGAAATAAGAGATAGATTTTTGAATATAAGCAACACATCATATTGTTATAAGGAAAACAAAAAACTTATATTTTGATATTATGCATAATGATTTGGCTGACTATGATTGGTCTCTCATTTGTTAGGGAGTATAATATTAAACATTTCTATAGTAGTATCTATATATTTCATAATATAGGAGATATAACTATACTCTATTCATTCCTTAATCACTCTCTATAACCCCTTAAAAGAATAGGTTGGTGTTGTGTAGGGAGAGGTGGAGTAAATCCTCACAAGCCCAAGATGGGTAAGGATATATATTTCCAATACCTTGAGTAAAAATTCCCAAGATGGGTATGAACATGAATTCCCAATACTTTGAGGGAGCCTTCTTGTGGATTGGTGTCCAAGCACATGAAAAGTAAATCCCCATCTTCCTTAGGGTTTATGTTTAGGTGAGAAGTAAGGAATTGGGGCTTAAGTATGTTAACTGCCAAATGTATTATGAATCACTCATTTTTTCTTAATTAAATCTGATTTAAACACATACTAATGTATGTTAACCATTGGGAACATTACATATACTAGCACAATCCAAACCCTACTTGTAAATTGTAGGGCAAATCAAGTGAATTTCTAGTTGGGGACATTGAAAATGATATCAGAGATTTGATCCTGCTATCCTTCAAGGTAAAAGATGAAACAAGGAATCATTCTATCCAATAAGAAGAAATCTTATAATATGTACATTGTGTGTACATTTCATGTATTCTCGGTTTCGTCATACATTTATGTGTATGCTTTGTGTATGATTTGTGTCTTCATGTGTATATTTTGTATTCTCAAGTGTGTGCTCCATGTGTGGTTCTACTTTGGTTGATCTAGAATAAAAGAATAACTAGAGTGAATTAAAAAATATGAATTTATTAGCAAGGTTGGTCAATTCACAATTAATTTTGATGTCATTACAAAGATGACCTTGATGCTTTTCTCTAGAAGATGAAAGAAACTTGTTTTAAAATTGCAAACCTTGCAAGTTCTCAATGTACTGGTTAATAATAGAGTTGCACAATAAAATCTACTCACAATGAAAATTTTGTATAATATGACATTGCTTGAGGAAAACCAATTTTGGGAAAGGGTAGACTGTGGTGTCCCCTTTATAAAATAGGATTTAATATTAAATAATAATAATACTAAAATATAAATTAAAATATCAAAGATTAAAATTAAGATATAATTAAGTTTAATGAATGGTCAAAATACATGAAAAGAAAAGATGTGACTCCCTCAAAGATGAGATATAAAAGGGAGAATATAATTCCATTTAGAAGGGGAAAAGGAGAAAAGAAGAAAGAAGAGATCATGGGAACTAAGGAAGGAGTAATGCAAGAAGATAGCAATATGAATAATTGATGAAGGGTTGTGTGTAACGCCCCCACGAGGGAACCCAGAAGAACAAGGTCTAAAGTTCTAATAAAAGCAAAAAATTTTTAAAAAAACAACCAATACTGATACTTGCTTATTAAACCACACTAAGACCATGTCCTTAAAGGTTCCCTTAATGTTCGTTACTAAATTTAATACTTTTGATCTAATAACTCATCTTAAGAATTGATTTTCTAACTACTTTTCTTAACTTTTAGCTTTTAGAAAAGATAGAGTAAAGGATAACATTATTACTTCTTTCGAAATCCATAATACATTTGGTTGATCTAGAATAAAAGAATAACTAGAGTGAATTAAAAAATATGAATTTATTAGCAAGGTTGGTCAATTCACAACTAATTTTGATGTCATTACAAAGATGACCTTGATGCTTTTCTCTAGAAGATGAAAGAAACTTGTCTTAAAATTGCAAACCTTGCAAGTTCTCAATGTACTGGTTAATAATAGAGTCGCACAATATAATCTTCTCACAGTGAAAATTTTGTATAATATGACATTGCTTGAGGAAAACCAATTTTGGGAAAGGGTAGACTGTGGTGTCCCCTTTATAAAATAGGATTTACTATTAAATAATAATAATACTAAAATATAAATTAAAATATCAAAGAATAAAATTAAGATATAATTAAAATTTAATGAATGGTCAAAATACATGAAAAGAAGATGTGACTCCCTCAAAGATGAGATATAAAAGGGAGAATATAATTCCATTTGGAAGGGGAAAAAGAGAAAAGAAGAAAGAAGAGATCATGGGAACTAAGGAAGGAGTAATGGAAGAAGATAGGAATATGAATAATTGATGAAGGGCTGTGTGTAACGCCCCCATGAGGGAACCCAAAAGAACAAGGTCTAAAGTTCTAATAAAAGCAAATTTTTTTTTTAAAAACAACCAATACTGATACTTGCTTATTAAACCACACTAAGACCATGTCCTTAAAGGTTCCCTTAATGTTCGTTACTAAATTTAATAATTTTGATCTAATAACTCATCTTAAGAATTGATTTTCTAACTACTTTTCTTAACTTTTAGCTTTTAGAAAAGATAGAGTAAAGGATAACATTATTACTTCTTTCAAACCCCATAATACATTTGTCACTAACACTTCATATTTTAGTTTATTTAAAATCACCTATGTCCTAAAAAAATTCATTTGTTCTTATCAAAACATAAATAATCTTTGCAATAGGGAAATTTTACTTTCAATTACATTTCAAAACGAGAGAGAGAGAGAGAGAGAGAGAGAGAGAGAGAGAGAGAGAGAGAGTTCTCACAACTTAGATCTTTATTACAATATTCAATTTATAGATGAACATCCCCTTTGATATTCCTAAAAACTACCCTTCCCATTTACATAGCTTCTTCTTTTAATTTACATTACAATTACATCATGTTACCCAAGAGGCTTACAAAGGATAATTACAATTGAATCTCAAAGCATAGAAGTACATGAAATATAAGTAGAAATCTTCATCAACATTTGAACCTGAAACCAAACCAATTCATCCTCGGACCATGAACAATACCTCAAAAAATATTTTTCACCCAACCATGTGAAACTGTGAAGTTCCACCCCCCGTGCTAGGAGATATAACCAAGGTACTTGTTTAGGCTTAGAATTGTTACCTTACATCAGGCATTAAGGCTAACAACAATTCTATCCCGACAATGGAAACCTCTCCTAGCTGTGGGTAGACTATGAATGAAGAGGAATCTCTGGATTCTAGGCTGGTTCCTATAAAATATGGAATATCACTTTCCTGATCTGCAAACTATTGGGAAAAGGGAAAAGAATACTATAACTAAAAATATTAGGGTGATACACCAATGAATAATTCAGACTTCTCAAAAAGATGAATTTTAATCCTGACTCACAAATGAATACTTTAACAATCTGATTCTCTGTTCAACATATAGGTTAACAAAATCATGCTATCAGGGTTCTACCACAAACAACTTGGAGAATTAACAACATACATTTCTCATGCAAGGCCTAGGGGCAGCTAATTTTCTTTAGAAGGAACAAAATTTCATTCACTTCCTTCAGATAATAACCAATTTAACACTTGCTAGAAAAGATGAAACATGATTCGATATTGAAAAAACAAGTACACAAAATGGGAGTCAAAGAATCTGATTCATTTCTTCAAAAATCTGACAAGATGATTACAAAAATGGCCTTCAAAGCACTTAGGAATGATATGTTCCCTATATGCCCTCTCTCCAAAATCTGCAACTCAATGGATACAAAATGCATGAAAAAGTGGTATAAGAACAAAATAGTTCACTAAAACCTCTTTTCCACAAAATTTGAACCCTTTATAATGAAGTAGAAGGTCCACTAAATAGCCCACATGGCTAATCTTGAAAATGACATCTCCCTCAAAAAATGAACTCCAAAACATAAAGATCACCCCTAAAACAAAGGCCTAATCCATGCCTACAAATTAGCCTCCAAAATTTTTAGCTTAATCCCTAGTTTTATGGCATAATTGATGCCAAAAATTAAGCCCTTGAGGCTAATTTCGAAAATGAAACTCACCTCTCCACAATTGGTAACTCCTAATGTTGATATATCTTTTGATTTTTTTACATTTTTACAATATATATCAACATTCTACAAAGAATATAAAATATTTAAAAATATATCAAAGAATATATATTTAAAACATCTAAACTATATTCTTTGATAACCTAAGATGCAAAAAACCGACCTACAACATAAACCCCCATTACATCTTCTTAAAAACCCTAAACTCCAAAGCATGGCCTATACTATAGCATGGTCAACATAACCAATACAATGGAAAAATATCTACAGTCTGCGCTATCTAAGTACTGTAGTCATAACTCCTCTAGTAGTTTGATGGACTTCAAAGTATATACAATTTGATATAGGGATCTTTGCATTTGACTTGCATCTGTAGCTTTTGAGGGAATTTAGGTTTTTCTCTTTGATGTTGGGTGCCGCCATGCTGGTGACCTTATTGTGCTCTTTGTTTTGATGCTTTCTAAAGTTCACCATGGTTATCTACCTGCCATAATACATGGTGATATTCATGCATCTATCTGGCGCTAAACTTGGGCCCATCTAGAATTTACTGCTTGTTTGTGACTTTAGGGTGAGAAGAGCTCGGGCTCTATTTTATATCCTCACAGCCTCTAGTGTATCTCGAGCTCAATACCTAATAAATGGCACTGCTTTCTGTATGTATTTCAGGCGGCTATTGACTGCAGCCTCTCACGCCATGGGTGGCACTGTTTGTTTATGTCTTCCTTTAAAAGCTCGGGCCTCTTCATATACCACGGGTTCCACCTATTATTTGGGGGTTTAAATGACATGAAACAAGGCATTTCACATTTGCATAAACTCAGTCTCCATCTTCAGATAACTCCACTTTCAGATAAGTTTACTTTCAGACTTGGTATATTGCATTTACTTTCCTTCACAGTGAAGTTGTTGTTGTATTCTATTTGAATCCACTGCTCATTGCTTCACTTTGAATGTTCACTGAATGAATTCAAACTTGGGCCTCTTCTTGTTTATATATATCTCTGCAAACCATATGTGGGTTCAAATCTAATGAACCCGAAACTGTTCAAAACACTTTTGTTGACAACTGTGAATCATCTCTACAATGTATGACCACTTGCGACTGTTGTAAAACCGTGAGCTTCATATTTGTAAACTATCAACAGTCAAGGGTTCTAACTGTAGATCACCTTCATTTGATGAGTTCCACTTGTGAACTCAAACTTATTTATTACAGTGGCGTCTTGACTATTGGATGCTAACAGTCATACAACTGGTGTTTATTTGTTTCTTGCTCCACTATTTGAACTTGAAGCTTACCTTGTTAGTAGCCGCTGTTGGTATCGGGTGACTAAAATTATTTTATTTGATGCACACACCGTGAGCCCTATACTATCAGTCATGACACCAACTGTAGATTATCTTCATTTGGCACATAAAGCCGTGACTGTTACTAATTTACTGGGTTCTTCAATTTACCAAAGAAAAATAATCCTTCATACCTTTTGATAACTTGAAGACCAGTATGTAGCTTGTGGGTTTTATTTGAAAGTGACTTTTACACTTTTTCTTGAAAGCTTGATTTCACTAAAGGAGAATGAACTTGGTTTATATAACATGAAGCTCTTTGTATGTTAAGCTCACATATTCCACTAATCTCTGAGAGATCACCAACAGATAAAAATTGAAAATCTTGTTTCAATTTGCTGTCATAAATTGCTCTATCTTCATTCTGCTGAACTTGCTATCATGTGGAGACCATGTTGTTTGTGCTTTTTAAACTGGAATCATCTTTTTCTGTCTGTAGCTTACTGTTTTGTGCAAAGACCATGGTGTTATAATATATGAAACTTGCTGTCCTCCTTTATAGCAGCATTGCTGTTATCATTTTCCTCTTGAATATGCATAGCATCTTTAACTGTATTTGATAACATCATTACAATTGATGGCACTGTCATTTCAATACACTAAAATAATATTGTTAGCTCAATACCCTACATAAAACATTACTTCCATTTCATATTAGGCACACAGGTACACTGTTCTTAGCAATATGAACCACCACATCATCATTAACTTTCATAGTTGTTTTTAGAACAATAACATAGATACACCCTGTTCTGTTACATTATTATGAACATATGCACAAAAGATATCATTGTTTAATATGCACACTGTCTTTTCATTATTTTTTGTTATGCACATTTGATAAAAAAATTTGATAATACTATTCTTACTCTTCTGGAATTCAACTATTAGCATCCATAGTGTCGAAACCTATAACAGTATGCATGCACCCTGTAGCAACTTGTCATGTACTCCATTTCATATGCATAACTCACATTGACACAATATATTTCAATCATTTTCTTGCACATTAATGTTGAAATCTGCATTTAAACATTTCTTTAATAATTCATATTTATGAAGTTCGAGCACGGGCTCGTGACACTCACTGCATCTTTAAAATATAGTACAGGATTTCATAAAGATATGTTTGTTTGATGTTATTATTCCATCAATGCAAATGCGTATCTTTCTATCACATTGATATCATCAGTAAATATGTAGTTCAGGGAGTTTGACTGATGCATGGTATTTTTTAGGCTCTTATGTATTACTTAGATCCAATTGGATCTAACATATTTCACCATGATGCTGCAGGGAACAGGAACAACAGAAGACCTAGGATGGAGGACAAACAGAGATAAGACCAAGACATGAAAGAATTCAGATGATGCAGATGAACCACTCCAGAAACTAGAAGACCTCTTAAAGGCAATACATAAACCCTAGACTTCATCATGCTTCCTTCTTACTTTCTTTTCTGCATATGTATTTTGAGTTTAAGTATACAAGATTTGACCTTAACGGAACACTTGTCTAATACATTCAGTATGAATGCACAATGTAATGATCATTTACGAATCTGAAAGTGTGAATTTGATCAAAACTTAGAGTACAAATAAAATCTGATAATATGAATGTAATAGTAATGTATTCATCTATATTGGCTGAACAGTAATGTCAAAGAGATGTTTCTTTATGAAAATTTTTAAATGTTATGACTTCTATCCCACATGTAAAAATTTGGGTAACAGTACTCACAAGTTCTAAGGAAATATAAGGCTAAGAGATATCATTCCCCAAAATACCAAAAAGACCAAAAATACAATCATAACAAAATACTACCACAATACATCACAACAGTAAGGTTCCCAGTATACCATATAGGCGAGTGTCATCACATAGCCTATGTATTGGGATCCACCCAAGCAACCATGTAATCGTGGTCCTCTTTTTTATTAGATTTCTTTGTTCTATCACGGGTGATTTATTTGCTTCCTTCACCTTCTCCTTCTCCTTTATCACTGTGGAACTCCTTGTAGTTCTACATTTTGCCTTACCAATTGTAGGATTAACAACCTCTACATCATCTTTTTTTGTAGCAATAATAGAAGTTCCCGCTTGCCCGCTTGTTTAGTTTCAAACTTCTTCCTGAACTTATTCATCACATCTTTTGTAATGACACTCTCTTTGGCTAAATCATCAACCTTTTTCCTTACTCTTCTTTCTATCACAAGTGCCTTCAACTATGAATGAATTTGCAAATATGTTTCTTCATAGGTGCCAAACCTAGGAGTAGTGACATCAATCAGTTTGGAAAATAACTCATCAGCATGAAGTGACACAATATCACCATCAAATTTATAACCCATCGCTAAAGACCAAGTTCTTGGTTGTACCACCTGCAACATACATGTATCGGTATCCACAATAAAACATATATCATTTTTATATTTTTTCTTCAATACCAATTGGGATACGTTCCCTCTCATGCATTCATTTCAAAAAATATTTAAAATAACCCCACATAGTACTGTTGAAGTTATTTCCTAACATCCTTATGCATTGTTTGATTTGTACAACTGGAGGTTTATTAGTTGACTACTGAATTTGACCAATACCAGGAAAATGATTTTGCAAATAGAAGAATCTACATACCAATAGTGAACCATACTTTAAAGTTTGTTCCTTGTCCTTCTTGATTCTTTCCATTTTCAAAAAGAACAGACCTATCATGACCTCACGAAATTTGTATCGATTATTTTCCTTTATAATATGATAGGCTACATGAATTCCACCATCGAGCACACTATTCAATCGACTCAACTGATAAACCTTGTAATTGATCACCATCGAAGAAAAATTCACTTCAACATCTTTGATGTCATTGATTTTCATAGAATACTGATTTTGTTTTGACTTTGTAAGATGAGTTACCTCACCAACTGGAATAGTTCATAGAATAGGTACATCACCAATCACACACAAACTAGTCATCGTGTGGATAATCTCCTTGGTAATCTTGTGCAGTCTGTTCTACCATAGGAATTGATCATGGACATGACTCAGTACATATCTAATCCAATTGGTTTCAAAATTGTTAGGTAGTTCAACAACATGTGTGAAACCCTTATCAGTCAAATACTTATGCTAATCCTTCAAACTCGCACCATCACACAGTCCAGTAAATGTATTGAAGATAGCATCGTAACCGAGATCTTCAATCTTGCAATGTATAAAATATCTCACAATAAATGAAAAAGGGAATAATCCCTCCTAGCACATATACCATCATGAATCAAAGTGCTTCATGTGCTCTATCAAGATACTTGCATAAAAATAAAGTGGCCACCATCTTATGCATGAATGGTCCCACCTCCTATCATGCCATTGGCACTGGACATACATAGAATTCATCCAAAGAGAAAGACACACAACCTATCACATATTAATTATATGTCCTGTCTCAACCAATATTACAAAACAAAAACACTCGATCCAAAGGTAATCACATATATCAGTAGTTATAAAAACCATAGATAAAATAAAACCCATAACAAGTGCTAATAGATAAACTACTTGTGTTACTCCTAAAGAGATTTTGTTGTAATTAGTTTTCTAAAAAGTCATATATCGGTGAATGCAACCAAAGGAAGGAATTCATATAATGAATGAGACACAGTCGATAAAGGAAACTGAGATAGCCACCGAGCAACAAGCAGTTATCAAGCACCGAGCATGCTACATATACCGAGTTATGCAAAGACAGTTACCGAGCACTCTTAGACACTAAGAATAGAGCACATAGTTACTGAGTAAGCACAAGTATGTTACCGAGAACTCTAGAGCTGACATTTCATTTCAATTTAGATACATTGTATCTGGACACTGAGTAAGAATAATTGCACATATTTCAAGGTAAAAGTTAGGTGAGTCATTGGGACTCCAAACACATGATTGGACATGATCACAAGGAAGATCCACAAATGAAGTATCAGAAGGCATACAAAATTGGAGATGTAACCTAAGTTTAACCACTTAATCTCCACCATTGATTCATGATGCCCTAGATCCAATTAATTGCCTGAAAATTGTATAAGAGATCAATTTTTGAACATTGAGTAGAGATTTGACGTTGTTGCTACTGATGTTGCTAAAGCTAAAGAGTTGATGAAGATGTGGAAAAGTGGAGCAAAGGAGAGGTATGCAGAATGAAGCAAAGCTTATGATACTAAGCTACCGAGTGTAGAACAAGGTAACAATGTTATAGAACACAATGAGTCTGGAGAAAATTTGATTGATGCATCTCTATAAGATATTTTGTATTGATTTTTTTTGTAATAAGAGAAGTACAAATATCGTTTGTGGGTAGGCCCTAACAGGTCTTTATATTTTGTAAATCCTTTAACCAAGTACATCTCTTAGATTAGAGATTGTAAAATCCTCTAAAAAGGTAGAATGAATAAGTTTTTTTTACTCTTAACCGAGTATATTACTCCTAATAGGGTAAGCTACCAGAAGTAGCTAACATTGTAGCTCTAACCAAGAAACATTTATACTACAACAGTGAAGGATTGTGGGTGCCATCCCCACCACAATGTTTTCCTCTAAAAAAGGTTTTTTGCATGACCAAAATGTTTTTTTTGTGTTCCAGATATCATGATGTGGGTTATTTACTTTATATTCATTTTAAGCAATGTATTCAACTCAGTAATTGATTAGTGTGTATGGTTAAAATTTTTAAGGGTATTGATTCACCCATCCCCTCTCAGTACATAAATTTCCTAAGTTATTCCAAAAATTCCAACAATTGGTATCAGAGCTAGTCTCTTGAGAAAAGGGTTTAACCACCTAAGAGGAAAGATCATGGCTATGCAAAGTTACAATCAATCTAAGAAGACTGATAGTCTTGATTTTGAACTAGAAATCACACAAGAGGTAATTGAAGATTTTAAAATAAAGTTAGAAAAGTCCTTGAGGGTGAGAAAACAGTTATGTTGTGAACTTAGATCCACACAAGAACATGTTGATACTCTTGACACAACATCTGAAGGTAGTCTGAGTGATGAAGCTGAATCAACCATTGTAGAACTATTGGAAAAGAATAAGACACTCACTGAGCAACTGAATTTGGGAAAGAAAGATCCAATTTTATCTCTAGGTTGTTTCTGACCTTTGATCTGTGCATCCAATGATCCTAGTGATTCATTACTTCTCTTTAGTACCTCATTGGATTCTTTTTTAGATTTCAGTTCACTAGCCAATATTTCAAATTCACACTTTAGTGCTTGATTCTCAGATTCTTTCTCAGCTATTCTAGTCTCAGACTTTCTTTTATCTTCTTCATCTAATTTCAATGCATCTTCAACTGCTCCCTTAGTGTCATGTATCTCAGTGATTCTTAATTTTTGTGCTTCTAATTTCTAGGCCCATTCTGTATAGGGGAGTCTAAGCAATATATAGACACTATCTCATTGATGTACGACATACGATAGGTACAACACCACTGTGCGGTGAAGATAAAGAGTGTACGAGTGAAATATTGTTGAAAGGGGACCATACAGGTACTAAGGATTTTTTTTACATGAGTGAAGATATTTCCATATTGGGACCGTACGGGTGTCAAGCAGTTACTGTATGTGTACAGAGAGAGTGAACTACTACACCGTACAAGAAGGTACATCACAGTAGTATCAGAGCTGGTGATTTTTCCAACCTGTCGGGTAGTGGATGTGGAATGAGCTCATAGTATACACAAGAAGGAGGTATCATTTTGTGGATAGAATGGGGAATCCACACGAACCTAGCATTGAAATCAAGACATTGTTTAGGGAGATAGAATTGAAGAGAAATAGAAATCCTAGTGAGTATAAAGTTATTGCAGATCCAATGGGTTTAGTCCTTGAAAGTACTTGTCTAATTTGTCTTAATTCACCTTGGTCCTCTACATCACTAAGACAACTTTAGTACATCTTAACAACATAAGGAAAACTTTTCTACACAACGACAACTTTTTTCCTATTGAATCCCTTAACCATCATGACACCTTATGTTGAATTTAAAACATCACAAATATAATTTCTTCTAAAGACCATCAAGTTTAAATGGAGAGTGTTAGTTCCCAAACAAGGCCCAGTCGAGCAGATGAACCCAGATGTTTCCTAATTAAAGGAGATACTGGTTGATTAAAGCATCTTTATGATCCCATTTGCAATCAATTACTAGTTTTTGAGTAGCTTGCCAACTACTTCTCTATGAGATTTTTGTAATATATAATGTCATCATAAAAGTACATGCTAGTTTTTATAAACATATACTATTGTAAAGGGTTAGTGAGAAATATCAGAGAAAATGTTCTTTCATTTATTATTTAAACATATATTAATTAGGAAACCATTTTTCTCCCATTACATGACAAAAATGCCAAGATTCAATTTGTCAGTATCAATAGGCAACAAGATGAGGGAAGAAATATTCGTAAATAGGAAATGCAAATGTTATCCGCCAAAACCATTTGGAGAGTAATATTCTTCTCCTAATTGTAAGAAGAAACACAAAATACACAAGACAACAAATCGTTGGGGAATTTATTTGCTATAACATATGTAAATTTCAGTTCAATGCCCATTGATGATATTCTCGATGTGTAAAAATAAACTGATGTGTGTTATTTTAAAATGGTGTTGACTGAAACTTATGAAAAACCATCAAATATTCATTTGTGTAAATACCTCTTATATCAAAAGTTATGTTGCATTTCGTCTCTAATCAGGGCTGCTAGCCTTAAGGGAAATTTATGGTAAAAGCATGCAAGTTGACACTATTGGACTTAATGGGAAGTAGTACTGAGAGGGGAGGGGTGAATCAGCACCTCTAAAACTTTTAACACTTTACCCAATTTATCATTAGTGATCATTCAATTCTGATTTACCAACCATTACTGTTTATTATCTCTTATGTAGACATTGTTTGTTTAACAGTCTTTACAATTATCCATAGAAACATTCATGAAATTAACAAACACATAACACAAGATATGATATCATAGAAAACTCCTGTTAGGAAGTAAAAATTGTGGTGGGGATGGCACCCACAAAACTTCACTATCTGCAAAATGGAAGGGAGTCAGTTAAGGCTTACAATTTGATCACTTCTGATGATCTACCCTATTAAGAGTATTGAGGTGGAGACCTATTAAGATCTACTTTGTTAAGAGCGTTAGCAACACTAATTTAAGTGTACACTCAGTTATGAGATTTACAATAGGACGGTTAAGCCCACCTTTCTTGAAAGGATTTCATTAGTGTACTACACTTGTTAGAATGAGTAAAAATGTTGACCTGACTGTATGCAATCTACTATTGCTGATTTACAGATCCATTAAAGCTTTTAAAATTACAATATTACCTTAAGTGATTGATGAATACCTATTCTCTGCTTGTCGGTAGCCTCTGTTGTTTTCTTGAAAACTGAATTGATTATGTTTGTGTTCTTTTGCATGAATTCTCTGTCTGGTCTTTAGTTGCTCTCTGTGGCTACTTTCTTCATTGAACAACTACTGTTCTTAATGGATCTAACACCTATTTATACAATTTATCTAACCTATCTTGGAATTCATGATTTACAATGTTAACTCTTAGATCCAAGGTTTACAACTTGACCTTGATCTTTATTTTGCATGTTTTAAAGCAGTAAAATGAATTAAAACAATAAAGATTACATTGCTTCCTTCGCACATAATGGATTAAAAACCAAATCAAGAAGTTATAATTACAACTTTAGTGATTTATCTGACGTGGAAAGTCAGATCCACTTTTTGTGAGATGTAACTGACTATCAGTTCTTGGCTGTTGGTTTGAACTTGCAATCTGTCAGCATTCCTTGTCTGAACTGGTCGTCGGGTTCCCTGTATCTATCAGGTTCCTTTCTTTCTTGTTCGTCGGGTATCCTTAATTTTTGTCATCGGAAAACACTTTGACAATGTTCATCGTGTAACCTTAGTGTTGGATAGTGCTGTGCCCTATCTGTTGGTTTAGACTAAA
>MU223399.1:546739-607748 GCA_018584345.1 Thuja plicata
ACTTCATATCCAGTTGTAATTTCTCAATTAACTGCTGATTTTCTTTTGTAAAGAAAGATTCATCACATAGTCTCTTGTACAAAGAAAATACATTGTTTGCAACTTCTTCTAGAATTTCAATGAGAGAAGAAAGTTCAACCTGTTGTGTACCTATCTTATCAGATATCTTTTCCAGTACTTTGTCCTCAAACTTTCTCTCAGACCATTGCAGTATTTTTTCATTTGCCTCAATATTATCATCAGTCACCTTTTGTACAATGTGAACTAGCTGTTCTAGTATAGGCTCCTGGTCATTTACATCATTCATATCAAAGGAATTTACAAAAATATCATTGATGTCATGCAGGACTTGATTCTGCTTCTATTCTCTCTTCATTTCTTCCTGTCTCTTCTTCCTCTTCAAAAGTTTTTGAAGGGTCTGAATTTGCTCGTATGAAAAATTCTTAGGATCCCATTTAGGAATCAAAATTACTTCATCTGATGTGACATTTATTCCTGGTGACTTCTTATTTAAATTCCTCATTTTGGGCTTAGGTGAGCTGTCAATCGACTCAGTTTCAATGATTTCCTTTCCTTTTTCAGTAAGCAATTCAGTTGTTGACTTCATCTTAATCAAGATTTCCTACTAGTCAAGTACATTCCCCATTTTGAGTCCAGTGGGGGTAGATGAAGTAGAGTGTGGTAGGTTTACCAACACTTGTATAGCCTCTTGTTCTTTAGGCTTGTCTCTAGTTACTTCCATTTTGTCTTTGTTGTTTAAAAATGTCTGAGCAACCTCTAGAATAGTTGGATTTTCAGTATTTACCTCTTGATCTTATGGTTTCTCTTTCTCAGCTCCTTCTTCTTCATTTTTCTCTTCATTGACCTCAGTAGCCTTGATAGGTGATTCGATAGTTGTGTCTGCCAGCTCATCCTGATCCTCGGCATCCACATTTCTATTATCATCCAGTGTGGTGTCAATGGGACTACCATTGTCAAGTCTATAACTTTCTCATCACCTATTTCCTTTTGTGTTTCAGTTTCAGTTTCTACTTGATCAGTGGTGATTTTCTCAACGGTTCCTTCATCTTTTTTCTTCTCTTTTGGAACTGACAACCCAAAAATATCTTTCCAAATCTGAGTACTTTTTTGTACTGCTCCTTCAATATCATTCTTCAAAATAGTATAAGCCCTATGTTTAGGTGCAAAAATTTGCTTATATTTCTCAAAAACAATTTCTTTCTGTTTCTTTGTCAAGTCTGGGATGACTTTAGCCAAAGATTCTTCCCTAATTTGCCTTTCAGTCATCAATGCACATTCCCATTTACTAAATAAGAAATCATAAAGTTCTATAGGGAAATTGTTTCCTATCTCTATAGGAGTCAATTTTGATGAACTCATCATGTCTAATAGAGCTTCATGTATCTTGACCTTATTTTCTTTACTTTGCTTATCATATTTGATAAATTTGAATCCAGATAACCCAGTTGAACTTTTGATATTCTTGCATACCTCATCAATATCTTTGAAATTTTTGAATGGTGCTATAGGTATGTTTCTCGGCACATCAGTTTCTGTCTCCTCATCTTCTTCATCAATCAAGATTAGTCTCCTTCTCCTTGGTCTTTTGGCAGGAATGCTCGGCACTACTTTTGTTTTGACTTGTTTCTGTTTCTTCTTCCCTGAGCTGCTTCCAGCAACATTCTTCCTTATGTATACAAATGTTTTCACCATAGGAGGTGAAATAGCTGATGCCCTAGTTCTTGGTCTATTTACAGTAGGAAGGGTAGCCTGAGGTTTGACTTTTCTTACTTTGGTTGCCTTGGCAACCATTGGCTACTTCCCTTTCCCCTTAACATCAACATCCTCTTCAGACTCAATTTCTTCTTCTCCTTCACTAGATATGTCCTCTCCATGTCCAGTAGTTAAGCCTAGACAAGAATCCTCTACTTCCTCATCGCTTGCAATGCCAACCATCTTCTTCAGATTCTTGACAATCTTTTTCCTCTTCCTTTCCATAGTTCCAACCTTTAGGTTCATAGAAATTTTGGTCCTGGCTTCTTCATAGTTACCAAAATGTTTGCAAGTACTGTCAATTTCCTCTGATCGTAAATATGTTATGGCTGCAGATGTTTCATTTATGTTTACTTCATAAGGTAATGGCCTTAACCATGATACCCTAGGTACTACATCCTGAACATAAGTGTAATCTATGTCTAGTAGAAAACACACATCCTCATAATGTTTTTCAACTAAAGAACTAGGAATTCTGCTTCTTAGTCTCATTCTTTTCTTGAACTCCACAAAGTATGTTCCCATCACATTATAAAAATTATCACCTAATTGTTGAATCAATACATTTATCTGTTGGGTGATAGGTCTATCTAATTTCCATACTATGTCTCCATAGGTAGGAAAAGTCTTCTGAATATAGAAAAATATGCAAAAAAGCAAGGATCCAAACTTACACACATAATTCTTTGCTTTCCTTATTGATGCAAGGTTCTCTACAAGTTGTGTTCGCTGAAGCTCATCCAGGTCGTATGTGTGATCCTTCTTGATGATTTTCCATGCTTGGTTGACTGCAATTCAAGGGACACTGTCCAGTTGGCTCGACTGATAGAACTTGTGAGGTATAACCCTCAAAACAAAATCAATTTCCCGGTCTTCGATCGTGGAAATAGTCATTCCCCTTTTGTTCCATATGGCTTTAGTGACCTTCTCTATGTCTTCTTTACTCTGGAATTTCATGGTCCTTTTCCTGTTGATAGTAGGGTAACCAGTTACATGATGTATGATATCTTTGGTAATATTTACCGGTCCATTATCCAACCAAATGCTCATGTCGTGTACCCTGCTATGAATAATTTTGATCCATTCCTCCATAAAATTCCTTGGAAATTCTAGGGCTCGAGTTAACCCATGCTTGGCTAGATGATTGTGTTCAGGTTTTAGGGCTCCGTCTAAACATAGTTTCCCATAGGATTCCCCCAGTTCATGGTCTCCAACTTCACTAATTTTACACATGTAACAAGCCCTAATGTCATGAATCATAAGTACCTTTGGAGGGATCGAGGATAGGGCTCCAGTCAGATCGCCCTTGATAGTGTTCTCAGGAATGGCTTGAAAGTTGGGAAGCCCACAGGTGCCGCTCCTCACCAATTGAACTTCTCTAAATTCCTTCTCCATTCCCTTACCTGGTGTAGATGAACTAGCAGCCATGATTTCAAAGAAAAGGGTTTCAAATAAGAAATAGAGTACCTCGACAACTGTCAAACTTCACACTTTTTCTAAATGGCTAACGACGCGCTGTAGAATTCTTCAAAAATCTCTGTTGAAATCAAGTTCACCAAAGATTCAATACTTCAAGAAATCTCAAATTGCAAGGTGAAATGAATCGTGAATGGTTCATTCCTTTATAGGCTTCGAGGTAGGTTTGTAATAAATGTTATGTCCATTGGAGTTAGTGCAAAACAAGTGTCTTGAACTGACTCCAACAATCTCTCAGTCACAGCCCAAACTAGCTCGGCACATATGCTAATGAGCTTGGTCTCAGTATAATACTGATGCTCGGCACCTTTAGTGTTTAAGTGACTTTTCTCGGTACTTTATCTTTAAAATATGTCCTGATGCATCTTATCATATGCAGATATGGACTTTGGCACAATATATGTTAGGAACTGATGTAAGATAGGAAATTTTAAGTACAACTCCTTACATACCTCTTTTGCTTAGTTTGAGATTGTGTGATCACCTTATCCATTGGATTGGGTGACCTTAGCTTCAGTAGTTTCACTATTGCTCAGTTTTGTTTTCCTTACCCATGTCTGGTTCATCTATGCTCTAATTTCCTCAACAGTAGGAGCAGGTACTCTTGTCTTGCATTCTCTCTTAGTATGACCAATTTTCAAACAACTAAAACAAACTAGGCTTCCATTCATCCAACTCTTAGAGCTTCCTCTAAAATGTCTCTTTATGCAGTCTTTAGGTGCATGTCCATACCCTTCACAGTAATGAAAACTTTTCCTTGTGTTATAATCCCAATTGTAAGTGTTTCCTTTTCTTGGTGCTTTTGCTTGTGTCCTTGATGTCCATTTTTGTTTAGCATTTGATCTGCAATCTTGTGCCTTGTGTCCAAATTTTTGACAGTTGTAACAATATCCATTGATTCTTGATGTGGGAGGTGCATCATTTTCCTTAGCCCAACATTCTCTTATGCCTTGCATACCCATCCCTACATTTTGTGTGCAAAATGTTGGGTCCTCTCTTTTCGCTTTTGGGTTCTTGCCTTGTTAGCCTTGTCTTTTGTTTTCTTTGTTTTCTTCTCTAGGTTTTCCCTCCTACGAGGTTTCTTTTTTTTTATTTTTTTCCTTTCGTGTCTCTGTGACCCAGTCTCAGAGTTGGTTCTTTCCAAAGCTAGATTTCAAACTCCAAGATTCTCCGTCATGATGTCTTCTCCTTGTGAGAAGGCATGGTGGCATGGAATCCCTAGGCCCAAAGTCTGGAGGTTTGCTTGTTCTGAAGTTTGGGGGAAATGAGAATTAACTTGCTTGGGTATAAATAGAAAGTACATGCCACTTTTACAGTTACCATGATTAAAACACTTGTGCATCCAGAGTGATTCTTTGGTGACCAAATTGCGATTAAGCTATGATTACCCTTGTGCTTAGTGGGTTGTTACCAGTTGCTTTGAGGTACTTGTTCATGACTAGTTGAGGGTAGAGCTCATTTTAGAAGTACTCCTAGTGTGCTCTTTCCTTGCTACTCTTCAGATTTCCAGGTAGGTTCTCTGGTTTATGTTTGTTTCTGTGTTTTCCCTTCTTTTCCTTCTCTGTTCTTTGGTCTTTGCTCGTTCTACTAGTTTTGTGTTTCGTGTTTCACTTTGGTTTTTGCCACCCGTTGGTGGGTTGGCTCTGCCAGAAGGTGATCCACCTTCTGTGTAATTATAGATTAATGTCAATAATGTACATAGCCTTAGATTAGTTCATGCATATATGTCTATACTTGTAAATATGTAAATACGGTGTATATTCTGTATATCGCATGTATATATGTTTCAACTCTATGTATTTTATATGTATACCCTATATATCTGTCTGAGCTTGTGAGTTCCTCATGCTCTATCTTGCGTTTTCACCCTGGTGAGTTTGAGCCCGTTGAGACGGGGTCACCACGGCTCAAAATTGACACCTCGCTGGTTTGAGTCATGTTGGATTTCTCTCTCCTCCATCTCATCACCTAAATGATGGGATTAATTTCCCATGAGCGAGCATTCAAACCATGTCCCATCTGGCATTTATTTTGCCTTGTATCAGCCTACTCATCACCATTAATGTCTTTATGTCACCTGCCATCTGACCATGTGCCAACCCACGTCAGCTAAATACGGTTTCCTAATAGTCACATCGGCACGACAACAACTAACTTTGTCCAGGATCATGGCCCTGAATCCCCCTTGCCCTGTGTTTCCCCTTGTCATTTGATTCGATTTCCCCCAAAGTCCTATTCATGTCTATTACATGTATTCAAGGAATTTTGATATATATTGACACTTGTTGAAAAAATGCAGGGTGGTAAAAATTTCCCCGGAGCTTTAGTATCCTTTTATACATATCACATTCTAAGGGTTCTATGGTCTTGCAGGTTGCGGATAGATTGATCAAAAATGTTTGAAGTGATCACCCCTCCTTCCAGCCCGGAGTTACCTACCACATCCACCCGAGCAGCCACCAAAACTAAGGCCAAAAGGTTACTGGCAAATCTGCCCTTGACCTCCAAGTATCCCAAGGATGGTGCCATCGTGGGGTCCAAAATAGAGTCCAAAGTTCAAGAAATAACAGACACCGGGCCTGTATCTTGGGCAAAAGTGCAAGGCTTAATTCAATCCATTTATAGGTTGAAGGCCACTGGAGACAATCTGGCCACTTAAATTGCCACCTCCAAAAAAACAAGGTAGCTAACTTCCCCTGTTCGGTGCAATCACCGGAGTTAATACTCCAATTGGCAACACTATACAACTCACCGACACAGACCATCCTGCTTCCAGATCCCTGACCGCTATAGTACCCAACAACTATTGTCACTTTAGAAGTGGCAACTTTTGCCTTAGGGCTGGGGATACCACAATTCAATGGATCCATTATCCGGAATTGACTCCAAACCTTGCAGGAGTTCAAAGGTGCTGATGTTATTTCATGGGAATATATCAATAACCACTGGCTAAAAGTTCCAAAGAGGGATTATAAGAGAATAAAGTTGGAAATTCCCCATGGGGAGTTCAAAGAGCCCATCCAAGCGGGCATTGTGTTTTTATACAGAATTTTTGGATTGCCCCATGCCTGGGATTTCTCGGCATGGATGTACTACTTTCTATACTACATCGCCACACATAGTCATAATTTCAACTGGGCGGCCATCATTTCCAATCATGTAGATAAATAGCTGAAGAGCGTGGCCCAGAATTCCAAATTTTATATGACATCATATGTGCTATGGGTACTAGCACAATAAAGGCCATCTTTTTTGGGTTTGGGCATAGTTGGAGAGCTTGGGAATGGGCCAGGCCAAATGGAACCATGGGCTCACTATCCCCAAGTGCAATGGGAACTCAGTTTCCCAAATTTCTGCAAGGTAAATGATGCCTTCATTTACAACAACATTTTAACACTTACTTGAGATTCTGGGTACAGACTCTCATAGGCGATGATGACCTTGGTTAGCTCCTACGGCTGCAATTTTATTCAGTTCTGACATCACACCTACATTCGGGTGAGAGGCTTCAACAAGAAGCCCCATCTTCTGCCCTGGTATTACGGGGACAAGATTATTCTTTTAGAATTCTACCAGCAAATGATGGATCTACATGCCTTCTTCACATTGAACAAGGTCATCAATGTTTCATTCCTATTCTCTTGCAGGAATTATACATGCAGCCTCGCCGCAGCCGGGGAGGAAGATATTGAATTGAAGAACCTGGGGCTAGTAGAATTCCACCACGCCCAGAAAAATTATGATCCCCTCAGCAAGATTGCCACAACGCTCCCCTAGGCATCCCCACCACATGAGGAGGATATTGAAGACTTCTAGGTGGATTACCATGACAGTTTTGACCTCCAGGCCTGACATAATACAAGGATGAGCAAAGGGCTCATGAAAGTCCTCGACCTTCTAACTTTCCTGAAGGGCTTCAATGATGACGGGCTGCTGGAAGATCCATCATATAAAGAACAAGGGCTGGATAAGTTAGATCTTCCTCTGGTGGATTGGGCCACCCCTGAGGACCTAATAATTGAAGGGGTATGTCACCCCATTATAGAGGCAAGCCACCATTATTTTTCCCGAGCATGCCCAAAGAGCACTCAAAAGAAGCCAACAGTCAAGCAGGCTACTCCTTCTTTAGCTGGCGCCAAACCTTCTTCATCTGTTGTGGCTGCTGAATCAAGTACAAGTAAAGGGAAAGAGAAGGAGGGTGCCTTGGTCCTCAAAGCGCCTCCACAAGTCCCCACCCTTTTAATGGTGCAATTACATCAACAAATGGAGTTACAAAGCTGACCAGCCAATAGCTAAGTATGTAGGTATCCTCTGGCCTCCTTGTGGCCCCAATGGCTTCTACTCACCCGGTGGGATCCCCGTCATTGGAAGCCATGATGAGCAAACCGACTTTCACTGAGGCAGAGTCTACTAGTATTCTGGAAATTAGAACTTCGCTGACAAGAAAGAAGAAGAAGGTGACCCCAACACCAAGCACAGTTTCTAGTCCCGGTATGCCGGAGATGCCCCTGGTAGATGTCAATTCAGATTCTCCCAAACTAGAAGATATTTCAGACTCCTCACCCCTGCATGACAATTTTGATGACACCTTCTCGGCCGAGGAGCTCCTGGAGATTCAGCAGGGTATAGGTCATGCGGTAGAGGAGATCGCTGCTCAGGACAAGGAGGAGGTCCCCATGGAAAAGGAAGTCCTAGAAGAAAGGGATACATTAGAGAAAGAGGCTTGGGAAGAAATGCAAGTATGGCTTAAATATATAAGGGAAAAACATACACAATTGCCTAGTAGATTCTGGGGCTTCGGGTAACATCATGCCTTTATCTACATGCTAGAAGCTCAGATTTTGACCCACCCCATCCAATGGTACAGTAATCCAACTGGATAAGACTGCTATAAAAATGGTGGGTGAACTGAAGAATGTCTGGATTCAACTCATCCAAGACCCTAGGATAGCCAGCACAATTGACATCCAAGTGGTGGACATCCCAGAAAATTATGGGATGTTGCTAAGTCAGAATTGGTCCAAATCCCTGAACGGGTACTTTTTGAGCGACTTCTCCCACTTGTGGCATAAGATCTGGGTTGAAAGTGAGCCCCAGATGAAACAAGCCCTCACCGAAGTTGGGAGGGTGAATGAGGTCCTTTTCTCCGAGACTTCCCCCGGGGTATACCAACCCCTTGAGATCTTAACTTTCGATTTCACCCCAGGAGAGGATCCCATAATTCTGCAGAGAACCCAGGAGCTGGAAGAAAACTTGAAGGTTGAGGTTAACTCTCACAGTCCCGCAACGACTCCTACCACACTCTTGTCTAGCACTTGGTGCTGGGTGCATTATCACAAACATTCAGAGATGGAGTGTAAGCCTTGTCTTTCTGCTGTTACCTGACACATCAATTCCCTCCGGAAGAAAGAACATGCAGCTGACTCCCTGGAACCCAGTGTTCCCACTGGAAGCACCTCCTCGGTGCCACATGTCTAGGGATTTCAATCACAAACCCCTCCGGAGACAAACCTCACCTGCGTAGCATCAGCACTGGAGGAAAATCCTCCCAACCCTCCCAAAAATAATCCAAAGACCGCTTCGTCTTCCCAGCCCTAGAAAACAAACGATGATTTGTGGACCCTTAAGTTTGATGGGTCCCGATCCAAACAAGGCTATGGGGCTAGAGTGGAATTAATCAACCCATGGGGGAAATCTTTCCTCGCATCCTATAGGCTTTAGTTCAATTGCATGAACAATGTTACAGAGTATGAGGCTTTGGTTCTTGGGCTCGTATTTGCACTAAGAAAAAGAATCACTCACCTCCAGGCCCTGGGTGATTCAGAGTTGATTGTCAAACAAGTCTGGATTCAATACACTTGTCATGATAAAAGGCTGGCTGCATACTGCAATCGAGCATGGAGCCTTATTGATGATTTTGATGCCTTTGGCATCGATCTTATTCTCTAGAGACGAAACTATGTCCTAGATGCCCTTCCCATTTCTACCAGTACACTTGAGCCCATGGCCGGCTCATGACTCCAGAGATTTTCTGTTGAAATGATCCCCAACCCATCCATTCCAGATAATGTCACCCATTTTTCAGGTCTTTGAGGATGATCAGCATATCCTAGCCTTCATGGCCAATGTTGGTGTCTTTAAGGACCAGATAGTGGAAGAGAGAGATCACAATGACACTGAGCAAGGTGATGAAGATGATGGGATCATGGACCTACCGACCAACACCATCTTGAAGGGGATGGTTTCACTTGAACAAATCTTCAACACTGACCCTCGGGGCCAAGAAAATATATCATCCTCCTCCGAGGGAGGAAAATTTGAGAAAGTGAACATTCGCTAGCCTGGTGAAGAGAAAATGATACACATTGGCACCTCCTGCTCCCCCGAGGAGAAGGAGAAGATTCTCGCGGTTGTCTAAGCATACATTGACATAATCGCATGGGGGTATGAGGATTTGAAGACCTATGATACATCCATCATGACTCATACTATCCCACTCAAACATGATGCCAAACCTTTTTAGAAAAAGCAACGATCGGTCAACCCATTGATTGAGCCTCTGATTCACCAACAGGTTCATAAACTACTGTCAACTTGGATAATCTTCCCAATCTGGCATACTACATGGGTGGCCAACCTAGTCCATGTGAGGAAGAAAAGCAATGAAATTCATCTTTGCGTGGATTTCCAAAATTTGAACAAGGCCTCTAAGAAAGACAATCATCCTCTCCCCTCATTGGATGAGGTGTTACAAATCATGAATGGATCACAAATGATGTCCTTCTTGGATGGGTACTCCAGATATAACCAAGTCATGGTTAAATTTGAGGATAGGGACAAAATGGAATTTACCACCAAGTGGGGAATGTTTGCATATCGGAGAATGCCCTTCAGCCTGATTAACGTAAGGGCCACATTTCAAAAGGCTATGAACATTGTGTTCGAGGGCCTTGTAAACCAGTGTATAATCATCTACATGGATGATTTGACCATCTTTTCCTAGGACAGGCGTGATCATTTCGCCCACCTCGCCCAAATTTGTGAGAGATGTCACCGGTATGGAATATCCCTCAACCTTAAGAAATGTATATTTGGGGTCACTAAAGGGAAGTTGCTTGGGCATATTATCTTTGAGAAGGGTATATCCATCGATCCTAAGAGAGTTGAAGTGCTGCTAAACCTACAAATGCCTGACAACAAGAAAGAAATGCGGTCTTTCTTTGGAAAGATCAACTTTGTCCAGCGATTCATCACTGGATTCCTCGAGATCATAAAACCACTCAATGAAAAGATGAAGAAAGATACCAAAATTTAGTGGAGTCCTAAAGAAAAGTGGGCATTTGCCCAGATTAAGCAAACGATAATGGAGGCACCAGTTCTGGCTGGTCTGGACTATTCCCTCCCTTTTTATATCTATTATTTTGCTTTGCCGCATTCTACCACGATAGTATTGACCCAAAAGGTTGAAGGGGAAGAATGACCAATAGCTTTCATGAGCTCCCCCTTCAAGAACACCAAAATTTGGTATTCATCCTTGGAAAAGAAAGCCTTTTCTCTTGTTCGTGCCATGAAGAAATTCTAACATTATATTCTCTGGAGTAAGGTGCATGCTATCATCCCGGCCCAGGTGATGAAGTCTCTACTGAGGCAGAGTGAGTTGGGTGAGAGATGTGGGAAATGGATGGCCATTCTCTAAGAATATGATTTGGAAATGCAACCCATGAAGATAGTCTGAGGCCAAGGACTATATAGAGCGATGGCAGAAGAGACTCCCCACATTGAATACCAAACATATACAGTGGAGTCCATCACTCAAGATCCATGGTACACAAATCTAGTGTACTTGTTGTTAAATAACAGATGTCTAGAATGATTACCTCCAAACAAACACCGTGCCCTGCGGTTGAAAAGAGCACACTTCATGATAAAAAATGCCACACTTTTCCATAGGAAATATGAGGGCGTGTACCTCCGATGCATCAATAGGGTTCAAGCTGCAAAAATAATTGAAGAATTTCACGGGTAGTTTGGAACCAGGCATGACTTAGCTGACACCACTGCCAATCAGATTCTCTGGGCTAGATACTATTGGCCCTGTATCTTTAAATATGTCTACACTCATGTCTGGAAGTGCCATACTTGTCAAACCATAGCACATCGTGAGTGGAACCCAGCTATGCCTTTGCAGCCAATTTTCAAAGCTAGACCCTTTGCCCAATGGGCATTTGACTTTATTGGGGAAATCATCCCCAACTCATCTGCCAACCACCGGTACATCCTAACTGCTACCAATTATTGCACCCGGTGGTCTGAAGCCATACCTTGTAAAAACAACATGGCAGATGTAGTTATCAAATTCTTGGAAGAAAACATCGTCACAAGATTTAGAATGCCTTTTTCTATAGTCTGTGACAATGGTCTAATGTTTTCTTATGCACAATTACTAGAATGGACCTATGACCAGAAGATCACTCTGAAGTTCTCCAGCAACTATTACCCCCAAGAAAATGGTGTTGCTGAATCAACCAACAAAAATTTTCTTGAAGTGATCAAACACCTGTTGGAATAGAATCCCTAGGATTAGCACCAAAAGATAAGATTTGCCCTCTGGGCAGATCATATTCAAATTAAGGCCACCCTAGGGACATCCCCATTCCATTTGGTTTACGGCCAGAACCTAGTATTCCCAATTAACTTACAAATCTTGGTTTTGCAGTTCATGCAGGAATTCGGCAACCAAGATAATATTGTGGAGGTTTGGCTCCTAAATCTGGTGTGGAAGGAGGAAAAATGATATGCTTCCCTTGAACATTTTGTGTGTCACCAAGTAGTGGTGAAATGATGGTTTGACCGGAGAGCCCAGTATAAGGCCTTTCAGATTTCAGACTTGGTCCTCTTGTGGGATAACGCCCGGGAAAAGAAAGGAAAGCACACCAAATTCCAACGGCTCTAGCTCAGACCATATTTGATCTCAGAGATATGCGGGGAAAATACCTATCGCCTCAATATCATGACCGGAGAACCTGTCCCATTTCCCGTCAATGGACAGTTTCTCAAACATTATTTTGAATAAGGCAGGTTTGTCCAGAGTTGTATTGTATGTAAATTTTCTTGCTTGTAGATATTCCTTTCCCCGGTACCCTATTTGGGGTGCCTTGTAAATAGTTGTCAGCTCTCCTCTGGGATCGCCCTTATTTTCTTTTCTTTTCTTTTGTTCTTTGTTTTTCTTTGTTTTCTTTTTGGGTCCCCAGTGTTTTGCTCCCCCTTTTTGTAGGCTGGTATGCCTCGCATGACATCTAGTCTCCAGGATGATACCTTTCATATTGTGGTGAAATTGGAATCTATTGTTAGCACGGGGGATTGGTCTGGTCTCCAGAGTTATTTTGTAAGTTTGATAACAAGGTATCAAATATATTCATCGGATTTATCCCCGGAAGTCTGGCAATCAGTTAAAACAGAATCTAAAGGAACAAGTAATCAGACACACCGAGAGTAGATTGGTCGCACTGGTTTATTGGCCCAAGTCTGAACTTTTAAAATTCTTTTTGGGTCCAAAATTTTTCTTCCCCATTTGGAAAATTAAGATGGACGAAAGGGTGAAAGAAGTACCACCATTAAATTGAGCTAAGCTTGGGCTTAATGGTGAAAGAAGTACCACCTTCCCATCCAGGAAAGAATAAAATAGTGAAGAAAGAAAAGATGGGATGAAAACTCCGGTATCTGGGAGAAATGAGAAAAATTGATGACTTTGGATTGATATGTTTAGTGCCTATTCTCTACTTCTCCAAAATGTCATCAGCTTGATTTCTTCCAAAGCACACAATGCACAACTGACGAAAGACCAAGGATTGAATCATGTATGAGCCAGATTTTCTCAAACGCTTCGCACCTTGCAAACAGGATGCTTCGAGTAACGATTGGTTCTAGTTTTTCTAACCAGAGATTCTGTGGTTCTCAAATGCACTAAGGCATTCATCCCAAATAGTCACCATTTTTTATGCCCTACATACCCATCCCTACATTTTGTTTGCAAAATGTTGGGTCCCCTCTTTTCGCTTTTGGGCTCTTGCCTTGTTTGCCTTGTCTTTTGTTTTCTTTGTTTTCTTCTCCGTGTTTTCCCTCCCATGAGGTTTAGTTTTTTTTCACTTTTTTGTCTTTTGTGTCTCTGGGACCCGGTCCCGGAGTTGGTTCTTTCCAGAGCTATATTTCAGACTCTGGGATACTCCGCCGCGATGTCTTCTCCTTGTGAGAAGGCATGGTGGCATGGAATCACCGAGCCCGGAGTTTGGAGGTTTGCTTGTTCTGAAGTTTGCAGGAAAAGAGAAGTAACTTGCTTTTACCTTGGGTATAAATAGAAATTACATGCCACTTTTACAGTTACCGTGATTAAAACACTTGTATATCCAGAGTGATTCTTAGGTGAACAAATTGCGATTAAGTTCCAATTACCCTTGTGCTTAGTGGGTTGTTACCAGTTGCTTTGAGGTACCTGTTCATGACTAGTTGAGGGTAGAGCTCATTGCAGAAGTACTCCTAGTGTGCTCTTTCCCTGCTCCTCTTCAGATTTACAGGTAGGTTCTCTAGTTTCTATTTGTTTCTGTGTTTTCCCTACTTTTCCTTCTTTGTTCTTTGGTCTTTGCTGGTTCTTCTAGTTTTGTGTTTTGTGTTTCACTTTGGGTTTTTCCGCCCTTTGGTGGGTTGACTCTACCAGAAGGTGGTATGCCTTCTGTGCAATTGTAGATTAATGTCAATAATGTACATTGCCTTAGATTAGTTCATGCATATATGTGTACACTTGTAAATATGTAAATACAGTGTATTTTTTGTATATTGCATGTATATATGTTTGAGCTCTCTGTATTTTGTGTGTATACCCTATATATCTATTTGAGCTTGTGAGTTCCTCATGCTCTATCTTGCATTTTCACCCTGGTAAGACTGAGCCCATTGAGACAGAGTCGCCATGGCTCAAACTCGGCACCTCGCTAGTTCGAGTCATGGTGACTTTCTCTCTCCTCTGTCTCATCACCTTAATGGCAGGATTAATTTCCCACGAGTGAGCATTCAAACCATGTCCCATTTGGCATTTATTTTGCCTTGTGTCAGCCCACTTGTTTCCATTAATGTCTTTATGTCACCTATTATTTGACCACGTGCCAACCCACGTTAGCCGAATATGCTTTCCTAATAGTCACATCGGCACGGCAATGACTAACTTTGTCCGGGATCATGGCCCTGAATCCCCCCTTGCCCTGTGTTTCCCCTGGAGTCCTATTCACGTCTATTACATGTATTCTGGGAATTTTGATATATACTAACACTTGTTGAACAAATGCAGGGTGGTGATGATTTCCCCGGAGCTTTAGTATCCTTTTATACATATCACATTCTAATGGTTCTCTGGTCTTGCAGGTTGCAGATTAACTGATTGAAAATTTATGAAGTGATCACCCCTTCTTCTAGCCCGGAGTTACCTACTACATCCACCCAGGCAGCCACAAAAACTAAGGCCAAAAGGTTAATGGAAAAGCTTCCACCCAGGCAGCCACAAAAACTAAGGCAAAAAGGTTAATGGAAAAGCTTCCCTTGACCTCCAAGTATCCCAAGGATGGTGCCATCGTGGGGTCCAAAATAGAGTCCAAAGTTCAAGAAATAACGGACACCGGGCCCAGATCTTGGGCAGAAGTGCAAGGCTTAATTCAAGCCATTTATAGGTTGAAGGCCACTAGAGACAATCTGGCCACTCAGATCGTCGCCTTTGACATCATCAAGGCAGCTAACTTCCTCTGTTCAGTGCAATCACCAGAGTTAATACTCCAATTGGCAACATTATACAACTCACCGACACAGACCGTCCTACTTCTGGATCCCTGGCCACTACAGTACCTAGCAACTATCATCACTTTAGATGCGAAATTTTTTGCCTCAGGGCTGGGGATCCCACAATTCAACAGATCCATTATCCAGAATTGACTCCAGACCTTGTAGGAGTTTGAAGGTAATGAGGTTATTTCCCAGCAATATGTCAATAGCCACTGGCTAAAAGTCCCAAAGAGGGATTATAAGAGAATGAAGTTGGAAATTCCCCGTGGGGAGTTCAAAGAGCCCATCCAAGTGGGCATTGTGTTTTTATGCAAAAATTTTAGATTGCCCCATGCCTGGGATTTCTCGGCATAGATGTACTACTTTCTGTACTGCATCACCACGCATAGTCATACTTTCAACTAGGCGGCCTGCATCATTTCCAATCATGTAGATAAACAGCTAAAGAGCGTGGCCCAAAATTCTAAATTTTATATGACATCATACGTGTTATGGGCACTAGCACAAAAAATGCCTGCTTTTCTGGGTTTGGGCACAGTTGGAGAGCTTGGGAACGGGCTATGCCAAATAGCACCATGGGATCACTATCCCCAAGTGCAATGGGAACTCAGTTTCCCAAATTTTTGTAGGGTAAATGATGCCTTTGTTTACAACAACATTTTAACACTTACTCAGGATTCTGGGTACAGAATTTCACAGGCGGCAATGACCTTGGTCAGCTCCTACGGCCACTATTTTATTTAGTTCTGACATCACACCTACATTCGGGTGACAAGATTCAACGAGAAGCCTCATCTTCTACCTTGGTATTGCGGGGACAAGATTATTCTTTTAGAATTCTGCCGGCAGATGATGGATCTGCACGCCTTCTTCACATTGAAGAAGGTCATCAATATTTCATTCCCATTCTCTTGCGGGAATTATACATGCAGCCTCGCCGTAGCCCGGGAGGCAGATATTGAATTAAAGAACCTTGGGTTGGTAGAATTCCACCATGCCCAGAAAAATTATGATCCCTCCAGACCTGACAGAATACAAGGATGAGCAAAGGGCTCATGAAAGCCCTCAACCTTCAGACTTTCCCGATGGGCTTCAAAGATGACGAGCCGTTGGAAGATCCAACATATAAAGAACAAGGGCTGGATAAGTTAGATCTTCCTCCGGTGGATTGGGCCACCCCTGAGGACCTAAAAATTGAAGGGGTATGTCACCCCATTATAGAGGCAAGCCACCAGTATTTCTCCTGGGCATGCCCAAAGAGCGCCTAAAAGAAGCCAACAATCAAGCGGGCTACTCCCTCTTTAGCCAATGCCAAACCTTCTTCATCTGCCACTACCTCTGAATCAAGTACAAGTAAAGGGAAAGACAAGGAGGGTGCCTCGGTCCTCAAAGTGCCTCCATAATTCCCCACCCTTATAATGGCACAGTTACATCAAAAAATGGAGTCGGAAAAGTTGACCAACCAACAGCTAAGTATGTAGATATCCTCCGGCCTCCTTGTGGCCCCAATGGCTTCTGCTTGCCCAGCGGGATCCCCGTCATTGGCATCCATGATGAGCAGAAAAAATTTCTCTAAGGCGAAGTCTACTAGTATTCTAGACATCAGGACTCCACTAACAAGAAAGAAGAAGAAGAAGGTGACCCCAACACCAAGCACATTTGCGATTCCCGGTATGCCGAAGATGCCCCCTGTAGATGTCAATTCAGATTCTCCTAAACTAGAAGATATTTCAGACTCCTCGCCCCCACATGATGATTTTGATGACACCTTCTTGGCGGAGGAGCTCCTAGAGATTCAACAGGGTATAGGTCATACGGTAGAGGAGATCGCTGCTCAGGACAAGGAGGAGGTCCTCATGGAAAAGGAAGTCCTAGAAGAAAGGGATACATAAGAGCAAGAGGCTCAGGAAGAAATGCAAGCAGGGCCCGAGAAAGAGAGGATACCAGTCCAGGAGATCGAGAACACACCAAGGAAACACATGAATGAGAAACTGATGGTCGGGGAACCTGGACCCACGGGATCAACCGTACCCCTGACTATCATGCTCCAAATGCCTTTGGTTACTCCGTATGATCAGGTGCCCTGGAGCACATTCATTGAGGTAGTAACGGCAATCACCTTGTTAAATTTTGGCCAAAGACCTCACCCACCTCTAGAAGATGTTCCAATGGAGGAGAATGCTCCAATAGATGAGGCTAATGTGGCCCAAGAGCAGCAAAAACAAACATACCAAGAAGTCTTGGATAAGGAAAACGAAGAATCAACTGATGCTGAAAGGGATGAGGAAGTCCCTAAAAATATAGGGAATGTTGAGACCAAGGAAAAGATCCTGATAATACCATCGAAGACGCTAGCATGGCAGAAAACATTGAAGGTTCCAAAGAACAAGAAGAGGAACAAGAACAAGAAAAGGAACCAGAGCAAGAGCGGGAGAAAGAGCCTCAAGGTAATGTGCATTCTGGGAATATGCCGCTAGATTCTGAAAGGAATCCTAATGAACAAGTATTAACAGCAAAGCCACCCCAGTCAACCCAATGGCTAGTCAAGTCAAGGAAAAGGAAGACCTTGATGGCGACCTTAGGCGCTATGCTCTCATTGGCAAAAATTATGGCCAAGAATGCAGAGGCTAAGAAGCCCAAGAAGGCACGGGTATTCTATACTCTCCGGACTAATCTAGTAGGCTATGTCATGGCGATTATCGTAACACCCCCACCAGATGTAGAGACAGTGGCCGTAAGGCCCAAGGAATATAGCATAGCATAAATAGCATTGGGGAGAAAAGACAAATATGGTGAGCTAGATTTACTGAAGGAATCCACCAAGGCGATAGAGGCCAGATACATCAAGAAGGGCCAGAAGCTGCAAGAGGAAAGAGAGACAAATGCCAATCTCCTTGCGCTCCTAGCAGTTGTCATGCAACCATTGGCTGAAGTCCACCCCGGAACCCCTTCTTTTGGATTGGTGCTTGCACATGATGAAGTGGATTCTCTACGCATTATGAAGAAGAAGGCACAAGCTATGGATGGGTGGGCCGCCGAGCAAGTAACCACCATGAGACAATTTCTGGCGGCATCCCTCCCAGACCTTTATCAGTTCAATGTTCTTCTCAACCAGGCAAAGGTCTACGCTATTATATGGGAGCAAGATCTAGCCAAGCATGAAAAATGGAAGGCCAGACTGGAAGAAATCCGCAACATAGGTAAAGAAGTCACCACAGAGTCTGGAATTTTGGGAGACAAATCATATGATTCCCTCCAGGCCCAGTACTCTAGACTTGTCCTTAGGGGAGAGATATGCAAGGAACTGGTTAAGGCCTTGAAAGAGAAAGTGACAGCTACCCAATACCCCTTGGGTCTATTTAAAGCATTCGTGGTTGGATTATCACAAGTCGATCTCTTCACCACCGGGACGTGTACCCCATATGACTATGTCCTCAGCAAGTTCGATGAGTGGATGGAGTCCCTGTATCTGCCTACCGGAGATTTTGACCAGGGAAGGCTATCTATATTGTCCAAGACAATGATCTGATCACATGATGCCATCAAAATGGTAGATGAACTACGGAGCAGGGCTGAGGATGTTTAGGAGGCATTGGAGGTTTTCTGAAGTAGGTGGGACAACATCAAAGATATACATTAAGAAAGCATAGGCCAAGTATTGGAAGCTTGGGAAAAATCATAAGGAACAATAAAATTCTCTAGATTCTGGATAATCTCGCCAACCCCATATTGGTTGTATTCATTCTTTCGGAATGCAAGTTCATGGATCCCAGAATTCTGGATCCCACATTTTTGTATTCTATAAGTGACCCATGACCTGGTTCCCAAGGCTGACCGATCACTTTCAAGGCAGTTAATAAATGTTGTTAGAAGGTAGGTAACCGCAACAAGGCAAGTCGGACCGACAAGAGGTTTTCTGATAGATGGTCTTCCCAAGGCGTCACTTCAATGCTACACCTGGCGCATCGGAGACAGTGAGCCGCCCTCCCATTTATGAGGCATGTAGCCTCGATCCCCTGGGATCAGATTTCTTCTTCTCTTCTATTGGCTCTCTTCTCGAGGCTGATTCTTCCACTCCTCTCTTCTTGTCTTATTCTTCTGACATGTCAGACCTTCTCCATCTCGAGGTATTTTGTAGCATGGTGCAGGTAGTACCGGCCACCGAAAAATAGTATTATATTATAAAGTGTAAAATAAGTTAGGTTAGTTTTTAGGTCGAATGATGTGTATAAATAATAAGTCTGACCTCATTCCAAGGGTCGACAAAATTGATGATTTTGCAGTCCATAGTTAATAGCAATTTGGTTTCCTCAGTTCTTAGTTGCAGAGCTCAATGCTCCATAGTTTCTAAGCTTTCAGTAGTTAAATTCTCCCCTGGAGCCACCATTGTACCACGCACCAGTGCTTGCTAGAAAATATGTTAATGAAGAAGGTAGAGTTCTCTTGATGATGTTTTTAGCATTTTGTCTTCTGGGTTAATGATATTTTATGCTTTGTGTTCTTCATGCCCTTTGCTCTGATACTTAAAGTAGATTAATGACCTCCTTTCCTTTGCTACCGATAAAATATGAACTGATGGTTGTATATATCTTTGGTATTTATTGTAGTGTGTTAGAGCATTGTTGATGTTTTGAATGTTCAGTATAACTATAGGTAGATAAAATATGTCTAACTCTGCAGTATCTTTTGAAGTTTATTTGGTAAGTAAATGCATGCTTGCAGGAAACCCTACTCACTTGAATCCCTGGAGAAGATGAGTTAAGATAACCATCTATCCCCCTCAAACAAAATAGTCATATTTCCCAACTGAGCCCCGCACTATCGAGACCCGACTCTCATGTGCTTGGAGGCCAGGGGAATCTCATTTCCCCAGACAACCTTTACAGGTGAAGTTGGCCGGTACCCCGGTACCAGGTGACAACTTACCTCTGTTGGCAGACCCAGTCACAAAGTCCCATCAACATATTCATGTGCTTTATGTCCAAAATTCTTACAGTTAAAGAAATAACCATTGAACTTAGGTTTAGGATTGGACTTACCATTCTTGCTTTGGAAAATGTTTGCAGTGTGTCCTAGTTTTCCACAGTGGTGGCATACAGGTTTGTTTCTCTTTGTCTTTGCATTCCTCTTTTCACCAGTCTTTGATGATTATCCTTTCTCAGTAGATATCTTTGGTTCAGTGTGACCTAATCCAGAAGAATCTTTTGGTCTCCTTGATGCTTCCATCAGATTCTCAAAATGAGTCAAAGCTTCATTGGTTTTATTCAACCTTTCTTTCAGTTCTTTCTTAGATCTCAAATTATCTTTCAATTGATTATTCTCAGATCTCAAATTCACAATTTCCATGTCTTTCTTACTGATCTCCTGATTTGCAAGTATCAGTTGATTTGCCATGTCAACTTGATTGTTTGTCATCATTTGCACATCATGTGTCCTTTTCATCAAGTCTAATAGTCATCACTCTTTTATCTTCTTTAGCCATAGCTTTTTCACCTTTGACTTTCTTCTTTTGTTCCACTACTTCACATAGTCTTACCGTCTGCATTTCTTGTTCTCTTTTTAGGTTCCTAACTTCTTCACACAGTGCATTGTTCTTTTCCAGTAGATCTTCAATTACTACATCGCTCTCAATAGAATATCCATTCTGAAATAGGTTTGCAGTGTCTTCTTTCTGATAATGAGTGTCATTCATTTTTTTGGCCAAATCTTTCCTAGATGTCAATGAATTCCTCAATTCCTGTCTAGCTATTTCAAGCTGATGTAATGCTAGCTGAATTTCAATCTTTTGATTCTCAATGAATTTACCCAATCTGTAAACCTCCATCTCCAGATCTATACTCTCAAGCTGATTAAAACCTTTTGTAGGAGAACTAAGCTTTGATACCAATTGTTGGAAATATAATATTGGGAAAGAAAGATACAAAGAGAGGGGGGAGGGGGGGTGACTCAGATCTTGAACTTTAATCACTTTAAAAAAAACTAACCCACAAACATATAAATATGTAATTGATCTAACATCTAGTAGCATTCATGATAGTAAATAGATAACACAATATACATAATTTGGTAACTGAGAAACCCAAATAGAATTGGGGTGGGGATGACACCCACAAATTCTTCACTACTACAGAAATAAAGTGTACCTGTTAGGGGTACAAAATTTTGATCACTTCTGGTGATCTACCTGGTTAAATTTTTGCCCAGTTAAGAGCTAAAAATTGTTACAATCTACCTTGTGAAAGGATTTCAACTTACAGTAAAGTAAGCACTCTGATAAGAGATTTAGAAAGGTCTGCTAGAACCACTCTGTTAAGAGATTTCACCTGATACACTTGTTAGAATATCTCAAGATATGATCCTTCAATGTGCACTCTGATGTTGATAACGTATCTCCTCTTTATAATGCCTTTTCTGATCTTATAATCTGATATGTCCTTACTCTGCTACTCACTACTCTTCTACTTTTCTAGATCTATGCTTCTTATCAAAATAACCCTTCACACATCTCTCATGTATGTATGCACCTTCTCTCTATCCTCTACAATTGCTCTCTAAATTAGGGTAAGAAGCAATGTTATTATACTCTTCGAATCTGGCGAATAGATCTAGATCAACAATAAAAAATAAAACTTATGCCTCCTAGGCATTCCAATTTTCTGATTGGCTACATGCCACACATAGGATAAAAAAATTAAATGCATAATTAACTCCGTAGAGAATATTAAATGTTTCACATATGTCGACCCAATATACCCATAAGTCGGCCCAAATATATTACCTTAAAGTTTGTGTCATATCTGACATGTATGTCAAAATTGTTTTTCTCGGGACTAAAGTCTTTGGTTCTCAGCACGAAATTACCGGATAGCTCAGAATCTATGATCTTTTCTTCTCAGAAATGACTTGCCAGGTAGCTTAGCCTATACTATTTTGGCTCGGCCGCAGTGGTGGCTGACCAAAACTACCTGGATAAATGACTTAGTGTGGACACTCAATGATCAACAAGAGCTTAGAGATTAACAGAAATCCCAAAATCCCTACCACCAATGGGGGATATTAGCCACCATATGGACTTCATACCAGTATCTAGCCTACCTAATAAGGCAACATACAAGATGACCCCACAAAAAAATGAAGATATTAAGAGACAAGTTCAAGAGTTGCTTGATAAGGGGCTAATCAGGGAGAGCCTTAGTCCTTTTGTGGTTCCCATTGTCTTAGAACCAAAGAAGGGAGGTGAATGGAAGATATGCAATCCTTATAGGGCCATCAATAAGATCACAATTAGATATAGGTTTCCCATTCCAAGGATAGAAGATCTCATCAACCTAAGTCTCCAATATAGACCTGAAAAGAAGATACCATCAAATCAAGATCAGGGAAGGAGATGAGTGGAAGAAAAACTTTTAAAAAAATGAAGGACTATATGAATGGCTTGTAATGCCTTTTGGAATATCAAATGCACCCAACACCTTCATGAGGTTGATGAACGAAGATCTCAAGTATTTTATTAGTAAGTTTGTAGTTGTCTATCTTGATGACATTCTTGTTTTCAGTTCAAGTAAGGAATAACATTTGCATCATTGGATTTGGTTTTGAGAAGATTGAATGAAGATAAACTGATGATTAATCTAAAGAAATGTGAGTTTATGAAGACATAGTTGGTGTATCTTGGTTTTGTGGTAACAAAGGGCACCTTGAAGATGGAGATGATGTAATAGAAAGTGGTGGACCTCTAGACTAATTCAAATTGATCAAATATAAACAATGAATCAGTCCATGAAACCCTGCTCAACCTATCCAACATCAACTCACCCTCAAAGCCAAGCAACCTTCCAAACTTGAAAAATAGGCATACATTTTCAAAGACACCTCATACCCATGAAACCAAATTATTTTTGGATACCCATTATGGCCTATTAAAACATATCAGAAGATCTTGAGCACTTGTTTCAGAAAGTATAGGAGTTCTATGACTAGCCCCTCTTGGACTACGCTTAAATTGGTCCAATTTAATAAGAAACTACCCTTCAATCATGAAAGATTCACTCAAAAATTCAAAATAATAGATCAATATTTCATAAAACATATAAATCATCAACCTCTTGAGTTAGTCACGCATTTTAAGACCCTAAAACAAGAAACCTTCATTTTGCTTGCAAATTAGGAGGGTTTAATGAAAATGGCATCTCCACACCTCACAAAACCTTGAAACCAATTGGAAAAAATCCGATTAGACATAAAAATTATCACAAAACCTTCACATGGCCAGCCATAACATCAATTGAATGAAACTCAACTTCTACAACTTCATTTGCATTGAAAATGCACAAAATTCAACTAGGGCATCTCCTTAAAAAATACTAATGACCACCTCTGCTTCCCAAACTCACACAACTCTAATTTAAATCATATCAAACCATTCTATTGAGGTACAGTGATATACAATGGGTGGAAAGGTCAAAAACTACATTTTAGACTTTCAAACCCTCCTTTAATGGCTTTGCACAGGCAATTTTACTAAAATGTCAATAAAACCCTCTAAACTCAATGAAAATCCCTCGAAATGGATTCAAATGAAATTAGAAACAATATAATAACTCTCCATATTCATTTCATCCCATGAGAACCCTTTTATGGCTTGTAACAATGCAAGAAAATTCTAAATATTGTGTAAAAATGTGAGAAAGAACATATTTCTTTATTCAATTCTTCAAATATTACATCATCCCCCCACTTGAAAGTGTACAATGCTTTATTTAAGGCCCAATCAATCTCTTCCAATAAAATAACTTCTATAACGACCCCTTAAACTATCAAAGACCCCTCATATTCAATATGTTACACTTTGTGCAACTTTAAAACATTTTGCATATTTTGACTCATTTACAGAAAAGACTCAAACATTACATCAAAATGGTCCACTAAAAATTATTAAATACCCCATGAATCAACCATCTAATCTTTCCCTAATGACCTTATTGCACCTAGCCAAGTTTTTGGTGCTCCTGCACCAGGATCCTAGTAAGGTGGAAGCAATCCTAAATTGGCCTACACCCAAATCAGTTACTAAGGTAAGAAGTTTCCATGGTTTGGCAAGTTATTATTGGAAATTCATTAGCAGTTTCAATAATATATGTGCTCCAATCATTGATAAAATAAAGGGGGATAAGAGAAAGAAGTTGTGAGGCTAAAAATAGTTTTGAATATTTAAAACAAAGGGTAGCACATCTTCCTATATTGGCTTTACCTGATTTTAATAAGGTCTTTACCATTGAATGTGATGCTAGTGTTTATTCCATAGGGGCTGTGTTGAGTCAAGAAAACAAACCTATTGATTTTTTTAAGTGAAAATTTGATTGAATCCAAGAACAAATACTTTTATTTCCTAGAAATGTATGCTATGGTGCAATATTTGAAAAAATAGAGACATTACTTGCTTCCAAAAGAGTTCATAGTGTATACTGATAATCATGCTCTTCAATTTTTGAATAATCAAGAGAAACTCAGTCATAGGCATGTAAAATGGGTTGAGTACTTGCAACGCTTCACCTTCACCATCAAACATGAGAAGAGTTAGTCAAAAAAGGTGACTAATGCATTGAGTAGGACACTAATGGTGCAAGAAATTAAATTTTAAAGTGTAGGGTTTGAAGCCCTAAAAGATATGTATATAGATGATGTTGATCTCAAGGAGACTTATGCATCTTGTAACCAACCTAATGGTGTTTCTCATGAGGGCAATTCTGATTTTATGATTCAAGAGGGTTTGTTATTTAAGTGGACTCAACTTTGCATGCCCAAATGCTCAATGAGAGACAATTTGATAAAGGAAAAGCATAGTGGTAGCCTTGCAGGTCATTTTGGTCTTGATAAGACCTTGGAGAAATTAAGAAGACACTATTTTTGGCCTAAAATGCAAAATAATGTAAGGAAGATTGTTGAAAAATGTACTATTTGTTAAAAGGCTAAGGGATGTAGAGCTAATGCAAGAATGTATCAGCCTCTTCCTATTCCAAATATGCCTTGGGAGTCTATTAGCATGGATTTTATCACGGGGTTACCTAGAACACAAAGGGGTTTTGATTCGGTGTATGTTGTGGTGGACAGGTTCTAATAAATGGCTCGCTTCATCCCATGCTAAAGCACCAATGATGCATTATACATTGAATGTTTATTCTTCAAGGAGGCTATAATAATTCATGGTTTTCCCTTGAATATTATTTCAGATAGAGATAGTAAGTTTATTGGTCACTTTTGGAGAAGTTTATGGAAGAAACTTGGCACTAACCTTATTTTATGCTCTACCTCTCGTCCTGAAACTGATGGGTAGGCCAAGGTGGTTAATAGGATCCCTAGAAACCTCTTAAGATTCTTAACCAAAGATCATTCTACTCAATGTGATATGATCTTTCCCTAGGAAAAGTTTGTATATAGGTTAACAAGAGTGTGGGTAAGAGTCCTTTTGAAATTATTTATGGTTTGTAGCCAAGAGAAGTGTTTTAATTTAGGAATATCAGTGGAATGGAGAGGATGAGTGTTGAGGGTCAAAAATTTCTTGTGGATATGAAGGAGATTTATCAACGGGCCAAGGATCACCTACGAAGAAGTGTTGATAAATACAAGCAAAGAGTTGATGCACAAAGGAGAGAAGTCCATTTCTAGGTTGGAGATTTGGTTCTAGCCCATCTTAGGAAGAAGATATTTCACAAAGGATTGTACTCCAAGTTGCACATGAAGAATATTGGACCTTGCAGGGTTGTTCCCAAGTTTGGTCCTAATGTATATGAGATTGAGTTACCAAGGGGGATTGGCATTTCACCTATATTTAATGTACTTGACTTGTACCCTTGTAAAGGGGATTTTTTTGTAGGTAATGATCCAGGTTCACAAGCCTTTTCAGATGAGGAATGGATCCAAAACCTTTCACCTAGTAGACCCATGGAGTTGGAGTGCATTATTGACACAAAGGAGCTCAAGAATTCAAGGAACAACATTTGTTCAACATTTGGTTAAGTGGCAAAGTATTTCGATTGAAGATGCTTCATAAATGTTTGAGGATGATATTTTCAAGCATGCATACATACTAGCAGACTTGTACTCAAGTGGGACTTGATTTTTTCTTCCCCTTGGGAGTATGGTGTAGGGATACCTCATTCCTATGAGAGTGATTTTTAGTTCTTTATCTTGTTTTGGTGTGGTTGATGTAAATAAGGTCATTTTGGACCATTAGGTGTCATCTAGGACCTTTTGTGATGTTTTGGTACAAATTCAGAACGAGATGTTAAAGTTGCTCCAATGTTATCAATGTTGTGATGACAATTTTTTTTAAAATATTGTTAAAAGTTAGTTGGAGGCTGGTTGGATGTTCAAAAATGCTTGTAAGGACATAAATAAGCCTTGTAAACATGACCCAAGGGGTTGATGAACCTTTATATGAAGCTTGGATCAAATATGAGACAATTTTATTGTATTTTCTTAAATCATTCATGTTATTTCACCCGGTATAGATTGTATGGATCGAATGAGGTTGTATCTTATAGGCATGTGAATCTAGTTTCATTTTCACATAGTTTCATAAATTTTCATCCATTAGTTTGGGAGATATTGCAGTTTTAGTGAAAACTGGTACAAACCCTACCTAGGGTAACTAGCAAGCACAAAAAAATGTGTTTCTTGGCCCTCTACCATTGAAAATCCATCAAAAGGTGTGGAGTGGTCTGTGTATATGTATTCTACAAGATTCCTAAGCCTTTAGGCTTGGTGGATAAGGTTGCACGTGCTTTGGAGTGCTTGAAGGTCTGATTTTTCTTGTCATTTCAGACTATGAAGAATATGTTGAACGTGATAATGTGCATTTTGGGTCCCTTTGTGATATGAGAAGACAAGTAAAGGGTGTGTGAAGGTCTTGTAAACCTGTATCCATGAATAGTTAATCATTTCTGATGAATTTCTGGCAATGTATGGTGATTGTCCTAAAGGATTGTATGAGACAGTGAAACCCACACCCAGTATTAAGTCAAGTCCGAGTACTTTGTTGTGTGTAAAAGTTAAGCATTCCATGAAAAAACTTAAGTATAATGTGTAAGGGTTCCTCAAGATAGGGCTAAGCAAGTTTAATTCATTGATGTATTGATTTGGCCTTTGGCCATCAAACTTTCTATTCCTAGTTGTCAAAAACTAGTAGACATAAACTCTAGTAGGTAGGGTTTTGGTGAGAGCCACCACTTAGGATTTGGAAAAGATCCTAGAAGTCCCATGATCACTTTGTTATGATTTCTACACTCTTCTAATAATTTTGGTTCAAGCCCTTATGAGATTTTCAAGTCTAGATGTTCCAGGAGTGTACCTAAATTTTTGAAGGGATGGAGGACACCCCCTTTGTCATTGTATCTTGATATCCTTGTGTATGTACTTCATCTGGATCAATATGGAGGTCTTATAAATTTTTTAATGTGGTCATGACATTGGAAGTGCTCCAAATATGTGAGTCTTTGTTAATATTGATGTATGATAGCAGTAAAGGATTTTGACATACACATGATGGGTGGTGGAATGTAATGACCCACGATGGATGGAAGGATGAAGAAATAGACTTTGGAATATAAGGGCCCAAAATGGATGGAAGATATGAAGGACTATGATATGGAATTTTAAGGGTCCAATATAGACTTGGAAGGTGGGAGATGGGGATGTTTAGATTTTGATGTGGGGATTTTAGATTTGGGATGAATGGAAGGAGTACCAATGCCTTGGGAATGAGCTTTATAGCCAAGGCCATGGTAATTTTAATTTGATTTGATGTGGATGGGTTATAAAATTCCTTTCTCATTAAGGGATAACCCTTTTCTGTGATAATTCAAGTTTTGACAAATCCTTTAACCAATGGAATAGTTATTTCTTTGGAAACAAGATGCAAGTCTGCTTTGAGAATATGAACTGGAAGAAAAGACAGTCTCATGGAGTAATCTAGATTGGATAAAAGTGGAGGAACACATTTGATAGGTTTGGGATCTATGAATAGCTTGTAGAGGATTGGGATCATGATATGTAGATGAAGGGATACTTTGATATTGACTTGGAAAGCGATCATTAGGAGCATTAGGAGGAGGATTGAGATCATGAAACGAGGATAAATGGATGATTTCATCTTGACTAGGAATAATATCATCTGGTGGAGTGTGAATATATTAATCTTAATATAGAATAGGATCATTGGATAAGATGGAAGAGATATCTTGCTCTTAATTTTGAGGATTATCATTGGACATGATGGAATTGACATCTTGATCTTGATAAGGGGATGATGAAATGGATTTGGATCATGAGATGGAAGGGGGTCATGTCATGGGTTAGAAAGGAGAGTATCATGAGGTGTAGGAATATCATTAGATGGGATGGGAGTGACATATTGATCTTGATAAGAAAGGGGATCATGACATGGGATGAAAAGGGTATTTTTCTCATAATATGGAGTGGGATCATTGGATGGACTAGGAGGGATGCCTCGATCTTTATTATGAGGATGACATGGGCTAGGAGTTAGATGGTGTGGGATTGTTGGATGAGGGATATTGTCTTCTAATTTGTGATAAGTCACAATCTTGTGGAAGCTTGACTCCCATAAGTTCAAAAACGTTTTTCATCATTTCTCTATTATATTGGAAGAAGGTTTGTAGTTTTGGATCAAGGGTTTGTAGTATACTTAGTATGGATGGTGTGTTGGGGGAGGAATGTTGGATAGACTCCTTAGGAGGGATAGGAGACTCATGAAGTTTCAGGGATTGGGTTTCATGTTTTTTTAAAGAGGATACATGAGAGATTGCAAAAATTTATTTAGAATTTAGGATTTAGTCTCCTTTGCTAACAACCCACGATGAATTTATTGAATAAGGGACTTGTACAATGGGGATGATGTGGACTTATCAGATTTAGATGAAGGGATTTGAGATTTTGGATGACTAAGATTATATGAAGGTTCAGGATTATGGATAGGAGGGTTAGGATTATATGGATGATTAGGATTATATGGAAGATTATGGTTAGGGGTTGGAGGATTAGAATCATGGGTTGCGGGATTTGGATTAAGGAATACAAGATTAGGATTATAGATTGGGTGATTAAGTGCATAATTAGGATTATATCTTGGAGGATTGTAGGATAAGGGATGTGGATTATGGGTGGAGATGATAGATGGGTTATACAAGGTTGGGGATTGAGGTTTGGGTGTTGGATAAGAGGTGTATGTAGGTGAGGGATAAAAGGGAGAGATGGATGATGGAAAGAATAAATTTCCCTCTTCAAAAGTAGGATAAGTGTGATCAACAGGGATGTGTTGGTGTTGAGGGATGTCCATGTAATGTCCCTGATATTATTAAATAATTTTGTATGTATGGCTCCGAAATTAAATTTATTATTTCTTGGGCCCTTTTTTATTTTATTATTGGCAGCGTGTTGGCCTATTGGCACTTTTTTCAATCCTTTGGGAAGTTTCCCCAAAGCCATATTTAAGGTCGGGTTAGTTGTTGTAGATATGCAAACTCGATATTTTATTTGTAATTGCAAATTCTAGTTGGAGCTCAGTTGTTTGCCATTTCAGAGGTGAAAGATCCTCCCTATTTGATATTTGTAGTTTCTATGGGAGTAACTGCTCACCCTATTTTAATTTCTTTTCTTACGTCTAAAAATATTGTAATCTAAAGTACTATCATTATTAATACCATTTCTTGTGGCATGTGCGAGTTCTCTTGCATTTGCATCTTTCTGTAATTTCCTTCTATTATAGTTGTTTATTAGTGGCAATATCAAGATATCCAAGTATGGAGGCGGAGTCAATATTACCGTCCACAGTAACTAAGTAACCTAACATGCAAAGTATCAAAGAAAGAGGATAGAAGGTGACTATATGGTCACCACCAAACATAGGAAACCATCATCCATTACCATACGGGTATTTCATATCACTGTATGGATTGAAATACCGTACATCACCACGTGACTCACTCCACCTACGAACATCATCGCCAACCTTCACCATTTTCCATACGACTTACCACTTGGCCACTGTCAGTCACTGTAAGGACACAAGAAGGGAGGTGCTATGTTACCGTAAAAAATTTGCATCATTACCATATGGAAGCCACCATCATTGCCGTACCGAAGTTGCTTTCATCACCATACGATATTTTTTCATCATATTGGCATGCAAAGGTGATTCCTGATGGAGGTAATATTGCATTTTGTAGTGGCACAAGTAGTTACAATCATAGTGGGTACATTATATTATTATTGGAGCTAGTGATCTTGCTAGCTTGTTGGGTTGTGGATGCACATTTACACCAGAAGGAGGTACCATTTTGTTGACAGGATGGGGGAACCACAGGATCCTGTCGCAAAAGTCATGGCACTGTTAAGGGAGCTAACCAGAAGTCAAGAACAACTCAACAACACTATGATCAAAGAAGAATAATGAAAATAAGTCATGGAGGAGACATTATAGAGATTGGCAGAAGGGAAGACAAACAAAGAACAAAATGGGCACAACGATAATTACGTCGCAGGGAGAGAAAACCCTCTGCATTCTTGACCATCGATGCTAACATTTTTTCCGAGAATTGAAGCACCTTAGAGAGAGCAAGAGCCCACTTTCCAATAAATGCAAGAGTAACTAATGCAAGGCTATAAGAACATGAACCTCAAAGGAGACATATCCTTCAAAGATTATGCTGATCTAGGAATGCGATATTCAGGAGGCAGAAGTCAGGGCTATTACAACGATGACCTCAAACATAAGATAGATAAGGTAAATCTGTCATCCTTTGACGGATCTAGATCAACATCCGCGAGGGAATGTGTATAGAAGGAAGACACATTTCCATCTTAATCCACTGCCAAAGGATGAGGCAATCAAATTTACGACACTTCATCTAGAAGGGATTGTGCATGAATGGTGGCATCATGGAATAGTTACCCTCAAAAATGATCAAATAGTGTCCTATGTTGAATTCATAGAGATATTTATAGACCAATTCAATGGGAAAGATATAGAAATTAATTTTAAGGAGTTGGCATAGGTGAAGCAATCTAGATCAGTCAACATTTTTATTACAAAATTCTAGAGACTATCCTTGCTGGTAACAGATATCTCGGAGAGGCGATTGATTGTGTTGTTCGTGGATGGGGTGATAGAACCTTTGAAAGTTTGGGTGAAAGGATTCAACCATATAGCGCTCACTGAAGTAATTAAGAATCCATGTGACATGGTGGTGTCATCTTCTTCTTCCTCCAGGAATTATTCGCACCCCAAGCCACTCCTCGCTTTGAAGGAGAACGACAAAAAACCCTCTCAAAAGAAGCCATCATTGGATGAGACCACCAGACAGGATATCAGGAGGAGGAAACTCTTTCTTAACTGTAGGGAGCCATAGGAAATAGGGCATTAGTGCTTAGGAAAAGGAAAAATCCATTGCATTGAGGTGATGTCCGAAAGCGAGGAGCATGAGGAACCTAAGCCCGAAGGAGATGGTCTGCAAGCTTCCAAGGAGGTTAACATAAATCATGCAGAGAGGATTTCCATGCTAGTACGACTAGGAGGTGCCATTGCAACACTTGATGGTACTCTGAGGTGCACTGTATTCTGGGTGTGGGGTACCCTCCATGGGTAGCGAGTCATGGTCATGCTCGATAGTAGGGCCACACTCAGCTTCATAAACTCATCACTTGTGAGCCAGAGGGGTTTGCATACTAAGGAACACCAAGGGTTTGAAGTCAAGGTGGCAGGAGGAAATATCTTGTCATGTACCTAGCTAGTTCCACAATTGAGAATTACCATGGGGAACCACATGGTAACAAATGTCTTCTTTGTAGTAGATCTAGATGAATTAGAGGTCATATTAGGCATCCATTGGATGGAGACTCTTAACGAATACACATAGAGTTTAAAGAGGATTGAGTTCTCCTTCGAAGTGGATGGAAAAAAGGTAGTGCTGAGGGGAATGTGTTTGAAGGAAATTTTTGGACGAAGGAAGGGGGAAATTTTCAGACATGATGATGTAGTCTAGGCGACACCCTGCTTGGTCTTGAATGAACCCTTGAGGAGTCAACACGCATACTACCATGATGACAAGCTTTAGGCGGTTTTGGGAAAGCATAGTTTGGTTTTTTCTAACATCTTTCTGGGCATACCTCCGCATAGTGGGTTTGAGCACACCANTGCTTGGTCTTGAATGAACCCTTGAGGAGTCAACACGCATACTACCATGATGACAAGCTTTAGGCGGTTTTGGGAAAGCATAGTTTGGTTTTTGCTAACATCTTTCTGGGCATACCTCCGCATAGTGGGTTTGAGCACACCATAGATTTGAAGGAATGAGTTGAGCATGTCATCACCACACCCTACCGCCATCCTAAAGGGTTTAAGGATGAGATAGAGAAGACGATCCAAGAACTCCTCAACAAAGGATGGATAAGGACCATCTATTGTACCTTTGTGTCGTCGGTAGTGCTAGTAAAGAAGAAGGATGGATCCCTCCAGATGTGTGTGGACTACTGTGCATTGAACAAAAAGACTATAAAAAATAGGTACCCCATCCCTAGGATCGATGAGTTGTTGGACATATTATATGATGCAATTTATTTTTCCAAAATAGATCTTCGCTTCGGCTACCACCAGATCCGCATGAGGGAGCAAGACTTGGAGAAAAAAAACTTTTGTTTCCATTATAGACACTATGAATTATTGGTCACGCCGTTTGGGTTGACTAATGCTCTAGCCACCTTCCAATCCTGCATGAACCACATCAACAAAAAACTACACAAGTTCTTGTTGGTGTTCTTTAATGACATACTCATCTATAGCAAGACCTGGGAGGAACATCTGAGGCATTGGGAATCATGGACTCCCAATCATTGTTTGCCAAAAGATCCAAATGTGTGTTTGGAATGATGGAGATACTGTATTTGGGACACATCATTAGTGCTTGAGGGGTTCAGGTACATCAAGAGAAAATCCAAGCCATTCTAGACTGGCTAGCTCCCAAGACTCTCTCAGAGTTGCATGGACTTTTTGGATTGTGTAGTTATTACAGAAGGTTTGTGAAGGTATTTTCACATCTCAGTGCCCCACTAATAGATATGACAAAGAAAGGGTCTTTCCATTGGGATGAGTAGGCACAACACACCTTCAACAAGCTGAAGGATGTCATGAGTTCTTGTCCAGTTCTGGCATTGCTAGAGATCACTCGACCCTTCATCATAATGTGTAGTGCATTGGGAGAAGGATTTGGGGCGGCGTTAATGCATGAATGTCATCCCATTGAGTTTGAGAGTCAGAAGCTCTCAGGAGTAGAGTGGCTACACTCCATCTATAATAAGGATATGCTCACCATCATGCATACACTAACAAAGTTTCGGTAGTACCTCGTCAGAGAAAAGTTTGTCATGCAGATGAACCACAATAGCCTAAGATATTTCTTGGAGTAGAAGGATTTGAACGATTGGCAACAAAAGTGGGTGAGAAAAATCCAAGCATTTCATTTTGGTATTGAGTATGTGAAGGGAAAAAATAATGTGGTGGCCAATACCCTATCAAGAAGGCCTTCCATGTTACCTATCTCATATTTCAGAATATTGGAAGGCACATCTGTCGGTTGAATACTCCAAGAATACATTTTCTTGTCAGCTGATGGATGGTCAATTGTAGGATGACAGATACAAGGTGGTTGATGACATCATTTACTACAAGGGTAGAATCTATCTAGTACTCGAGTCCAAGATGAAAGAAAGAATTCTAAAAGAGATACATAACTCACCTTTGACCGGCCACCCAAGGTACCTAAATACCTCTAGAAAAATCTGGGAAATTTTTTCAGTATGTGCGAGAATGCTCCACTTGTCAGTAGAAAAAATTTGAGTACACCTTACCTACGGGACTGCTTCAGCTATTGCCAATCCTTGACTAGAAGTGGGATAACATCTCGATGGATTTCATTACCGAGGTTCCCAAAGTGCAAGGAAAGGAATGCATCTTCGCCGTGGTAGATCATTTGACCAAGTATACCCATTTCTTTGCCATCTGCACCAGATGCAAAGCTGTTTAAGTTGTCGAGTTGTTTTTCCATGATGTATTCCGCTTGCATGGACTATCATGTAAAATAGTGAGTGACAGGGATAGCCATTTTCTCAACACCTTTTGGATGGAGTTGTTTCGATTGGCATGAAGAAAGTTGTCGTCAAACATGAGCTACCACCCGTAGATGGATGGATAGGCAGAGATTGTGAACAAATTGATGGAGGGTTATCTCAGGAACTATGTTTCCGCGTAACAGATGGCATGGTTCCATTGGTTGCATTCGGGTGAACACTATTACAACACTACCTACCACATGTCGATAGGTATGTCACCCTTCAAATAATTGTATGGTTATGAACCTTCATCATTCATGGATCTGGAGTTGGTGACAACCACACACCGAGGGTCAAAGACTGGCTACATGAGAGTTTGGATATTGTGAGATCTCTCAAGGATGACCTGCAGAGGGCTTAGAACCAATAGAAGATGTGTGTCAATGGGCATCAAATTGAGCATATTTTGAGGTAGGTGATCTTGTATACCTTCGACTTCAACCATATAGAAAATCCCCCTTGAAGGCATATGGACCTTATAGAGTGGTTCAGAGGGTAGGTGAGGTTTCCTACGAGTTGGAACTTCCTAAGGGAATTCAAATTCACAATATTTTTCATGTGTTGTGCCTCAAGAAGGACGTCGGGAAACGAGTCACAGTGTTGAAGGAACTGCGATCCATTGACAAAGAGGGGAAACTAATTCTGGAACTAGCTAAGATCATCGATGTCATAGAGAAGAATATGAGGTCACACACAGTCAAGGAATGCATTATATGATGGAAGGATCTTCCGATCAAGGATGCCACCTAGGAAGGTGAGCAAATTCAAGAGCACCCAAGCCTGCAATTGCTTGAGGGAAAGCAATTCTCAAGCCGGGAGGATTGTAATGTCCCTGGTATTATTAAATAATTTAATTTAATAATTTTGTATGTATGGCCCTCAAATTAAATTTATTATCTCTCGGGCCCTTTTTATTTTATTGTCGATAGCGTGTTGGATTTTCAACACTATTTTTAATTCTTCAAGAAGTTTCCTCGAAGCCATATATAAGGTTGCGTTAGTTGTTCTTGTAGATATGAGAACTTGATATTTTATTTGTAATTGCGAATTCCAATTAGAGTTCAGTTGTCTACCATTTCAGAGCTGAAATATCCTCCCTATTTTGTATTTCCAATATCAATGGGAGTAACTCCTCACCCTATTCTTCTTGCTCTGCTTACGTCCAAAACTATTGTAATATGAAGTCCTATGATTATTAACACCATTTTTTGTGGCATTTGCAAGTTTTTAGACTTGTATTTTGGTGCTATCTTTATTTCTCTTGCATTTTCATATGTGTGTAATTACCTTCTATCATAATTGTTTATCTCTGATGATGTCGAGATTTCTATGTACGGAGGTGGAATCAACATTACTGTACAAAGTAACTAAGTAACCTGACATATGAAGTATCAGAGAAAGAGGATAGAAGGTGACCGTACGGTCACCAACTAACATAGGAGGCCATCATCCATGGAAACGTCTATGCAGCAGACTAAAACGTATTTCTTACCAAGGGGGACACTTAGTTTTTTTTTCAACTTCCTTGTTATGTTTTACGTTTTAGTCTGCTATTTAGCCAATACCATCATCCATTACCATATGAATATTGCATATCACTGTGCAGATTGAAATAATGTACATCACCATACGGTTCATTCCACATACGACCATCTTCGGCAGCTTTCACCACTTGCCATACGACTTACAACTCATCTACCATCAGTCACCGTACAGACACAGGAAGGGATTCTCTATGTTACTGTATCGAATTGCATCATTGGCGTATGGAAGCCACCATCATTTCCATATGAAAGTTGTTTTCATCACCGTACGGTCTTTTTCATCATATTGGCGTGCAAAGGTGATTCTTGACAAAGGTAATATTGCAGTTTGTAGCGGCATAGGTAGTTACGAAGGTAGTGGGGACATTACAAAGCATCGATGTAGATACAACATTACTTTGGGTTGATTGTTGAGGTGTTATAGGATAATTTTTGTTACGGTAAGAACCCCAATAGGTCTTAACTTCACCGACCTGCTGAATTGTTTCAATTTCGTATGTTTGACATTTTGTCAAACACTTCAGATGCAAACTTTGTTTCTTGTTTGGTTTTTGCAATGTTTAAACATTTTTCGGTTTCTTGAAATATATTATTTTGATATTTTTGAAATAAAGAAATCAAGAGAATGAAAATTCAAATGCAATTGCACTATTAAGCACACTATTTATTTATTCACTAAATCATAAGATGTAAATATTCATAATGCCAAACTGACATGCATCAAAAAATATTAAATATAATATAAGGAACCTGGAATTGATTTGTATGCAGTCATAGACATTTGAATGACATTAAAGCCCCTGAAGATGATTATAAAGTGTCACCACAACATGCAAACCCCAAATGGAGACACTCTTAGAAAAATGTGCCTCCACAAATACAAACGTTGTACCTAGAATATAAATCACAGCCTCTAGGAGACTATCGTTTCTTTTTCCAGACCTACGGCTATCTTTCCTATGAATGCAAGACTCCAGGGATGTAGATCAAACTCCAACCCATGTTGGTGTGTGGCGAACGTTGCAAGAAGACTCCAAAATTGGGCCCTTTAATCAAGTGCAAACTGAGATATGGTTGACATCCCTCTAATTCTAGTAGTGAAAACTTACATACACAATCACAGTCCTCTAATAATCATGCAATCTGCAAATTGTAGTTTGATTCCAATCTCTGCAAATTAATATTTGATAGACAACGATGCCTTCTACCCACAATTCAATCACTATTTGAGCACAATGATGGCTCTGGAATGAACCATCTTCCAAGAAACATTCATTGGTATAGTTTCAACCAATTCGAAGTGCGCAATAGCTAAATAAATTCCCAATTTCTTAAGCCCTTCCTTCTGTAAACCCTTGTCACAAAACTTCTCACAATTCACAGTTATCAAATGCACAATAGAATAATTTGATCCTTGCATTGAATGCATTTATAATTCTCAAATGCAAATTGGCTGGAAGCTTCTTGGTCACACTTTTCATAACTTAAATATAATGAAAATATTTGCTCTTGTTGCCATGTTTGAAATATAATATATTAATATTTTTCCCTCCAAATATAAACACCAAGCCACTTTATATTTAAATAAAAATTTAATACCCTTGAGCACATTTTATAATATAACTTTATATTTAATCATTAATTAAATGGAATTTATGAATTAATTTAATATCTCATTAAATTCTTTGAAGGACTCGCTCCAAATTTAGGTGTTCATTTCCTAACTTAGACGCCAAGGTACCTTGCCAAAAATAACACTGACCATAAATTGATTTACTATAAATAATATGTCCCAAAACTGGAAGCTCTGTTGATATCCCCACAACTCCATGCTACTACCAACTTCTCAGGTGCGTTTTTCAGTATAATAACCCTAACTTTCCCAAAATAGTAACTTACTATAAATAGTAAGTGTGCCAATTTGACTCAATGAAGACAAACCCTAGACATCTTTGACCGTTATCCTTAACATTATCCCACAAGGGTCGCAATGATGGGATAACAACTCATCCTCTGACACTAGCTAAAGAGGGGATATTATAGTCTGCCCTCCTTGAAATTGCTTGTCCCCAAGAAATCTCACAAACAAATAACACCAGTCCTCTTGGATCCCAATGATAAGACTATGTAATGTCCCCATGAACTCTTATTAGCTCTTGTAACATCATCACCAGTGTAGCTAACAAAACCTACCAAACTAAATAAAATCCAACTGTAGATTTCATAGGAGTGAATATAAAAGAGGGAAGAAAATTGGTATGCTAACAAAGTTTGATTCCCAATACTGCGCAAAGTGAGTTGTCAAACACACTATCCAACACATGCGCAACTGAACTGTGCATCTGAATGGGGTCATGCACATGAGGATCAAAAGTATAACCATACATAATAAACATCATGTACACACCCTCAAACTCCTCTATGAGCCTTGTCTGAAATCCTAATGTAGTGGAAGGATCCCAAACTCTGAACATAAGCCTAAAAAGAATTACATCCCCACACTTCTACTGATCAACTCTGAACTCAACTTCACCATGCCCAAAGTGGTGATGCCAATCAATGGGACCCACCCAAACTACAGTGCTAACCCTATCATCATTCTAGTCCCAAAGAAAACTAAACTCACATCCATCTATTGGGATCCCATGGATGTGCTAAATTTGCAAATGATCTAACTTGTAGCTATTGATCCCATCTACTACAGATGGAAAATACTCATCCCACAAAGGATGGTACAACATCGAAGCCAATCCACACTGATGCATTACTGAACCCTCTATGTGTGGATCAGAAAGGTAGTGATGAGTACTCCCTATGTAGTCACGATAAAAGGCTCCCACCTTGGTCAAGCATTGACTTTCATGGCTCTAAATATAACCTCTATCATATGACTCATCACCAACAACACCTGCAGTGAACGTAACCATAGGAGAACCTAATGAAACATGGTGTTCTCCACTTATTTCAACATATGCACTCATCTCAACTGTATCAACTGCTCCTATAATTGTCATAAGTGTATGTGTCTGAATGTTGACCTCTAAATCAGGCACAACACAACATAGTCATTGCTCAATCATTGAATTTGCAAAGATGAACATGAATTGTTCATTCCACAATATCGATTGAATCGTTCATTCCACAATATCGATTGAATCGACCTGTTGCCTCCTATTTAGATGGGGTGTTTAATTACTCTCAGAATGAGAGCCAACAACCATAGACCATTGCTAAAATGGAGGATTTGAAAGCATTGGAAACTGAAATGAAGCTATTCTATATGAAAGATGCAATTATAATCTAGAAATGGAGATGTGGATTTTAGACTAAGAAAATTGAAAGAAATAACATAATTAAGCTACTCTATAGCAAACAAAGCAAATTGCAATGAAGAATGTTATTAAACTACATGAAATTACACTAATTATGCATTTAAAAGCTTGGAAATGTGGAAGAATTGAGACAAGAATTCACTATAGTTTTGATACTCTCCAATTGCTCTCTCAAATGAAGGAAAGAAGGTCCATAATATAGAAGAGCCTAAAGAGAGGATGAAAAGTTTATTGGAAAGAAATGGTTGACTCTTCATCTCCATGGAGGAAGGTGAGACAAAATATGGAGGAATTATTTAATTAAATGAATGAATTATTGTCACATGGGTGGCTTTTCATATTGAATTATTGAATTCAAGTGAGGATAATTCATTCAAATAACCAAATAATTATTTAATTCCCTTGATGTGTATTAGCTAAAGGGGGTGGAATTAATTTAATTTAAAAGTACTTAAGACTTTAGAATTAAATTAATTAATCATAGGGATTTTTAGCTAATAAATCTTAGAAATTTAAGAATTAAATATGGTGTAAGATTTATGCAAATTTAGGTTTTCTGCATTTGAGACTAAGTCAATTAAAGACAATTAGGAAGGGGAATTTGCCTAGTACAATAGGACTTCGATGATGAGAAAATGCACCAAAATTGATTAGAATTGTAAGGTGCCAATTTTAGGGTGTTACATTTTGCCCCTCTTTGAATTGATGTACGAGCAGCGCGTTGATTCAAAGAATAGTCTGATGTGACAGATGAAGATTTTGGGAGTCTAGGTTAGGTTTTCAAGACACCGATCAGATTGAGAAACAGAACCATCTTCAGAACGAAGCATGATTCTCTGAAGTCTAAGTTAGATTGCGAAGACAACGGTCCAAATACCAATTGAGAGAAGATTGGAATTGGGGTTAGATTGCCCCAATGTCCGTTGATAGCTGATGAATATTTAGAACTATCTCCAGAATCAGGGTTAGATTGCCCCAATACGAAGGTTAGCCCTCCGAGATCTGGGTTAGGTTACCCAGATAACGGTCTAAAAGAGCTTTTGAGAGCCGTCTTTAGAACAAAGCATGACTTTCAAGAATTAGGGTTAGATTGCCCCAATACCTAATGAGATTTCAAGAATCATCTCCAGAATGAAGCTTGATCCTTGAGGATCTGAGTTAGATTGCTTAGATACCTAGAAAGATAGATGACAAGATGTCAAGATGCGAGGCATCAAGATGCCCCTAGAGATTCAAGATCATGGAATATCCAATTTTGACCATAAGGTAAGAAACATTGAATATGCCCTAAGTGATGAGATGCCCCTAACAATGAGGACTTTTGATTCAGATCAGACTGATTCGAGAATGAAGCAAAAAGATTCAATGATGCAATCATCCTTCTCCCTCGAGAGTGAAATCGAAAGATGACACAATAGAAAGACGATTGACAACAAAATATTGCAAATAGAAGCAAGATCAAAGATCCAGAGGAAATCAGAGATAGATCAAGAGAAGGCAGAATTGATTTAGAGCGATCAGGAGGTCTTGTCGACTAGGTTTGACCATAGTTGACCAAGTTTGACCAGAATTGAATAGAGTTGACTAGAGTAGACTTTTGATGAAAAGATTGTAGAAGCCGAGAAAATGATGATGAGAGATGATTCTGACAATAAAGCGACATCAGAAAGTGGACTGCACAAACGCCAGAGCATGTCAGTCCCAAAATTTTAAAACGCGATTTTGAGCTACTTAGGAGTGTCAGATTTTGATTTCGATCACGAAAATAGATTGAGCATATAGCTGGAGATAGAGAGAGAGGATCAACAATGTGTGCAATCAAGAGGAATCTAGGACAAAAGATGAGAACCTTCAAATAATGAGAAGACAATGAAGATAGCACCAAAACTATTGATATGCAAGCCTAAAATGTGAATGCAAGCCTAAGCTAAATGCAACCCTAGGACTTGGTTGTTGGACTCATCACATAATTATCATCATCGAGTATTTTGGAACATCGGAGTCGATACAATCCTTACTGGCGCCAATGCAACCATAAGAATATGAATATGACTTTCATCAGATAAAATGTAGGAAATGAACATAAGCACCAGGGCACAAAAGCCGAGATGACCTGAACATTGTTTCCAGTTTGATATAGTAAGAGTACACAAGTAAAAAAATAGACCAATAACAGTCAAGGAGATAGTTCCAACCTCACCTTGGCATACAAATAAACAAGATCGAGGGATGTGAGGCTTTTACACCTTAATGCAGAAGCTCTTATCACATACACCCTGTTTATTTGACGCTCTCGGATCATCGAAACTACACCAACAAGCAGTAGACAAAATAAAATATCAATAAAAATCATAAGAATAGACAACATACAAAGAGAGATTCAATCATAACTCAACATGTTTCAAAGTTTATGAATGTGCATGTATTTAGGATGTTGAAAAACACCGTTGTGCTTGTGAGTGCATTGTGTTTGATTGCTATCGAGAGATGTTTATGTTGGTGATATCCAATATGTGTTGAAAAACATAGATGTGTCCAAAGATAGTGTTGAAAAACACTGTTTGATTGTGGTGTTGAGAAACACCAGTTTGTGCCAGTAGAGATTTGTCCTTTAGAACTGACAAGCTTACTGACTTGAGTATAAACCAAAGATGCGATCAAAGTGGGGAGCCATTCCCCCAAGTAATGAACGGATTAATGTCAAATATGTTGATAGTGATTTGATGTGAGAAATATCAGTAGTACACCGACAATAGGAAGACGCAGTGAGAACCACTAGTGAATGACGCGGGAGAGATTCTCAAGCATAAAGATCGATGTGAGATCTAGGCATCAGTAGGCAGACTTAGTGAGAACCACTGGTGACTGATGCGAAGAGGAGAGAGACTCCAAAAGATAGGACAATGCCCCCTAGACAAGGAAGATGCCCCAAGTGTGACCAGTTTCAATCCATGTGAAGTCGCACAAAATCTTGAAAATGACTGAGAGAAAATGCATGAGCAAGAAAACTAAAGTAGGAAAGAAAACTAAAGTAGGAAAGCGGGAGAGCAAACTGCAAGAAAGCCAAGAGATGCTGCGATAGATAGAGTATTATGGGACAAAAGGTGCATGTTTACCAGGTTTTCACCATCTTGGCAAAAATTCTATTTTTGCTACCATGACGCCTATTTACCAGGTTTTTATGAATGGCACATTTTTTTCTTTTTTTGTATTTTTCATTTTTTAATTTTTTTTTTGTATTTTTCATTTTTCAATTTATTTTGTATTTTTCATTTTTTAATTTTTTTGTATTATCAAGGCGCCTATTTACCAGGTTTTCACCAGGATAATAGATACATCAAAGCGCATGTTTGTCAGGTTTTCACTAAGATGATCATTTTTTCATGACATTTCGCAATTTTTAGGATTTTCTCATAATAGAGTATGTACATGAGCTTTCAGAAGACATCTTAACTGTAGAACTTCTTCAGATGAAGAGCATTGATAGGCTCTTTAAGATATTCCCCCTCCATGGTAGAGAGTTGGTAAGTGCCAGACCCAAATACTGTAATGATAACATACGGGCCAAGCCAGTTTGGTTCAAATTTTCCTTTTTGGACCCGCTGTTGTTGATTCTTGGGGTTTTCTCTCAGGACGAGATCAACCATTTGGAATTCTCTTGGTCTAACCTTCTTATTGTAGCTTTTAAATATTCTCTTTTGATATGCTCTGAGATGATCAAATGCCATCCCACATTCATCCAATAGTTCTAGCTCTTGAAGCTGGGATATTCTGATATCATCATCAGTAATGAGGCCCTTTAGAGAGACTCACAAGGTAGGAATCTCAACCTCAATAGGAAGCATTGCATCTGCACCATAAACTAGAGAAAAGGGCATGGCCCCTATTAGTGTCTATATACTAGTGCGATAAGCCCATAAAGCTGGATTAATCTGGAGATGCCAGTCTCGTCCAAATTTGTGTAATGTGTGGTGTAAGATCTTGAGAATAGTCTTATTTGAAGCTTCCGCCTGTCCATTACCCTAGAGATAATAGATAGAAGACCAGTGCTGAATAATTCTAAACTTAGCACATAAATATGTTAGATCCTTGTTCTTGAATTGCCCCCCATTGTTAGTGATTATTGATGAGGGTACACCATATCTGCAAATGATGTAGTTCAGTATAAACATGACCACAGACTTGCCATCAGCTACGAAGAGAGGCACTGCCTCGACCCACTTGGTGAAATAGTCTGTAGCAGTAATGATGTATTTATATCCCCTTGAAGAAGACAGATGTATCTGACCCACCAAATCAAAGGCCCACTGCTGAAATGGCCAAAAGATGATGAAAGGAATGAGCTCCTTGGCAGGAGCATGGATCATATTTCCATGAAGCTGGCATTGTTTGCAAGAATTAGCAAATTGTGTAGCTTCTTTATCCATATCCGGCCAATAGTAACCAGCTCTAATAAGTTTGTGAGCCAGTGTCAGGTCATTTGAGTGAGACCCACATACGCCTTCATGCACCTCTACTAATGCACGCTTGGACTCATCAGGCTCTAAACACCTAAGGAGGGTACTGTCTAGACCTCGCCTATATAAGTCATTAGCTATGTTGACAAATCATGAAGCACTGTGGATTAAGTGACGTTTCTCATTTCAGGTGTAAGTGTCTGGAATGATCTGGTCATGAAGGTAGGATTAAATATGGTGGTAGCGGGATGAGTCATGTCCAATGACTGAACAAATCATCTGAGATTCAAGGGAATTATAGGCACGGTAGCATAATGTCTCCACTAGGAATTCATGTCTAAAGTCATTCTTTGGCATTTGTAACATGGAAGCCATAGTAGCCATGGCATCAACTGCCTTATTATCTACCCTTGGAATTTTTTGGAAAGTAATGTGTGCAAAGTATTTCTTGAGGTCATCAACCATCTTTTTATAAGGCACCAGTTTTTCATCTTTTGTTTGGTAGATATCATTCACCTGATTGATAACCAATTGTGAATCTCCAAAGACCTTTAGCTCATCAACACGCCATTCAATAGTGATCTTTAATCCATTAATCAAGGCTTCATACTCAGCAGTTTTATTTGTGCAAGGAAACATCATTTTGCAATCCTTTGGTAATGAATACCACTGAGGTGTAATGAACAAGATTCTAGCACCTGACCCCTGCTGGGTGAATGATCCATCAAAGAACATGGTCCATGACTGATGTGTGAGGAGCATGATGGACTCATCTAGGAACTTGATCCTTAATGGTTGGTAGTCTGCAATAGGTGCCTCAGCCAACTGATCTGCAATTGCTTGCCCTTTGATAGCTTTTCTTTCCACATACTCAATGTAAAATTCACTGAGTATCATGACCCACTTAGATAATCTACCCATGAGGGCAGCTTTGTTGTGTAAGTACTTTAATGGATCAATTTTTGCAATGAGCCTTGTAGTGTGAGAAAGCATGTAATACTGTAACTTCTGGGAAGAAAACACCACCGCTAAGCAAGCTTTCTCAATGACTGACTAATTCATTTCATAGGAGACCAATGTTCTACTGATGTAATAAATTGCTCTTTCTTTATTGTTTTGATCTTCCTGAGCCAATATAGCACCCATAGATGTTTCTATAGCTGAGATGTATTAGATTAATGGCTTCCCATGAATAGGAGGCATTAATATAGGTGGATTGGCCAGATATTGTTTGATTCATTGAAAATCTTGTTCACATTCTTTATTCCATTCATAGGTCACACCTTTATGTAGATTTTTAGTAAATGGCTGTGACTTGTCAGCTAGCTATGAGATGAAGCACTGGATAGACTGAAGCTAACCTTGAAGATCTTTAATTTTTCTAATATTGCGAGGTGGAGACATTTCCATGATAGCTTGCACTTTTTTAGGATCCACCTCGATACCTTTTGCAGAGATGATATAACCAAACAATTTTCTCGAAGTTACTCCAAATGCACATTTCTTAGGATTGAGACATAGTCAAAAAAATTCTATATGATCCAATATAGGACCTAGATTAGTAAGATGTGCCTTCCTGTCCATACTTTTAGCAAAAGTCTCATCAACATAATCCTCCATTGTTTTGTGCATCATATCATGAAATATAGTAGTGACTGCTCTCTGATACGTGGCTCCAGCATTCTTGAGACCAAAAGGCATAACATTCCAGCAAAAAGTGCCCTAGGCACAAGTGAAAGCAATCTTTTCTTGGTCCTCTGGTGCAATTTTTATTTGGTTGTAGCCAGAGAATCCGTCCATTAGGGAGTACATTTCGTATCCTGCTGTCATATCCACAATCATATCAATGTTGGGTAGTGGGAAATCATCTTTTGGGCATGCCTTGTTTAAGTTCCTGAAGTCTATACAGAATCTGATAGATTTGTCATGCTTCGTCACTAGAACTATATTGGAGATCCATTCTACATAATCAATTGCTCTGATGAACCCCGCTTTTAGAATTTTCTCTAATTCTGCCTTGACAAGTAGAGCCACATGTGGATGCATTTTTCTGAGTTTTTGCTTGACTAGTTTTACTCCAAGAGCTGTTGATAGGTGATGCATGATAAGATCAGGATCTACACCAGGCATGTTAGAGTATGTCCATGCAAAGTTTATCATTTTCTCTTTGAAGAATTTTGTGAATTCTTTGAGTTCTTCTGCAGAAAATGATTTAGCCACATGAATAATGTGTGGATATTCTTTTGTACCCAAATTTACTGGCTGAGTTGGCTCAATTAGCACTAATGAGCGTTCCTGGAAATGACTCGGAAGTGCATTAAGTATCTCATCCTTAGGCTCCTCAGAGAGGTTTTCACCTTAGGATACGTCTATTCTTTTTTTTTTTGGCTCTGACATTGCCACAATGTGGTTTTCACCGTCAAAGCGCCTATTCTTTTTCTTTTTGATTTTATGACTAAGATACTTGATGTCACTTTCGGTCATGATGACACTGTCTTCACTAGTGGATGATGTTACAGGTTCAACAACGTGGAGATAACATTCTATAACATAGTCATTCTTTGTGAGGACTTCGTTGGATGAGGAAGGGGAATCCCAGTCTATTAGCTCGGGATGTTGGAGTGAGAGAGAAGTGACAGGTTCAAGTACATTCATGGTATAATCATCGAAACCGCTGACTAGTAAGCTAAGACCTAGAGAAATCTCATCCAAAGGTGTATTCAAATCCATTTGAATCCTAGCAACTGTAGTAGAAGACACATTAACATTTATGGAATCAGACTCATTAGACCTTACACTAAACCCATCACCTATGTCGAGAAGCTTTTCATAGGATCCTTCTAAAAAATTGTCAAACTCATATTCATGGGAGTCTGTGTCCGAACTCTAACTAGGATGTTTGCACCATGATGGTTTGGGAGTTCTTGTGACACCATCCTATTCTTGCGCAAACTTCTCTTGAAACTGTGATGGTATGTATCGTTCACCTTGGAAACTAGGATCTTGTGACACTTTCCATTGTTCTTATGTCAGAGTAGTGAATGGAATAGTGACATTGGAGGCACTGCTAGCCTTGGCTATACTGGCATATATTATGACATCATCTGGCTCAGCAAAGAATACTGCCAGATCTATAGGAATATGATAAAGAAAGGAATCCTCATCAGAGCTATACTCCAAGCTGTCTACTGCAGCTGTACCTTTAAGTTTTGGTTCTGGTTCAGGTTCAAATACAAATTTGTTAATCCCTAGATGGAACAAGATCTTCTTGAAGCCTAAACCAGTTGTATATTTTTTCCTTCGACCCGTAGCTTTAATAGGCTCAACTAGCCCATTATCATTCATCCCTATTGGACCACTCCCTTTGTATCCAAAGCATTTCATGATTTTAAGACCTTCATTATTGGGATCTAGTTCACAAGCTGAGGTGGTCTGTTCAGATATGTCCTTTCCTTTGTAAAGCCAAGCTTTAATAGCTCTTTCCTCATCTTCATCTTCTAATGGTGTTGAAGCCCATAAAAAGGCACCATCATAAATGATTTTAGGAGGAGTAGTATAAGATTTATTGTTCTCATAAGGTCTCCTGTAAGAATGAGGAGACAGAGGTAGAGCTGCTAATGATAGCATAGGTTCTATTTGATACCCCCCCATGCCTATGTCTTTGATTTTCAAAGTCTGTTCCATGTCTCTAAGCTTGGCCTTACAGAGTTCTGTGTATTCTCTATTAGTAGGAACAAATCTATTAGCTGACTTTGTGAGCATATTACAAGAGCCCATATTAGTAGGAACTGTCACTTCTGCACCATGGAATGGAAACTTGATGCACTGATGATACATAGAGGGAACTGCTTGCATTTCATGGATCCATGGTCTTCCCAACAATATGTTATAAGCAAGAGGGATGTCCAACACTTGACAAGTGACATCTCTTTCAATAGGTCCAACCCGAATGGGTAGCACAACTAAACCTTTAGACTTTCTTTCTTCTTCATCATAGGCTTTGATAGTAATTTTCTTGTGGGAATCTATGCGATCTTCATCATAGCCTAGCTGAGCGAGCAAGTGAGCAGAGAAGATGTTGAGGCCAGCACCATTATCAATAAGGATGTGGCGGACAATTTTTTTTGCCAATCATGACCTCTATATGAAAAGGAGCGTTATGCAGGTGGCTGATCAAATGGTCATCTTCTTCTGAGAAAGAAAGATAGTGCGGTGAAGTCAAGTGACCCACCATAGATTGAAACTAATCAAGATCAATGTCTTTGGGGACATTAGCCTCTACGAGAGCTTTATCCAGAATCTGCCTGTGAGCAGGCGAGATCTTCAAAAGCTCAAAGATGGTTATTTGAGTGTTGGTTATTTGCAGCTGGTCGACAATGCTATAATCAGCAGTAGGAGGTGTGGGGACCACTTTCATGGTCTTGTTGGCAATACCAATAGCAACTTTATCCGTGGGTTGTTTTGGTGTGGATGTAGTAGCAGGAGGGTCAGGACCCTTGAGAGTGATCTTAGCGCAGGATTTGGTAATGACGTTTGCACAATCCTGAGATGATTCAGATTCAGATGAGCGAGACCCAGGGCCTCTCAAGACAAGTGGGGTCTTAGGCTTAGGAGCATCCCTGCTCCCCTTGATATTAATCACATTACAATACTCAACTTCGACATGTTCGATCATATTGATGACATTGTCATTAGTGGTATGTGTGTAGTTAACCTTGGTATTATTGTTCTTAGTGTTGGAAGACTCACCTTTCTCATGATGAGGAAAGGGATTTTTAAATGCCCGGTGATCTAAATTTTTATTATGATTATCAATAACAATATCACCATTATCAATCAGATTTTGGACCTTATGACGCAACTGAAGACAAGTAGAAGTCTTATGACCCTTTTTTTGGTGATAGTCACAGTATGCATTGTCGTTCCACCAATGGGGTCGCGGTTGTGGATCATATAGACGCTTTTCTAAAGGAGTGAGAACTTGATTTTGCACCAAAGTCTTGTAAACTACATCAAGCGGTTCTCCCAAGGAAGTAAGTTCATGCTTGGGTAGAGGGGCCCAAGGTTTGTTGCTAGAGAATCTAGAAGGCGGTTGGGTGTTTGTTGCAGCCTTTTCAACAATTTTGATCGCTTGTATACTAAAAGTGAGATTGAAAATTGGTTTTGAAGAATCCAGGGTCACATTATCAACCACTCCATCATTTGCAATGTCCCTATTCTTGTTGAAAAACTTCCCTTTATCTTTGTTGGAAGAGGAGGAACCTTGCTTGTTGTCTCTGTACAAATTCAATTCACCTTTCTTAACCATAAACACCTCTATCCTCACATCTTTCTTAATCATGCTATCAAAATTGAGGGGACCTTGAAGCTGTACTTGATACCCAAAATCAGGAGTGAGATTGTCCAAGAAGATGTCAAGTTTCTCAGATTCAGGTATTTTATGAGGATACTTGGTGCAAAGCTATCTCCATCTCTGGAGAAATGTCAAGAATGGCTCCCCTTATCTTTCCTTGAGATTGCAAACGTCCCTGATGTTGACAGGATGTTGTATGTTGTGAGAGTAATGATGGATAAAGAGATTTGCAATCTCATCAAAAGCCTTAATGTCGGTGGGTAGTCGAGAAAACCACTCCATGGCAGGTCCACCCAGACTTCAGGGAAAGAGATGCATTAAATAAATTTGATCATGAATGAACTCCATAGATAGGGCCCAAAATTCTCTCAGATGATCCTGAGGGTCGCTGGTACCCAGATATTTATCATACTTAGGGAGTTCCGCACCTTTGGGAAAAGGTGGCATATGAAGACTCCTATCAAAAGGAAATGGACAAATGCTCTCCATCGTGAATTGTTGTGTGGGTTTGTCCTTATCCTTTACAAGTTGGCTAATTTGGTTTTGCATATCTTGAATCATCTTTTGCAATTTTCTAGTCTCAGTCTCTTCTTCTTTAGCCACAAGTATTTCCACTTGGAAATTTGGGGGTAGCTTAACTCCTTGGTTTGCCAAATCAAGAAAATATTTCTCCTTATCTTCTGCAAGGATGATTTAAATCATCTTAATGAGAGCCTTGTTATATTTTACAGCATTTATGTCATTTTGATTTATCAGCTCATCATCATTACCAAGGATCTCATAAATGCTTGGGTTCTGATCTTGACTCTGGTCATGTGGAGGAGGGCGATGGTGATGTTGCTCATCTTGTTGACCCTGATCATTCTAAGCTTGGTCATGGACCTCGCTATATTGACCTTGTAGGTAATCAAAAGTACTTCCCATGTTATTGATGTGGGATTGTGTTGCGTGCATAGCTTTAGTGTGAGTGTGTGTATCGAGCTAAGAGTTTGTGGCCAATGTAACTTTTGGAGGGTCAAAGGGGTCGATGGGTTTGGAAAGATCAATAGGTCCACAATGATCGATAGGACCAAAAGGATTGGTATGATCAAAAGGATCAATAAGGTAGCGAGGATCGTCAATAGGGTCGACCCAAGTAGATGGCCTTCCAAATTTTTTTTGATTTGAAAGAAATGGGTTCTGTTGATCTGAAAATAAGGGATTATAGCACAGCTGGAACACTAGTTTCTGATTCAGACTGGGATCTATACTAAATGGCGAGGAGGAGCGTGAGGATCCCTCTTGACTATTAGATTGAACAATAGGTTTGGAATGACCTCTTCCTTGATTATGAGATTTACCTCTACCTATTCCAGAACCACTAATGAGAAATATGTTTCCGCTTCTAGTCGTAACATGCATAGATGAAGATGAAATGAGAGAGAACTTAGGTTCCAACTCAGAACTCTGTCTCTAGAAATAGAAAAACTGAGATAAAGGCTAGAACAACCAAGATGTGAAATGCACCTGGCATGAATCATCAAGAGTATGGCTAGAACAACCAAGATGTGAATATTGCATCGCAAAGTACAAAAGCACAGAAAGGTAGGATAGAGAAAAAACAGACAAAATGAGTTTGAGAAAGAATCGGTCAATTTGCAACTTGAGACAATCAGTTTTAGACTGCAAAAAATAGGGAAACAGGCAATTAGATCTCAGACAAAAATCAAATCAGGCGAAAAAGTCATTAGTCAATAGGAAATAGCTCACTGTTTTAGGACACCAGAGGACAAATTCACGCGAGAAAGTGTTGGTTTGCACGAGGAAACTCTTAATTTCCCGTGAGAAAATGAAATCTCACGCGAGTAAATGCTCAGTTTCTGAAATCTCGCACAAGAAAACTCTAGGTTTTGATAGATCAAATCAGTTTCTGAGACAAAAATCAGATTTCAAGACACAGTCAGGACTGTTCTCTGATAGAATTTCTAGATTTAGGGCAGTTTTATGATAGTTCAGATCAGCAATCTCAGTTTGAATGTGACAAGAAATTGTTAACAATCACAAAGTTTTGATCAAGTAATAGTGATGCAAGAAGTAGTCACAAATAGTTCTACCAAGGACAAGGAAACTTGGCAGAATCATGGAAGTCTTTGTTTAATCATGATTGGATAGTTTAAGACTCAAAAAAAACACTTAGTTATCCCTACAAAAAAAATGGTAGAGAAGACAAAATTTGTGCCTCACTGACTTATGTGTATGCGTGCACCTCACACAGCAGTGTCACCCCTGAGAGAGCACCCATGTTTTTGGTGTTTCCAAGGACTCAGTAATATATGTTCAAAGGTTACCCTTAAATCAGGGACCAGCATCATATACCACCTCAAGGATCTATGTGCATACCTATGTTGAGAATCTAGGGGAGAGATTCTTCCCCCTCCCTGCGCACAGATTATGTCTTCTTTCAGAGGTGATCCGAGTAGGCATCTAACTAAGAAATTTTTTAGTGGGCTTCTATTCACAATAACCTTTGGTGTCCCCAATATAGGGCTGGGGCCTCGCAGCCACACCAACACTTGAAAGTCATACACCCCCGCAAGCAATGCTAGGAGCGGCACCGCTCAGTACAAAAAACAAGGCTTTCTCAAGATGATAGTCAGAATCATGAGAAAGAAGATACCATGGCTTTGGATTCTTTGGACTCAAGAAAGTAGACTTTATTATAGTGAGGTGGAATCACTGGCGATAGGTGTGTACCACTTGGGTCATTCCCAGAGGTTCAACTTCCGGTAGGCCCTCTAAAGGTGACACAAAACTTGGCTTAGATTTGAGGGTCAGATTTTCTAATTCTCTAAAAGAGAGAAGAGCATACTTCTCTACCTCTTCACCTTACCCAAACATGCAAAACATATTCATCACCGAGATAACTCTCCTCCAACCTATTCACAAGCTTTTGGGTTTCTGATTCTCTCAAAGAGAGAAGAGCATAATCCCCTAACAAGTGAACGTGCTAAAGGTTTGTTAACTTTCCTTGCTTCCCTAGGTCTCCATCATGCTATCAATGTCTGGGTCTCAGATTCATCCATGGGCATCACTTCCATGTAATGAAAAGCCTATTCCCCTATTTTTCTATCAAGATTCCCAAGAAATTTTAACAAGGCCCTAGTTATACTATGTGATGAAAGCAATAAACAAGCACAACGTTTTAAAATGATCTTTGACAACTGTCCTGCAAGAAAACTGTTAGCAAGTTTATGTCTTCATCAAGTGACCTGCAACCCACTATTATGTTGTCAGAGAAATCAGAGAAATAAAAACAACAGCATGTTAGAATAATTAAGAAAATTGTAACAGTGATTTGCAGAAACTGTGAAATTACAAAAAATTGGCACCAAGTCTCGCGTGAGGAAGTACAAGGCTTCACATGAGAAAGTACAAAACTTCATGTAGTATGCTTAGAATTCTTGCACGAGAATCTGTACATAGAGAAGTACAGCCATACGGCAAAGTACAGAATTTTGAGAAATTTTTTTGAGAGTGAGGTTAGAAATCAATTTTTTGCCCCACGGTGGGCGCCAAAATGTATGTGTCTGAATGTTGACCTCTAAATCAAGCACAACACAACATAGTCATTGCTCAATCATTGAATTTGCGAAGATGAACATGAATTGTTCATTCCACAATATCGATTGAATCGACCTATTGCCTCGTATTTAGATGGGGTGTTTAATTACTCTCATAACGAGAGCCAACAACCATAGACCATTGCTAAAATGGAGGATTTGAAAGCATTGAAAATTGAAATGAAGCTATTCTATATGAAAGATGCAATTATAATCTAGAAATGGAGATGTGGATTTTAGATTAAGAAAATTGAAAGAAATAACATAATTAAGCTACAATATAGTAAACAAACTAAATTGCAATGAAGAATGCTATTAAACTACATGAATTAACACTAATTATACATTTAAAATCTTGGAAATGTGGAAGAATTGAGACAAGAATTCACTATAGTTCTGATACTCTCCAATTGCTATCTCAAATGAAGGAAAGAAGGTCCATAATATAGAAGAGCCTGAAGAGAGGATGAAGAGTTTCTTGGAAAGAAACGGCCGACTCTTCATCTCCATGGAGGAAGGTGAGACAAAATATGGAGGAATTATTTAATTAAATGAATGAATTATTGCCACATGGGTGGATTTTCATATTGAATTATTGAATTCAAGTGAGGATAATTCATTCAAATAACCAAATAATTATTTAATTCCCTTGATGTGTATTAGCTAAAGGGGGTGAAATTAATTTAATTTAAAAGCACTTAGGACTTTAGAATTAAATTAATTAATCATAGGGATTTTTAGCTAATAAATCTTGGAAAGTTAGGAATTAAATATGGTGTAAGATTTATGAAAATTTAGGTTTTCTGCATTTGAGACTAAGTCAATTAAAGACAATTAGGAAGGGGAATTTGCCTAGTACAATAGGACTTTGATGATGAGAAAATGCACCAAAATTGATTAGAATTGTAAGGTGCCAATTTTGGGGTGTTACAATAAGTATGGCCTCATCCTCCACTTTCTCACAACTATAATACGTGGACATAGGAATATCACCAACTGCTGCTATAGGAAGCTAACCTGTGTGTGCAAATGGTGATAACTATTTCAAGCCCAACTTAGGTGAGTGATAAACATTAACCTCAAAAAGTGGGTTGTCATATGACAAAGTTGTATCCATATCAAACAAAGGATTGTTCACAAAGTGAACCTCATCATTGTGTCGATCTGTACTATAATATGACATTGTATCCACGTCACTCACCTCATCATGAACATGTGTGCTATCATCAGTGCACACATCAACATCGAAGGACGTGCTACTAGGCACCTCAATGGATGACTCATCTAGTAAGATAGAAGTTTCTGATGTGACAGTATCTTCACAAACTTCTACCAAATTAGTTGCATGTCCATCCAAAACCTGATCTTGGGACCTAATGTCAGATATTGTCCACCTTCCACTATGTGAATCAACTCTTCTTGTAAATAAGTCATGAGCTATCCTGTGATATTGCTTCTTTGCTAAACCATGCATACCTTATAGCTTTGGATGAAACTCCGTAAAATTGTAGAAAGATAAATCTTTTTTAACATTTTGAGGAAGATACTTATATTCCTCAAACATGCTAAGCATTGCATTCCTTTTGATAGTCATTTCATCTTGTGGTGTAACCTTCATTGGTTTTCCCTATTTAATTAATCTCCTAAAACTGCTATGATACCATTGTAAGAACCCCAACAGGTTCTAACTTCACTGACCCACTGAATTGTTTCAATTTTGTATGTTTGACATTTTGTCAAACACTTTGCATGCAAACATTATTTCTTGTTTGGTTTTTGCAATGTTTAAACACTTTTCGGTTTCTTGAAATATATTCTTTTGATCTTTTGAAATAAATAAATTAAGAGCATGAAAATTAAAATGCAATTGCACTATTAAGCACACTATTTCTTTATTTGCTAAATCATAAGATGTAAATATTCACAATGCCAAATTGACATGCATCAACAAATATTAATAATAATCTAAGGAACCTAGAATTGATTTGTATACAGTCATAAACATCTGAAATGACATTGCAGCCCCTAAAGTTGATTATAAAATGTCACCACAACATACAAGCTCCAAATAGAGACACTCCTACCAAAATGTGCCTCCACAAATACAAATGTTGCACCTAGAGTATAAACCACAACCTCTAGGAGACTGTTGTTTCTTTCTCCAGACACGTGACTATCATCCTTATGAACACATGACTCCAAGGATGTAGATCAAATTCCAGCTCTTGTTGCTATGTAACCAACATTGCAGGAAGACTCTGAAATTGGGCCCTTTAATAAAGTGCAAATTGAGATATGGTTTTCATCCCTCTAATTCTAGAAATGACAACTTACACAATCAAAACCCTCTAGTAATCATGCAATTTGCAAATTGTAGTTTCATTCCAATCTCTACAAATTAATATCTGATACCAAACATTGTCTTCTACCCACAATTCAACCACAGTTTGAGATAAATGATGGCTTTGGAATGAACCACCTTCCAAGAACAATTCATCAGTATAGTTTAAACCAATTCAAGGTGCGCAATAGCCAAAGAAATTCCCAATTTATTAAGCCCTTCCTTCTATAAACCCTTGTCACAAAGCTTCTCACAATTTCACAATTATCAAATGCACAATAGAATCATTTGATTCTTGCATTGAATGCATTTATAATACTTAAATAATGCACCTTTCATAACTTAAATAATACTTAGGCATTTAAAAATATTTTCTTTTGTTGCCATGTTTGAAATATAACATATAGTATATTTCCCTCCAAATATATAGACCAAGCCACTTTACATTTAAATAAAATTTTAATATACTTGAGCATACTTTATATTTAATCATTAATTAAATGGAATTTAATTAATGATTATGATTCATGAATGACTTTAATAACTCATTAATTTTTTTGAAAGACTCGCTCCAAATCCAGGTACTCATTGCCTGACTTAGAGGTCAAGGTGCCCTGCCGAAAATAACACTGACTATAAATTGACTTACTATAAATATTAAGTCCCAAACTAGAAGGTCTATTGATATTCCCACAAATCCATGATATTACCAACTTCTCATGTGCCCTACTCGATATAGTAACCCTAAATGTCCTAAAATAGTAACTTACTAGAAATAGTAAGTGTGCCAATTTGACTCAATGAAGATCAATCCTGAACATCTTTGACCACTGGAGTAGGAAAATAGCCTCTGGATCGACCAATTGAGACCCCCTATCCATTACATTAGCCCATGAGGGTTGCAATAATGGGCTAATAACTCATCCTCTAACATTACCATACGGAAGCCATTATCATTGTCGTACGGAAGTTGCCGTCATCACCATACGGTCTTGTTTATCATATTGGCATACAAAGGTGATTCCTGACAGAGGTAATATTGTGGTTTGTAGTGACATATGTAGTTACAAAGGAAATGGGGACAATGCAATGAATCAATGTAGATATAACATTCCTTTGGGTTGATTGTTGAGGTGTTATAGGATAATTTGTGCTACTCATTGGTTGACCAAAAGGAATTTTATTATCGATGGGGAAGCTTGGAGAAAGTTTACAAAAAATAATGGTATGAAGCTTATCAAGACTTTCATTATCATCATAGGGATCATAGTCAACAAGACTATCATCATCTTCAATATGATTAGGGTTTCCCTTAGTCACAAACCTTGATCTTATTGGAGTAGGATATGGATTTAAGTTGTTAGATTCGATGGGCATGGATGAAAGGGGATTAGAAGAGATTGGATTTGATGATATAATTTGAGGAATGAGATTTGACATATATGATTTAACTTGGATAATGATTTGGTCAAACTAGTTCATGATGTTTGAATGTGGATTTTGGACTAGGATTAGATGACATATTGGGTGGGGATCGAGATTGGATATGGATGAGATTTGGAAGGTAAAGGATGATGGAGGCTTGGAAATTAAAATTAAAGACCTTAAAATTATTTAGTTTGATGCATTTTGGTTCTCTATACTTAAGATAGGCTAATGTTCTTAAGCAAGTCTTGTTTGGATTTGATTTCTACTTAAGATAGACAAAGTTTATAAGTAGGAATTGAAAAGATTTGATAACTATACTTAAGATAGACTAATGTTCGTAAGAATGTTTGAATTAAAATATGGGATTAAATCATGGTCTTTATTCTTGATTGGGAGCTTTGGTTTTAAGTATGTGATAATGAATTTGAGATAGAATCCTATTCTAAAGGATTTTAATAATGATGAAAGGATTTTAACAAAATTTTGATATTCAAAGTGTTAGTGAACAAATTTTCCCTTTTGAATAGTAACAAATAAATGACTCTTTTAACCCAAATGCAGAAGGAAAAAAAATCACTAACAGTTGAGTGAGTTACTCACAACCACACTCTCTGCTTCAAAGGAGCAGCTACCTTATACAAAGATTAATCTGTAATAACCTTTTATTAAGAAAGAATTTACTTCAAGATACACTTTTAACCAGAAAGTATGAAAGGTTGCAATTCACATTCATCATAGATAAATGGCTAAATATTTTGAGACTTAAAGAGATTCAAGATATCTGAGCCAACTGACTCAAATCTTAAATAGACAATTAATTAAGAATGGCTGATTCAAAAGGATATCAAATCTTGGAAAATATTACTGACTAAATTCTAAGATATACTTGCATATTAAAGTAATATACTCATTCAATTCCGACTGAAATTAAAATTATACACTCCAATAGACCAACTGATCAATGAAAATACCAGGATTTGCTTATATAATTAACTGATAATATATTCATATATCCAGAATTCACAGTATTAACCACAACAAAAGTAACTTAAATAAAACAGATAGTGTTGCAAAGTTTTTCTTTCAGAGAACCAACCCTCACTTGGTCGTCAAAAATAACATATATAGCCACACATGGCCATTTCAGTTTTCAATAACTAACTGCCCTAAAGATAGGAACCACTTTCAAAAATAGGAAAAATAAAACAACTATCCAGAAAAATAATTGGCCGATAGACCAACTCTAGCTCCATCATCAGTGTTGGTGGAATCTTTTTATATTTTCCATTCTTCAATTGCAGCTAAAATGTTTTCCCTCAGTTCTTGATTCGGTTTTGCAACCACCCCAAACCTCTGCCCCCAAATATTCTTGAAGTTCTATATCTTCTGGGATTTGTCTTCAAAGATTTTCATCTGTTCATAACCATAGACAACTGCTGACTCCACATGAGCTAAAATTGAATGATCTTTCATCCCAATTTCCTTAGCAGCTTTTAGATTTTCTACCTTTTTATTGTAACAGGCAAGTATTTTGTCCATTTCATTACCATTCTCATTCTCCAATCCAATTATTTTTCCCATGCATTCATTCTATGAATACATGATTTCCCTCGTACTGATCTGGGCTTCAATTATCTAGGAAGATTCTTTGATGACTTTCTCATATAGTGCGCCTTCCCATTCTATGTTCACTTCAACAACAAACAGTGAATTCTCATCGACCTCTGGTTCTGTTTTTTCAGAGAGGAGCTTGTTTATACTGTAAGTATAAACATCTTCCATGTTATGTATTTCAATCTCCAATTGACCCTTTTATTTTTTCCACGGCTCAACATCCTCCTCTACTACTTTTAACAAATTTTCAGATCTTTCCATCAGGCTATTAAAATCACAAGTTAACTTGGTAATTTCTCTAGTTATCTTATCAATCTAGAGGAAGAAAGCCTTTGATATGGACCTATCTTTGTGGACTTGTTCGAGGAATTTTTTGTTCTCCAGAGACTTGACATCTAGGTTAAATATAACTATTGATAATGGTTGAGGTAAATGATTGTGAAGTTGTTGAATGTATTTGGCCATTTTACAAAGGGTCTGCTTCAATTTCATCTTGTCTTCTATATCCTTCTGTACATGATGATTTATTTTCTTATTGACAGAGTTCAAGATCTTCAGGTCGGTGGCCCTTGTAGACATTCCCAAATCTATTTTTTCCACATTGAATTCCTTCTTTGTGACCTAATCACTAGCTTTATCAGAATTTGGTTTGAATATTTCTGCAATCCAGTGACCTGTTTTAGAATCTACATCAACCATTTCTTCCACTTTTGGTTTCTTTGCTCATGGAGTCTTTCCAAGATATTTGCTGACTAAGTCTCCAACAGGGTATGAGATAGGAACAATGTTCCTCTTTTTGCTAACTGATAACTCCAGCCAGTTTGGGGTCTTTGGTGTAGAAGCATTTATAGGAGTTCTTAATACTAATAGGTCCTATTGACCTTCTTCTATTGATTGAGTCTTTAAAGGACTGACTGGGGTTTTGTCCATTTTAGACTTCTTTTGAGGCTGTGAATCACCTTCCTCTGTCTCTAGGTCTATTACGATGCAAGGGAATTTATGTGTCTTTTCTTTCCTTTTTCTCCTATCTCTCATGATCCTTGCAGATTGCACAAGAATTGGCTTTTTCTCTTCAAGATGGGCTTTTACTCCAGATTTAGGCTCACCTGTAGGAAGCAATTTCTCAGTTTCATTAGTAAGGGTAGGGGAAGTTGTGAGTTTTGAAATTCTTGGAATTTTTCTGATTACTGAACCATAAGCCTCTTGCTTCTTCTTTTTTCTCATTTCTTTCAACCATTTATCTGTCCTTTTGAACACTTCTTGAGAAAGAGCATTCACATCCTCCACTTCTTCTCCTCCCCATTCTACTTTTTTGTCCAATGTGTCATTATTCTTCTCCATGTATCTGGGTTCTGTCACATCTTCCTCATCATCAATATCAAATCCTTTAATCTTAAAACGTAGCCACAAGGTAACAACCTGGCTCAATGTAAACCTGGAGTGTAGTCTCTTTTCAACCTCGAACTCATCTATACAATCCACCCAAAAATATTCCAATTCTGGTTGATGCAGAAAAGTGGCATCCACTTTGAAATGATTTGCCATGAATTTCTTGCTATCAAAGTAGCTTCTCTTTTGATAAGGAGGAAGATGAATTTCCTTTAGTTCTGCATCTGGGGAAGACATAACACGTGTTAATCTAAAATGCCCTAGATCGATAGGAAAGAAAGAACCCACTCCTCTCTTAGGTTTGAACTTCACTCCCACTTGGAGTATTTTCCTGCATATTTCTAATAGAATATATTTATCCAAGAAGTATCATGGGAGCTTCATGGGTTCACCACTGAAACCTCCTACCCTTAAGAAACTAAAATTGGAGAATTGAACAAAGAAGTTGTCGTAGATTTTGATCAATTCCGTGGCTTCTTCGGACATTCTATTATTTACCCTTCCTCTTAGCTCGAAAATGAGCTTGGCTAAGAATGTATCTTGTACTCTTCATAAATTTCCTTGATTTCTCTTCTTCTGTAGATAAGGATGGTATTCATAAAGTCATCATATCGTCTCTCCATGGTTCATGGGGTAAACCCTCCAAACTCCTGCTAATGGCTAAAACATAAAATATATATGAAGACAAATAGAAATTGGATGCCTCTGCAGACTGGGATAACTCCTTATGAAGTCTTGCTTCTATTATCTCAGCCCAGCCAACATATTTTCCTTCACTCAGAATGGCTTGGACAAAAATATACATCCAGTCCTCCCACATGATATCATTAGGTTTACCCTTTAATCTGTTTAACATTACCAAAATGTCACGTACCTCTCTTATCAAATGGTCTTTTTAAAGAGGTTTTGGTAACTTATAACCCCTCTCTCTACTTTTAATAACCAGTCTATGGCAATGTTGTTGTTGTAATCTTTGAAATTATGGTGAAATTATATTTTAGCCTTCTCAAAGTCCCAATTGACATAGGTTTCTACAGGAGGGATTCTCAGGGAAGCCATGAACACTGTTAGTAATAACTGAGAGGGGGGGTGAATCAGTGGCCTCAAATTTATCCAATTTAAACTCTAATCCACCAATCAATACTTCTCAAATTATTAAATCCCAACAAGATGTATGCCTTTGAAATACTTGAAACAAATAAATAACTATATGTCGGTTTACCTTGTCTGTCCTGATTCTCTTCAATAATCGATAAGTAGTAAACTGTATTTACCGATGCTCAGTAAATATGCAGAGTATACCAATCAATCCATAAATGCATATGTAGAATGTAAAACAATAAAGTAATAAACCACACACATATAACACAAGAATTTAATGTGGAAACCCTGTTAAGGGAAAAACCACTGGGACCGGTACCCCAAATTTTCACTCTTCTGAAGTGAGCCTTGTTAGAATCCAACCCTGATAAAGGTTACAAACACACTGTTAAGTGTGACCTTGTTAGAGGATTTTCAATACATAGGTTGTCACTTAGTATCTGGCACCTATGCTACCATCCTTGAATCAATCTCATGACTATCAATAGGCTTTATGCTAATCTTACTACCATCCTTGAATCAACCTCCTTCTTAGACTGTCAATAGGCTTTAGGTAAGACTGATGCTACTATCATGAGTCAACCTTCTGGTAATCTG